>JADLZK010008015.1:0-525789 GCA_015847255.1 Hyparrhenia diplandra | reverse complement strand
GCCCCATTTGTGATGCTAACATCTTCTCAGTAGGTTGACTCCCTTTTGCACAATGGGAGGGGCTCCACCTCAACTGTTAGGTTCCTTTTATTATAGAGAATCCTGGATAAATACAAGCACAGCACCATATAGAGTTTAGTATGCAAATGGTCAACATAAAACACGCATTCAATAATGGACATGGTGGCAGGATCAAGATTCAAATTAGCATACCATCTCCAAATCTATCCCATTCTTCATCCCATGAAGCAGTTGTCTTGTATTCCAGGTTGCCAACCTAAATATGACAAAGATATGAAAAGCAGCAAGATCTCATTAGCAACTGGGAAATTGAATAGAAAAAAAAATGATCTTGTAAATCAACAGTGCATCAATAATCTGATACAAAAAAAAAATAGCAAGAGCTTCTCTAAGATTGCTTTTCATGAACATAGATACATGATGCAAGTAAAACATAACTTAAAAGATTGATTTTAGTATTTTACATTAGCACATAGCTGACAGACAGAGAATTAGTGTACAGTGTCCATTTAAAACAAGAAACACACAACCAAAAACAAGCAAATATTGGATAAAAAAGCCAAAAAGACAAAGAGTAGTAACAAGTACCAAAAAAGGAAGCCCACTCAAAGTAGTTGGCTTAGCTCTCAGCCCATATTTTTGCATTGCTCATTCAAAGATTTCACAAGCTCCCCTGACTGTATCTTATTAGCCCGCCCTATAAACAGAGAGGGGGCAAAGGAGATCAGACAACAGATGTAAAAGCATGCTGCAATGAAAGATATTGATGAACAAAAAAAAACAGACCTGAAGCTTTTCATCATCACTTTCATCCCCTTGCAGCTTAATCCATGGCATTATAAAATTTCCCCCAACTTTTTCTCCTGCAAACATACAAAAAATTAATAATATGATTACAGCCAGATCTTGAGATGAAGTTGCTGCAAAGCATTCTAATAGAAATCACAAATATACCTGGATTTCTCCTACCTGTGAAAGTAGCCCTCATCCATTGTTAGCCTTTGATGCCACATTCCAACCTTCTTGTATCTCCTCATCATATTTTGGTAAGAAAAGGGATTGGACCTGATTATAGAATTGACAACTGTGAGATTCATATAAAACAGCATAAAAAAAACTGGAACATGCCATTCTACAAAAGGGACTCATAGGACATAATCACGTTGTAACACTCCACCCCTCACGTTGACATAAAAAAAGAGGGAAACTCTTTCTTCTATCCTCTACTAAAAAGTAATACTCCAGTAAAAGATGACCTCATGAAGGATCTAAAGACTTGTAATTATTCCAGGAGCATATAACAACAGGAGGCTTTTACAAACAATATGCTTGGAGTGCTTGACATATCACAAAAACATAACGATATAAAAAACACAGTTCAATATGATGAGGTGTGATTCTACAGATTATCTTAATCAATCTTTTCTGTTTCTCCCCAGCACTTCAGAAAACCACCAGCATCTCCTATGGAACCACAAATTAGCCAAAAAGGGTAGGATATAATCAGAGATCTCAACTAATCAAAGGTTACAGAAGGAAAATTACCTCTCGTTTATCAACAAAGCAGACATACTTTCTGAGACTTCATTAAACCTGTTCTCGCAATGCTTTTGTAGAGAATCTAGGGCAATATAAAAAAAAAAAAAATTCAGGCATGAAATACATTAAATTAGGACATAAATATAGCCTCATTGGCTCATGTTAAAACTATTCAGCACTTTATATAAAAGTTAAATCATCTTTGTATATGGCACTAGGTGGGTTTCATCCCTAGACTCCACCCTAATCGCACACAAAAGAATTTGTTTGGTTCATATGTCAAGGTTAGTACAAAATCATTAGGCAGTTAGAGCTGGGTAAGTAATAAATAATGGAAATGCTGCCAAAATAAAACCTAAAACTAGCACAGTAGAGGGTGAACCAAATACATGTTTGCAATTATAGTATTAAGACATTGCGATAGAATACTTACAAGCTCCTGCATCTTCGTGCGATAAAACTCAGTCTTCTCTCTAGAATCAAGGATCGCTTCTCCAACTCTTGGACCTTCATAGAAGATTCAGAACAACGTGTTATAATAACATAACCTAGATGAGTAAAAATTGTATGAAGTCGCTCACAACCTTAGTTCCACCCGTCAACACAATCTATAGAGATAAAACACTACTTCCATTTCCACTTGACATTTGAAATATGTTAAAACAATGTTCTGAACACATTAATTTGTGTATCAAAAAGAATTATATCTTGTTCTTTCATTATTTTTAAACATTTTCTGGAAATGAAAAAAAGGAAAATAATTGTGTGACACATTAAGCATTTTGAAAGAATTTGGTGATATACCGGCACAACAGAAATGATAGCTTCTTATGTATTAGTTTAACAATAGACTTTTCGTCTTCTATGAATAAAACAAAAATTAGACCAGTTGTGCTAGATTTCTTCAAATATTTTGGACCAATTTACAACTATGCCCAAACTTTGATCAAACTGCATGTTTGCCCTTCTTTTCAACTTTGCGCCATTGCCCCTTCAGATCAAGTCAACACACACATTTACGTTTGATTTTGCCACTTTTGGCATCAAAGCAGGCAAAAACCAGGGTCGTTCCATTAAAATAGACAGAGCAGGGGCAATGATACAAAAGTTTGGAAAGCAAGGGCGAAAAAGAAATGGAGCTAGGTCAAGGTGAGGACAGTAATGAAATGTCAATATATGTTATATTTCTGTCTGTTTTACCTAATCTTATGACATGAAGGCTCTTGAAATAATATAAAAGAGAGCAACATGCTTTTTCATCCAGCGTCTGAAGCTTCCTTTAAACTTTGTATCCAGTGTATCTTGTTCCTCCATGCTCAGCTGCCCAACTAGATGTTCACCTCCAAGACAGGGACCTTTGGCTTTGTTGCTCTGCCTTGACAGTATCTTCAGCATCTAAAAAGGAAGAGGCCTTGAGATGGTGGCTTCATGGATGAGGGGAGCATCCCATGATGTGGTCCTGCATTGTTCTACTTGTGTATCCTTCAAGTGTTCAGTAAAACAACATCTATTGACAATTTACTTCCTAAAAAAAGTCAGTAACATTAAAAATTAACAGAGAAGTTTCTTTTAGATGAATACCCGCACTTGTTTGAGGAGCCCGGGGCACTAGATTTTCTGCAAATTGCCAGTAGTAGAGGGCAGTGCAGTGCCTCAGCCCAAATAGCATCTGTTACTGTGTCAGAAGAGGACGATGCTTCTCGGTGTCTCCATTAAGTACACAGCAATACAAAATTCATGAAAGATAGCATCCCATCCTTATCCTGGTCGGACAAATCCACACCTTCCTTAAGATATCTGTAGGTGGAGAGGAAATTGTTTTTAGGAACTTTTGAAGCAAGAGATGGGAAGAATAGGAACTCAATTTAAGAGGAAATTTGAAACAGAAATCATTCACAGTAGAAGAACAAGATAGTAGATAAGTAACACTTCAGGGGCAACTTTGCCAATGATAAGACAAGTAGTAAATTGAAACAAGGAATATCATAGCATTGTGGTAATGCTCCGAGACACTTGACTCCCACAAATATAATGCACGCGAAAATAGAAAACATGGATCCAACGATATGAGAAACAATATGTCAACTCAAATGTGATGCTAGGAAAGAAAATAACTGAGCAACAATGTATACATGTATTGACACTAGTATTTAGCATGCAACCAGTTCAGAATGAATTACGCATCCACAAAATTAAGGATATACCTAATAAATCATCTAAACTACATGTTTCGCGAGCAAAAAAAAAACAATGGTATCAGGGAAGCTTTACAAACAATAAACAGCCATCTAAAACTAGCAATCCTTTATTTCATGAAGGTGTGTTGATGTGTCTGCAATTTAAATAATACTTTAATTACTGGAACGTAATTTGTAGAATCATCAGCAAGGCAAAAATATAGTGCACAAGGGCTATGAACTATGGTATTCAGAAAAGGCAGAGTAAATATAAAAGAGACGTGATGTACCTCTTGGAAGCCTCCAACTTAAAAACAGATTCCTTGCCTCTTCACCAGTGATTTTTTCCATCACGATCCCTGTCTACCTTGATAAATACAATCATGTATTTTCTGACATCTACTTGAGGGATTTTTGGCCATGGGGCCTGAGACTGGCTTGGGTTTGAAGGAATTTGACCACTGGGAATATTGAACTCACTGGTCCTGTGGCACTTGGTGTAGCATTAAATTGTTGCTGCCTCGGAGCAGGTTGACTGTGTGGCAACTGGCCAGTATGAGAAGAAAGTGAGGATATACCCTGCACAGAACCAGCCTGCATTGGCTTAGGAGGTGATGATGTCCAGTAGCTGAGGCAGGAGGGTGTAGAGCTGGGAAGATTATTTGGAACGTTGGGGGCAAAGGTGAACCCTGTTTAGGCTGTGGAGTTGCAGAAAGGGGTCAGCGCAAAGTTGAGTTCGATAACACTCTCCACCCAAGGGCACCAACGCCTTGGAGTCATTAACTAATGGTTGGGAAGACATCACGTTCAAATTTGGCCGAATTTGCATTGACAGGTGTTGTTGTAGCACCTGGCGTATGAGAATGGCAGCCTGGTACAGGAGTTGAATTCTGCACTGAGATCCCCGCACTGCTAAGGCTGGCCTGCGGAGAAATAAATACCTCTGGTTGGAGCTTGTGAAGTTGCACCCAACGGACTTGCACTTCTCTTACCACTAGAACCAATCAGTTGCTAGATTTGGTGTGGTTGAACTTAGTATGGTTTATCCCAGTGGGACCATTTCCCATGGTGGCCTTGAAGCAACTCCCCTGGCCTGAGCAAAGGGGCACAGTGTTTGCATTTGGAGGTTGTGGCGGCCTGACTTGTGGTTTGGCGACACACCAGGAAGCCCTTTGTGTTCCTCTTATGGCAGGATTTTTTGTTGAACAGGACCTGGTGCAGGACTCTGTTGAACAGGGCGTGCTGCAAGGACTCTGTTGAACAGGACGTGGTGCTTGAGTGGCATTCGGGGAGGCTAGCTACGCCATTTGTCTGAGGAGCGGCTGTAGGAACATTTATCCGAGAGCAGGGATTTCGCAGCCTAAATTGAAGTGTGCTGATTTAAACAATAGTGTTTGAATTACTAATAATCTTGAGCTACTGTGGACGAGTTTGAGTGAATTGAAGAAGTTGCATTTTGAAAAGAAAAACCGGTTTCCTATCAGCATACGTCCAAATCTGAACCAGAGAGAAGAGGAAAATACAAAGCTATGAGAGAAGTAAATAGAATTGAAGTGTGCAGTTCTGCATTACTAATAATAATAATAGCATTCTAATGGCCATTTTGAAAGAAACACGCATAACATGGTAGACTGGAGAGTAGATTTGGATCCACAGGGTGCAGTTCTGCAAGTCAACAACAGGCTGGTGGCCATTTCTTGAAAACAAACGCTTAATGTGCCAGATCCAAAATAGAAATGAGCAAAAGGTCACAAATTTTGCAACAGCAACGCACTAAGTAATCTTTTCTCAGCTTGGATTAGATCCCAAGAGCATATTAAAAATGAAACCCCAATCCGTGTCCTAAACCTAAGTGAATGGGTGAGCAATCATGGTACAGAAACACAAGTAAATTACGAGCTAGAGTGCCTAATTACACAGCTAGATCAAAAGAAGTATCAAGGAAGTAGCAGCAGCAGGCATCTAAGCATGAACACGAAGCGCTGAAAAGCAACTAAAGTTGATCCGCTCGTGCAAGGCGGTGGTGGAAAGGACTAGAACACGACATCACCCCCATAAACCATAATCCATAATGAGCAGCGCAGGGTCCAAATCTCGGCTCCCATAGCGGACGGGAGCTCGGAATTCCGGCCGAGCAACTACCCTGCACCGCCAAAGCACCCCGTGATTCCAACCACACACGAGCAAGGGTGGCTGGACTACGCAGATCGCTGAGACAGGAGCCGCGCGCGCCAGCGCCAGGGGAAGGGGAGATCTGAGAGTCACCTGTGCAGGACAGGCTGAGTCAGACCAGGGCCCTTGAAAGGCGACGGCCTCCTGGCCGCTGATCCGGCCGTCGCGGTCCCAGATCCGCGGCGCGGAAGTGAGCGTCGAAGGCCGCCTCCATCGCCCCCCCCGTGCGGAGGCGCGGTGGCGGAGTGGACGAAGGAAGGGAAGGTGGGCGACTGGGTGGTGCGTGTCGCCGGCGGCGAGGGCCACCGGCCGGCGGATCGGGGGCGAGGGGGAGTGTGCTGGTGGTGCTGCGCCTGCGCGGGTGGGTCGGCGTGCGGTGCGGTGCCCTCCGACTCGATTGTTGTCTTGGATGCCCATCCCGCCGTCCGTCCGGAAATCTGTGTGTTGCGCTTCGCTGGAGCCCCTTTCCTTGAGGGGGCTTTTCTGTAAAACTGCCCGTACTAGTTAGTGATGACAATCTTGTTGGCGATGACGATTAGCTGGAGGGTTAGTGATTTAACGTCAGGTTAAGTGTGTGAAATGTTAATCTTTGGGGGTGGTTGTGGGGTAATGTACCTCGGTTGACAGTTGTACTATGGACTGCTAGCAGTTGTAGTAGGGGAGCAAAAGGAGAGAGGGGCGGCTTCACCTAATCACACACAAAATTTACTAACGGTAATTAAGCTACCATATAGAAGTAACTTGAAATTTGAATTTCACACAGATGTCATGAGGTGATAAAACACCATATCCATGTGGTTTTAGCCCCCACTTTGGTGGTATTCTTTAAATAGCATATATTTATGACAATTTTTGGTTCAAGGTATATATACTTTTAGCATCTTTCGATGAATGAAACTAGTGGAGGCATCGTGCACCCTCATACATACACAGTTGCATAGCTAACAATTTTTCAAAATGGGTTTCCCAAAACTATTGTTGTTGTTGTTTTGCACTAAGGGCCAAGCATGGTTAGTTCTGCATGGTAATCAAGCTTTCTTGGGCTCGTGTGGATTGTATCCTAAGGTTAGTCCTATGATTAGTCGTCCATGGTTTCTTAGCAATTGTTTGGTTGCTATTACGACCTAGCTATTTCCTTGGTCATTATGTGTTCCACATGTCATAGCTTCAACTTTCCCCAACCACATTATACAAGACAAAGCGGAAGCTTGATAGATCTCAATGTCGATAAAATCAACCTAGGCGTTTTATTTGTCCCTGAGACATGCGGACAACCCAATAAAAAAGAAACATGCGTCGCTAAATCCAAAAAATAAATATAGAAAAAATATGAACATTAGTGCCCTAGTTAAAGAATCAAAAACCTAAGTGAACAAAGGTTTAGTGGGTGAATTGTTACCGTAAAAGTGTGGAAAGGTTATTCACCTCGGTGGGTGAATTGTTACCGTAAAAGTGTGGAAAAGGTTATTCACCTCGATAGGTGAATTTGTTACCGTAAAAAAGGTTGGAAAGGTTTAGACCAATGTGTGTGGCGGCCTATCAACCAAACTTGGCCTTAATTCATATGTGCCTAGTACAGTAACAGCAATCACAACCACTTCCACTGTTCACACAGCATGTCATGGAAATCATACATCAACAGCACCTGTAGCCGTGGCAAAAAAAAAAAAAAAAGGTACTTATAGAAGCAACAAGCAGACCCATTATAAATAATTCATTCACATGTGACCCAGGGGGTGTGTTTAGAGCCCCAATTTTTCCTCAAAAATTCACTTGCATTCCCGTCACATCCTATCACATCGAAACATTCAATGACCTAAAAACGGCAATAGGTCCCGTATAAAATTTAAGTAAATAAAAAATCCAATTCTTGCGGTTTAGATGTACATTCACGAGGCGATTCTTTTGAGCCTAGTTACGTCTAGGATAATATTTACCACTAACAAACGAAACGTCTTCTCATTGTACAATGTGGACATGATGTCCCATCCGTCCAAAAATTTTGCCCAAAATTTTGGGATCTAAAGATTTCTTTTTTTTCTTGTTGTTTGCTGCAGGCCACGTGCGCAATGCTATAGCAGCTGTAGCACAAAGGAAAGGCAACAGGCGCAGGACGAAAGAAGATGTGCACGCAGCAACCACCAATTCGCAAGTCTTGTTTTCTTTCTTTTCGAAAAAAAGAAAACAAAGAAGCAAATATATTATAAACATGTGGCGCGGTGGTGTAGGTGTGCGTACGTACGAACGTACGCGTAGGTACAAATCTTACCGATCAATGCAAGGCGTGCTTGTCCACAGGAACGGCACACGATTGTGACGTTTTCTGGTCCTACTGATATGACGCTGATGCATCATCTTGCGTCGTCGTTGGATATGCGTAGTATACAGTTATTAGAAAAGGTACCGTACGTAGAAAATTGGGCCTCAATATATAACTGTAGACTTTCGTCATTTCGGCAGCTTTGGCTTCTTCAACATGTCGATCGATTAGTGGTTGGTTTATGCGACGATCGCAGATCATACGTACTAGACTGATGTTTTTGTTACATAAAGTTAGTGCAACATACTGTAGGTCGGTCATATATTATTATTGTGCACCCCCGACATCTTATCGACGATCCACTTCACTTGCTTGTTCATGTGTAATACACTCATGCAGGTAGCCTGTTCAAAGAATTCGAAACCGTTTGTCCGAAAATACAGCCTGTTTAGTCTCGTTCGTTCCAAGTTATTATTACAACTATCTAAGCTACCAATATGTATTTCATTGTAGGTTTAACAAACTATAGACTTTGTCTAAATTAAATGAGTTTAAATCAGAACAAAACTCACATAACCTACACTTTAATTACAAATAACGTCATCATATTTGATCCAAGGAAATTTGGATCTGAGCGAGCACCGACAGACATACAGCTCTACATCACATTTCCTTTCCTTCAACTGTAGAGGCGGCAAAACCAATTTACAGCTTACAACAAGGGAGGAGGATCTGTTGATCTGTGTTTGGTGCAGCATTACATCACCCACCTGAATAGATCTTGTTGTGTGGTGGACACAGAAAAGATAATAAAAGGCAAGCTTAAGCTAGCTTGCTAACACACTAATAATAATATATAAGCTGCCAGACTGGCATGAAACTTGATCTCCTCTCACCCATCACCCATCGGATACCACCACCAACAACAAAAGAAGATTATTAGTATAAAGCAAAGGCAACGCAAGTAAAATGGTTAGAGTGACTGACTAAGCCAATCAGGTGAACCAGATGGGATCTGGAATTCTGAATCCATCAGCTCACCACTCAACTCACCTCAATCAATCATAATGCCACTTGTTGCTTTGCTTTGCTGTGATGCAGGGTGATCACCTCCTCTGCCTCCCTTTCAAACCCCACAACCTATGAGCGGCTCAAACCCCAACTCAACCGGCCACGCCAGGCACCGGTGGCAGTCGCTGCTGCCATGGTTGAAACGGGAAGCTGGAGACTCTGGATTCCACGAGCCAGCCAGTCACTCGCTTATTCAAAGTCGGCCTAACAGAAGCATAGAACCCAGCCACTGGCAGTTCATTGCTCTGGCTGCAAGCGAACAGTCACAGCCATCAATCTATTACTATCTCCAACAGCCTAATACTTGGTCAAACATAAGATAATCTGTCATTTTTTGGACAAAACTAGAATGTCACTTTTTTGGGAGAGGAATATGCATCATCTGTGCTACCTCTGCTGCTATGCCTGTCCACTTGATGCATTATTGCACACCCATCAAAAAAGTTCAAACTGCTCCATTGGCCATTACTACTACTCTACTTGCCAAACCAGCAATAGTACCCATGCTGCTCCCTTACTTTCCTATCTCCAGCAGCATATCACAAACCAATGCGCAGGGGCATCCACATCTACTATCTACTCTATACAATACAACATAGCTCATCAGAATACTGTTACTAGCCACCATACCATTCCTAACACTGCTACAACGCAAAACATTGATAACTCCTTAAACTTTAGTTAACCCATAACCTGGTGCTGGCAGCAACATAGTCAACCAATGGAAGGTTATGCAACTGCCTACCTGCAAGATCAAAACACTTGACCACTCTCATGTTTCGCGCTGCCAATAAATGTCTTCTTATGGGGTTATGGGTTATACAAACATGTAGGCACCCTCAAAATATCACTGTCACAAACCTACTGACATGGGAAAAGGAATAGAATTCGACATCCTGCAATGCCCAAACGACCTTCCATGTTCAACCACCCATGCATATGGTGATTTGTCACATTAAAAAAAAAGAATCTGGAAAGTAACACCATACAAAATATCTGAATGTCTGTCTGTCATAGGGTGTAAATTTGGTGAACTAATGACCCAAACTAGAAAAGTGTACAACTGCTTTACATGGAATTATCATTAGATAAAAGAGGGCCGGAGTTTCACCAAATTAGAAGCATGCTAACATCGTATGCTGAAATTAGGATCTACAAGAAGCGGCGAAACAGAGGATCAAACATCAGTCATGTTCGGTCTTTTTAATTACATTCCTTGTATAACAACTCCTAGATTGGACATAGAAGAGCAATTACTTCCACTAGTAGTGGTAGTTACAGGCAAATAGGGCTTCTTACCTGCTGTTATAATCCCCTCATATTTTAACACAGATTTACACCATGATAAGCGCAAAGGAAATCATTTACTCCAAGACAAGAAACACAGGGGGAAAAAATTAGTATCTCAGAGCATTGGTTACACAGTGCCTTTTATTAAAACCATGTATGCATAACAGGTACATCTACATGACTATGCCACACTCCCTATCACTAGTGACATCAAATGGAAGCCTGGACAGGAAACAATACAGTAGAAATACCCAATAATCTATATACCATAAAACAAGCACATTTGTATAAAAAATCAAAGCAAAGGTGAGATCTACCAAGAGAGATTTACCTCCTCTCCCTCCCCCTCCTAGTCTGAGTAGCCACTTCAACATACAAAATCCCACAACAAGCATAGCTAAGACAAGCATCTGCCGAACTATACGCTATGGTGCCTCGCTAATCAGCTTTCACCGAAGCAGAGGTTTCAGACGCCGTGGCAGACGGCCTTGTGCAACACCTTGCTGTCGGAAGAACAGTGAGATGTCTTTAGCTTCTTGAACTTCCATACGGATGTTATCTTCATCGGCATCACGCCCGTCGCCTCTGGCCTTTGTATCTGCAAACTTTTCTGTTTCATTCCCATTTGGCTTTGATCTTCCATTTCCATCTGACTTCATTCATCCATCACAATAGAATGTACAAAGGGTTCTGTTTCTTTGGGCTGTTCTGTTTCTTTGGGTTCTTCTGTTTCTTTACTAGCACTATTTTGGTTCAGGAGCAGCTCCTTTCTCTTGATCTTCACTTTCTGACCGGCACTTAAGTTTCCAACCCCAACTCCATTATTGTCAGCAACCTCTCCACCACTCTTTGTCTTTGCGGCATTTCTTGATGAGTCTTCGCCGTAAAACATCAGGACCCTCATGATGATTGAGCAATGGAACAGTTCTCTCACTAGATTTCCCCTCAGCGCATCCATTAGCCAACCCAGTGCCAGCCTCGATTGGCACATGAATCGAAACCATTACAAGCATCACCCTCGCCTTTACCTTCACCAGCGGTGATAGTGCGAGCCTCTTGGGCGGTCCAGTGTGAGAGATCCTGGGCGAGCTGTTCATGACGCGGTGTAGAGTGCGCGCGACCTCTTCATCCGACTGCTTGCGCCTCCTAGGCTTGGGCAGAGGCTCCCTGGCCCTAGGGTTCCATTGGGCCTGTAGAGCATCTTAACCTGCACATGCTTCTTCCTAGACTTGACCTTGAACTGGAGGCCGTTCCCCCCGTTCCTGGACGTGCCGGCTCCCCTGGAAGAAGAGAAGGAATCGAGCAACTCCATGGCAGCCCGCGCGGCGGCCCCAGTTGGCGGCGACAGCGGCCTTCTCCATAGCCACGGCGCGCGCGGCGACGGCGGCGTCCGCGGCGGCCTGCGCGGCCGCCCTGGCCGCCTCGATCATCTCCTCGGGCGACGACGCCGACGCGTTGGCGGCGAGCGCCATCTCGCGGAGTCGGGCGGCGAGATCGCCCGCGGAGGAGGCCGGCGGGGAGAGGGCGGGAGCGGCTCGGCGGCGACGGCGGCGGCGTCGCCGGCGATGGCCACCGCCGTCCTGAGCCCGGCGAGCAGCCGCTTCCCGCGGCGGCAGGTGGGTGTTCAGATCCGACGGCGGCGGCTCCATTTCTGGTCCAGATCGCTTGCGCGGGGCTCAGATCATCTCGCGGAGCCGGGGACGGGGAGAGCAGCGTCGGGATGAGCTAAATCTGTGCGTCCATCCCTGAACCGGCGGGCAAGAGAAGCGAGGTCTAGCAGGGGCACACGCGGATAAAAATGGCTCCTTTAGCATCGGGGACACGGAAATCTGCTGTGCGGGAGCTCTGGGAGGAGAAACCCTACCTTGGAGGCGCGTGGTGAGCAGAGATGGGTGCGGAATTGGCGTGGATTTATGTGGTGACAAGAAGAGGGAGGCCGGCGTGGAGGCGACAAGGGGAAGAAGAGGAGAGGAGAGGAGGGGGATCCCAAAAACCCAGGGACGGACAGACACACAGCAGACAGACAAGGAAGGAAGAGATTAGGCTTCACAGGTGACAGCCACAGTTTTATACTTCGTCTAATCCTATGACGTCTCCGCAATTTTAACACCACTGTCACTAATTTGATTCTCAAAATATATTTACAAATCAACCTATAGGAATCACTCTGTATTTGCAATAAAATCTAAACATATCATTTGTCAGGTTCTCAAACCAAATGCTGTGCAACCCTTTTGTGTGGTAATCATCAAAACTTGACACAAATGTTTTTTTTGAGATCCACTTTTTTTGTCACTTGGATTCCGGCAATTTAACAAAGCGCCATTCATATTTTGATTTCAAATTATAACGGTTGGAACATATGGCTACTTATGATCGTGAATATAATTGATTCAATTGTAAGCGATTCCAAACAAGGCCTATATTTCTTTGTCATAAGAAATTGCCTCTTAGAGAGAATAAATTGCCTCTTAGAGAGAATGCCACTATGTTGTTATGTAGGGTTCATAAGATTTTTTTGGATAGAGCTCCCATCTATGTTGGAGGTCTAGGTTGTTACATAGCCTCATTCTAAGGTTGTTGTGTTATGGATCTGTTTGGGGCTCATAAATTTCCAACTTTATAGCTTTGCTCCACCAACTCCACCGTGTACAAGCTCCACTCACGAGTTTGTAGAGCACTTGATCCTGTTTGGGAATATGCTTGCTACTAGCTTGTAGGTGAATATGCTTATTTCTCAACATTCATGTAAGCTTGGGAATAGGCTTGCTACTATTGTTGTGTCATTGAACAATTATTTCATCTTTGTATAACGACACATAGCTCGAGACAAATTAGTCAGGGAACTCCTCATTAGAGAATGACTCTCCTAACCTCCATAGGAGAAAAAAGTGCTCCCTCCGTCTCAAAAACATGCAACTTTAACATAGTGTCATGTTTTATTGTTTTAGTATCTCAAGTTCTATTAATTATAGATAAAAAACTATCAATATTTATGTTATCAAATAAATTTTATTACATTCATTACAAATATATTTTTTAAATTATTTTAAAGTCATAAATGTGAATAGTATTATATAGAAATTTGGTCAAATATACACTATTTTGATGGCGTGCAATCCATAGTTGCATGCTTTCTGGGAATGAGGGAGTTATCCATCATTTGGTTGCGTGAGTTATAATCTAGAAGATAGTTGAAAACGGCCATAAAAATAATCAACTATGTTAAGGGAAATGCGTATAAATACGTTTGAAGTGTGCATCCACTGGCCACACCACACCCATATCTCACCCACCTGGCCTCATGCACTTGTGGCCCCGCCGGCGATTGCTCAGGCCAGGATCCGGTAGCTATTTGGGCCGGTAATGCGGTAGCTATTTGGGCCGATAGGTGGGCCTGGCCTTAAAAGATCCATGTGTGACAGTGTGTTTTGTTGGGAGATGGTTCATCCTGCGTTACAGTTGCCCCTCTTTTGTATTTTTCTGGCGTACATAAAATGGCATCATGTTTGAATAAAAAAATCGCAACCCTAGCATCATGTTATTTTGCTAATTTTCCGTTTCCAAAGTACATCGGTTAGCCGGCCGGTAATGCGGTAGGTATTTGCTAATTTATTTTGTTGTCCTCGTTCATAAGCTTCCAATAAAAATTGATTATACCCGATGCATCTTGTACTTTATTTTTTCTCGAATACATAAAATCATTGTGTATTTTTGCATTAAGTAGAATAGAGTCGGCCGTAGGCCGCATGCCACGAAGAGCTACATGATGATCTTACTCCTACAGTCGCATGGATGACCAGCACTACTATAATCCTCAAGTTTAAAAACTGTAGGGAAACAATTTTCTTAGGGTATTTCGAAGGCGCTTCGCCCTGGCCTGAATCTAAGGATCGGCTTGGGCCTTGATGATGAGTGTCAGGTCGCTCGCTCAACGATGTTGTAGTAGCCTTCCTAGAGCATCTGGCGTTTCACTCCTTCCATAGCTCGCATGAAACCAATGCAAACAGCGAGTCGAAAACCCATCCGGCCATTGCCAAGCCAGGTCATTGGTGCATCTCTTGTACTCAAAGATAAATGCTATCCTGACTTAACTAAAGGCCCTCTTTTCTTAAAAAAAAAAAAAAAAAGTGAAACAGAGAGAAAAGAATAATATAAAATTAACATGAGTAGGTGCTAGTACAACTACAAGCAAAAAGGAGATCGATAGAGCTCATATATTATTCTGGGTCGCCGCCGCACACGCTTGACGCTTACACGTACCATTTCGGGAAAGGGTTGAATCAACCTTCAAATAGCTCCAGCAACATGTCTTCCAGCTGCTGAGGGATGACTCTCGGGGTTGTCACATTCGTACCCTCCATAAATCTGTTCAAACCAGAAGCGACCTTGTTGGCGATAGCTTTCCGTAGCCTTCCCCTGAGCTCAGGGTCTGGAACCTTCCAGAGCTTCGGTGCACTGTACACCTTGTGGAACTCGAACTCAAACTGTGGCAGCGGCGAGTATCTCCCGAGACGCAGGGGCCTGGGATCATAGTACAAGCACGACATCACCGGGCCCCAGGACACCTGCAGGTAGCTCTGTATGTAGTCGTCGATCTTGCGGTTGAGGACGGCCATGGGGAACGCGCCATACCGAACAAAGGACGGAGCTGCTGCCAGATGAAGTGGGAGTTGTTGATCAAGAAGAGCAACCCAAGGCTGTCACACTGCTGGAACGACGACGACTGGGACATGCTCACGAGCTTCTCTTCCAGACGGGAGAAGATCTCCATCATGAGGCTGGTCAGAGGGGCGAGGCTTGGAATTTCAGGCACGTAGCTTCCGAGCTGTGCTGCTTCGTGTGCGATGCGGCTGAATAGGATGTAGTTTGCGTCTAGCAAGTTGATGCAGGTGATCACGCACCGGGTGAGCTTGTGAATGTCGGCTGATGATATAGTTGCCGAAAGATCGTCATCGTCGCCGCCGGCCATGATACCCGTCCTGATATGGCCCATCGTGTCCCAGATGGCCTTGTCCAGCTTACCCAGCTTGGACGACATGAGGTCACTCATCTCCTCGATGCCTGCTGCAGATTCTACGTAGCAGATGGGGGAATAGGGCCCGATCAACTGGAGCTCCTCTGAGGCCGCCGACAGAGCGTCGCGGACATCTATCAGTGCCTGGAGCCTCATGGCCGCCGCCGCCGCCGTCTTCTCAGTCGTCTCAGCTGATGGTGGATGCTGAACAATGGTCGGATCAGCAATGGCGTCAACAAAGGGGATCATCTTGAATAAGGCCGATTGGATAAATCTTGAGAATTCAGATAGATCATCTGCTTGACAATCCATCCATGTATATCAAGGTGGACTCTTTAATTTCGCGGAGACCGAGGATCCAACTGCGTGCAAGATGCTGGAGCGAGGTGCCTCCCACTCCCAGCTGTCCCGGCAGCAGCTGACGCACGCCGTCGCCGAGGCTGAGAACCCAGGCGACGCCCATCTCGGAGAACCACACTCTCGAGGGAATTGCTTCCATGGTCACAGCAGAATTCCTCCGCCAGGCGCTTCATGTGGCCGAGCTTCTTGGCTCTTGCTTCCCAGGCCAGACGACCAGGCGATGGATGCAAGCCATAGGACGACACAGGAGAGCTCCCGGTCCCGGTTGTGTGGTTGGATGAGAGCGTACCTGAGCCGCCGCTGGAGCAATCGCCGGCGGTCAGCGCCGCCGCGGCGTATATGTAGTGGAAGGATCCACCCCCCAACCTCCATGGTCCCTCCGATCCAAGTGAGAACACGCCAATTAATCGATCTACAACCACCCCACCGATGATGACGACGACGACGATAATCATAATAATATATACACACACTTGTTTGCTGCTACTAATCAGCAACGCATTCGTCTTTGACGGGCGAAATTGACAGTAAGCAATCACGTATTTTCCGATTGGATCTCACTGATAACGTGAACATGCAGCATAGACAAAAATCCACTGTGGGTACCGACGGTGAGATTTTTCTCTGCAGCAGCAGCGTATATTTTTGGGCACTCGTGGTCGACAGGGAACAGGGAGCAGGTACGCGGCCTGCAGGTCGACGTCACCTGTCGGGCGTCGGGGAAGTTTCAGATTACATGGATGCACGTGTTATGTAGTATCAAATTTGAGAAAAGGAAACTACAGAGAAAAGTGGTTCCATTCACATTCCTTTTCATGCATAGTTTGTATTGACACACGTTCATTTTACAGATCTTGACTATTAACACATTATTATTTATATGCTCTCACACTATTGGAGTAGCGTAACCTAAAATATTATTCTCATAGTTGAGATGAAAAATACTAGTTTTCCAAATACTTACTTCCCCGTTCTACAAAATATGTAATTATGGGAAGCGCCACTACAGGAATCCGCTTCTTTGCCGAAAGTGCAAGAAGTTTGCCGAAAGGCAAAAAGTCGGGCACTCGGCGGCAAAAAGCATCTTTGGCGAGTGCCAAACTGAGTACTCGGCAAAGACTACTTTGCCGAGTGCCCGGCCGTCGGCGATGTAGAACACTTTCGGAAAACAATATATTTGCCGAGTCTTGGCGGCGTCGGCAAAACAATACACTTCGGCAAAAAGGATAACAGGATCAAACGGCCCTCCCCCTCCGTCACCTTTGCCGAGTGTCCAACGTTAGACACTCGGCAAACTAGGCACACTTTGCCGAGTGCCGCACGTATAAGCACTCGGCAAACAGGGTCTTTGCCGAGTATCCAACATGGCACTCGGCAAACTATGCATTTTTTTTTTGTTTTTTTGCCCCATTTTTTGTGTGTGGCCTTGGTACAGTAATTACATGTCATGTTCAAAATTTGGGACAATTTCAAGTTGTTTTGCTATATTTCATGAATTATTTCTATTTTCTTGCATTTTCTCGACCACTCCAAATTTGAGCTAGGGTACATGAAATAATGGAATGTGGTCATTAAAAAATATTATTCATGATGTTTGGCGTATGTTTAGGCTCAATCCGGTACTCGCGCGTAAAATTACGAACATTTATGTGTCGGAACATGACGAGTTACATGCGGGAAAAAGTGTTTTTTAAATTATATAAAATCAAATGAAGTTTAAAAATTACGAAACTTGGCGAGGTGTCTTGTCATCTCATGAGGAGCCTGTGGTAAAAATTTGAAAAAGTTTCGAGCAAGTTGTAACGTCGGATGGCTAAAACTCAAACATCCCCACACTTGATCACATGTGGAGAGTGTGGGGATGTCCGAAGTTTTAGGCATCCGACGCCACAACTTGCTCGAAACTTTTTCAAATTTTTACCACAGGCTCCTCATGAGATGACAAGACACCTCGTCAAGTTTCGTGATTTTTAAACTTCGTTTGGATTTTATATAATTTAAAAAAACACTTTTCCCCGCATGTAACTCGTCATGTTCCTACACATAAATGTTCGTAATTTTATGCGAGTACCGATTGAGCCTAAACATATGCCAAACATCATGAATAATATTTTTAATGACCACATTCCATTATTTCATGTACCTGCAGCTCAAATTTGGAGTGGTCGAGAAAATGCAAGAAAATAAAAATAATTCATGAAATATAGCAAAAACAACTTGAAATTGTCCCAAATTGTGAACATGAGATGTAATTATCCTACCAAGGCCACACAAAAAAAAAATTGAGGCAAAAAAAAAAAAAAAATCACGCTTCTTCGAAAGTGCCATGAAGGACACTCAAGAAAGAACCTCTTTGCCGAGTACCTAGACGCGGGCACTCGGCAAAGTGTTTTTTTAAAAAAAGAAAACAGACCTTTGCCGAGTGCCGCCTTCCCGGCACCGGCAAAGCCGATAAATATCTGGACCCGAGGAGCCGTTTCGCTCATTTTTTTTCTTCCCCTTCCCCAAGCCCGCGACGCCGCCGCGGGAAATCGCCGCCGCCGCCCCCTTCCCCGCCGGAGCCCGCCTCCCCCCTCCGCCGGATCCGCCCCGCCCTCCGCTGACCCTTCGCCGCGCCGCTGGACCCCGCCCCCCGCCGCCGGGCCCGCGCCCGCTGGATCCCCAAGGCCGATCCGCGGAGCCTCGGTCAAGGCGCCGCCGGCGTCCGGCCGCCGCCGGCGCCCGGCCCCCGGCCCGGCCCCCCTCGGCTCCCTCTTCCGGCGGGCAAGAGAGGGAAGGGAAGGGAAGAAGAGAGGAAGGAGAGGAAGGGGAGGAGGGGAGGAGGAAGGAGGGAAGAAGAGAGGAAGAGGGAGGAAGGGAAGGGAAGAAGAGGAAGGAGGGAAGAAGAGAGGAAGGAGAGGAAGGGGAGGAGGGGAGGAGGAAGAAGAGGAAGGGGAGGAGGAAGAAGAAGGTGCCTCTCGGACCTGGCCGCCGTCGTCTTTCGCTAAGCGGTGATCCACGCCGTCGCCGCGGTCACCGTTGCTCTTGCCGCTCCTCAAGGCCAAGGTAAGCCCTACCCTTCTAGTAGTGGTTAGTAGTTGTTAGTACTAGTAGTTAGTAGTGTTAGTTGTAGGGTTAGTAGTAGTAGTAGTTAGTAAGTAGTTAAGTAGCTCTTAGTATTAGTAGTGTTAGTAGTTGTTAGTAGTAGTTGTAGGGTTACTAGTAATTGTATATGTATGTGGTTGGGCGATCAACCCGTCCTCTGTTGGCAAAGCCGGCGTGATTCGCTCAAGGAGCACGACCTCCACCGACATCCCCATAGCACCTCGGCAAAGCTCCACGCCAGATGATCACGGGGAGTTTGAGGTAATTTCGGTTTCATTAAATCGTTCACGGTTTTACACATGTCCGCTGCCTATGCATTGTTTCAACGTTACGGGTGTAATATTGCAGGCCCGGATGGCGAGTTGGAGGCCAAGCGTGCAGCCCAGCGGCGAGTTTGAGGCGGCGGGCGGGCCCGGCAGAGGCCCATCGGCGGGAGTTGGAGGCATACCGAATACTCGGCCACGTCGGTTGCGGGGCGTGGCGGGCTACTTCCGGGGCCTCCAAATCCCGGGTGTGACCCCCTCCGTTGCCTCCCTCGGCTGTTCGCTCCACCCCCGTTTCCGTTCCTCCTCTGTAGGGACTCCGGTGAGTATATGTTGTTGTTTATTTATTTGGCCCGTGCGGCTCACCTACGGTACTAATGAGATCGCCTCTCCTTTGTGCAGCCAGCCAGCCGGCGGAGTTCGAACCCGACTCCTCCGGGTGGCCCTTCTCCACCCCATCCGATTGGCCCGACTCCACGGTACACGTGGCGGCGGTGGCGTTCCTCCTCCGGCACGCAGCGGCCCACACTACGGGCTTCCACGCCCTCCTACACACCACGGGTGGACATACCAATCGGCGCCCGCAGCATGGGTGGTATCCGGGCAAGGTGAGGGCACCTCACACTCTTCGCACCAGGGGGAGGCCACGGGTCGGGGTAGTGAAGTTGAGTTGGTGGTGATGGATTTATTTTGGATGTTGGACATGTTGCCTTTGTGATGGATCTAGTTTCGATGTTGGACATGTTACATTTCGTTTGGATGTTGGACATGTTCAATTTCGTTTGGATGTTGGACTATATGTGTGAATTTGTGATATATGTGGATTATATATGTGAATTTGTGAGATATGTGGATTATATATGTGAATTGGTGATATATGTGGTTTATGTGTATATATGGATGCTTATGGTATATGTATACGTGTATTTGCAAAAAACAATCAACGAAACAAAAAAAAAATGAAACTCCCAGCTTTGCCGAGTGCCGACTCGGCAAAAAGCCGGGTACCCCGCAAAAAGCTGGCGGGTTTTGCGAGTGCGCAGGTGGCACTCGGCAAAATGACCATAACTTTGCCGAGTGCCATTTGTATTGCACTTTCGGCAAAGTTTATTTATTCTTTTTATAAAAATGGTTTGCCGAAAGTGCCGACATGTGGCACTTGGCAAAGATTTTAAAATATTCAAATCTTTGCCGAGTGTCCGTCGTTTGGCACTTTCGGCAAAGGAGCATCATATGTAACGTTCGACGTCAAGTTCGCCCGAAAGATGACATGGCGGTTGGCGAACCCTTTCGCCAACTGCCCGACATTTGGCACTCGGCAAAGATTCATTTGCGAGTCATTCTTTGCCGAAAAGTGGGGTTCGCCGAGTATGGCGGTCGGCAAAGCCTTTGCCGAGTGTTGAACTGCCTTTGCCTAGTGCGATGCGCTTTCGGCAAAATGATTCCTCAGAGTGCTTGGCGTCGGTCAAACTATATCATCTCGACCAAGTTTATAGCAAAAGGTATTAACATTTATGTCTTCAAATAAATTTATTATGAAAATATATTTCATAACTAATCTAATCATATTTATTTTGTCTCATAAATGCTTGTATTTTTTCATATAATTATAGTCAAAGTTCACGGCGTTTAACTTCTCAGGATGTGCATGTTTTGTGGAACGGAAAGAGTATATGCTTAAAACTAAGAAAGACTACAACGCAAAGATAATAAGGAAACACTGCGGGATGATGGAGATGAGATTAATCAGCTAGCAAGATTGCCGTCGTGGAGTATTGGCTTGTGATGTGTGTGGGCAGTAGTGGACAGCTTTTTAGGAGCCCAGGCGGAAGATATATCTCTTCAAAATATTGGCCTCTTTTGGAAGATCTCTGGGAACTGTATCCCCACGGTGTGCAAAATCATGAATTACATTCTCTTGCAAAAAGAATATACAAAAAAATGTTTCTTTGGCAAAGGTTTGTTTAAGTGAACAACTCTACAACTCTTTCATGTACCTATATCTTAAGAAGAGGACTCCACTCAACTTCATAGTTAAGAGAAACATTGGATAATCTAGAGCTTATTTCACGATATCTTGACATTTGGGCATATACTGAGAAGAAGCCATTTTACTTCCTTAGAAGCCTACAAAGTTCTCACTGGACACACTACAAACTCATGGGCCGCTAAGCTGGCTCTAGAAATCTTCATGTTAATGTAAGCGCAATGTAGTTTTCTAGTTGGTACTAAAGGGTAGGATAAGTTTTTTTTACTCAAATACGCAAAATATTTGCGTATCATTACATTAATAAGACAGAGTTTTCAGGACAACCAACGCACAACTTGCACGATAGGTGATCTACCGGTAACAACCGGACCAACCTAACAAACTACTTCCCGGTTTTATATTACATAAAAAGAGACAACCAAAGAGTGAGCACCGCCTCACCCTAAGGGTCTTCGTCGTCGACGAAGAGCTCCCACGCGCGCTCGTCGCACGCTGGAAATGCCGCATCGAGGGCCCCTGAACACAATACATCGAGTATTCCTTTGTTGATGACAAGGATAGGCTAAGTAACAGGAACGTTATCAGAAGAAAGAATATGGTCTTTGATTACTTTAATTTCGTGCTATGCAACACACAATCGTAAGCACTAGATAACTACTTGAGCAAGAGCAGGTACTTAGCTATTCGATTACTCTAGCACAAGAGTAACCATACTATACTAATACTAGCTAGAGCTACTCGACTACACAAGGCAAACAAGGTGAGGAGCTAACAACTACACAAAGCAAGACTTGCACAATGTAAAGAGCAAGCGTAGTGATGCAATCATGCAAACCAACATGGAGACAAGTCGACACGAGATTTAGCTTTGAAGTAAGTGAGAGGACTTTAGGAAGGAGAAGATTTTGACTCGAAGTTAGATGAGGACTATGATATTTGAGGAAATATGGTAGTTTGGCTTTTATCATGTCATGTTTTATCATTCATGTGTATTTAACTTCTGAACACCTGTTGGCAGGTGCGCTGAACATTGTTTTTTAGAGGAAGGTCTATGTGGACTGGTTGGGGTGGCACAAGGTGACGGGTTGGCAGGTGCGCTGACCGCTTGAGTGGGCTGGGCTTGTGCGGCAGGGCCTATTGGGATGTCCCCTAGGTCTTCCTACTTTGACTTGAGTGGGCCAGGCTTACGCAATAGTGTCCAGTTTTTTTTGTACTCATGGGATTAGAGATCGTTTAGGACATAATTGCGCATACCAAGGAGTGATTATATAGGGGTAATTTTTTTAATGTTTGACCCTAATAAATAAGGTGATCGGTGCATTATAAGCACCAACGCACGCCCTAGCTTTAATTTTTGCCGTCCGCTGTGCAATTAATTAGGGGCAACGACGTCCAAAGCCTGCTGGCCACCCACAGAACGACTTCTTTTTTTGCGCCCACCGCGTTGGACGGAGAACGACTTCTATATCCGGAGGGAGTATGATCGTAACCTAAATTGCCTGTCGATCGAGATCCCATGAGGACATTGAGGAGCCATTGGTGCTTGGGTGGATCTCGGTAGTAGAACTATGATGGTAACCTGCACTAGCATAACGATCGTCACCAGTGCGACCGCTACTACACTATAGACTAAGTTGGCTGATGACATCTATGCTATGACGTTAGTGAACCCCACACTTCTTGGGAAGTGGACGCAATAGGAGAACCTCTTCCTGTTCTCTGCTAGTGATGTTGAATAATGGGTTTTCTCAGACCAGATTCGTCATGTGAGGAACTCACCATTGAAACTGCAAACCACGAGAGCGAGAGCGACCGATACAGATCTATACAGAGGTTCAGCCCTCACGGATAAAGCTTCTCAGAGACAGGAATGACAACATGGACAGAGCAAAATAACGAACCTTTTCATGACAGTGACACAGTCACACAGGACGGCCACTCCCTGGCACTTGAAAATCCTAAGAACACTGTTCATCTCATCAGAAGCATCACATACACATACGGCATCTGGCCATCTGCGCTAGCTATCTCGGTTTCATCATCATGTGAAAACCTCGAGCGAAGCAAAAAGGTTTTCGATCAGTTCATCAAAGATGGCACGCTCAATCTTCCTCCCAACAACATAAACGTCCTCGTACAGCACCTCCGCCCACACGGATCTCCGCACCTCATACGCCGCCATCCCATCTATCGTCTGCATTTCCTGCGCCTGGGGATGATTCCGCAGAGCTTGCATCTGAAATTCGATCGTTCGAAAACAAATTAACAAAGCTTGCATCCAACCAAACAACATGCATGTTTGTTGAGATTTCAATAGAGAAAAACCACTGACCTTGTGCCACACATCATCTACCAGCTTCTTCCCTCGCGACACTCCCGTGCTGTCAACGACCCATTGACGCAGCGATGAAGCACCGCCACCTCTCGAGCTCGAGCTCGAGCTCTCCACCACCAGGCTCTGCAACGCCTCGTTGGCAAGGTCGAACAGCATCCTGTGATCCGTTCCATCGCCGTACATGCCGACGATGTAGTCGCCGCGGTAGTAGTACATGTCCTCGACGTCCTCGAAGACGTCGTCGCAGATAGGCATCGGCCTCGCCATCGAGTCCACCCTGGCATTAGCCCACGACAGTCCGTCGTCGTCCTCGTCGCCGTCGTATAAGCCGGCGGCGATGAGAAGCTCTGTTATGTAGGCCTTGTCTTGGCTCCACGCTGTTTCGACGGCGGTGATGTCTGTCCTGAATGATGATTCACTGGTAGCGGCAGGTGCTTCAAACTCTGACAGGCATTTTGGACTCAGTTCTGCATATATATAGGAGAGATTGTATCAGGTTCGAAAACAGAAACTAATTAATCAGAGAGAAGATTGCGTGTGGTTTTGTTGCTACGTTGAAGCTAATTAATAAGCCTGTCACATGTGAATTCAGTAGTACCTGGTGGCAAGGTGAAGTGCAAATCGGTGAAGAAATGGCGGGAGCTGTGGCCTGCTGCAACCTCCAATGGGGATACTGGGCTCGGAGGCAGCTCGCTGAGACTAGCCTAATAGATAGCAGCAAGCCAAAAGCAACAGTATTTAGTTTCATTCGGTCAGTCCTGTTTTCTGGGTGAAACATACAGGATACAGCAGACACAATTCCTAGCAAAAACAAGAGTAATTTGATGTTGATATACTGTACTTGCCTGTGCAATCTTGAACAAGTTCAAAGTTTCATGGGATGGAGGTGTCGCTGCGCTGATGGGCACCTCCATCTTAGCAGGGTGGATCGCTCCTGCTCCAAGAGATGCCGTCCTGTTGGACCAAGACCAATGCGTCTTCCTCCTGAACATGATGAGGTTCCTTCTCGAGCTGAATCCGTGGCGCCTCAGGCTCGACACAGTCCCTCGGACGAAGCTACTGAAACCAGCACTGACGACGTTCTTGCTCGTCATTCTCACAGCATCAGCAGCAGCAGCAGCTGCAGGTTCATCAGAAGCTTGATGCTGCTTGAAGGGAGAAGAGCCTGCCTAAGGAGAACGCGAACCCTGGCTCCGGTGCAGAGAACGACCGGAACAGCAGCCGTGGCGACGCCGCCAGGGTAGCGTCATCATCATCCCTGTGCTTCGTCAGGTTCAGACACTCGCTCCTGAAGCTCTGGCCGTCAGTAACGCCGACGCCGCCGGCTGGCCGGAGTACTGAAAGAGACGCATCCGCCACCGATCCCTCATCATCATCGGCCTTGTTCGGCGACGACGACTCCACCGTTTGGCTCTTGAGAATGTACGCCTCTGGAGATGCGTTGCGCTTGCGGTCTCTTCTGAAAGCGCGGAAGGACTCGGACCGGAACAGCCTCCTCTTGTTGCCACGGTCCTCTTTGGTGATCACCTGCTGCAATGGTGGAGCTGAAGCTGGTACCTGCCTGGTCTTGCTGAGCTCACCACCACTACATGTAGCTGTAGCGGCAGTGACCGTGAGCTCTCTCTGAACCCTGTCCTTGACCTCCTGAAGAAGCATGCTCATGTTGGTATCCCTGTGGAGCTTCGGCAGACCAAGGAACACGGAGGTTTTCTGATCACCACCAATGGCAACACCACCTCTAGTAGCAGAATCAGATTCAGAACAAGTGGTTGCAGGCTTGAGGAGCACAATCGGCGTGTGTCCATGTCCATGTGCATCCTTGCATGCCTGCAGATCTCTGGCGTGAGGCATTGCCAATGCCACTGGTTCAGAAGCAGCAGCTGCATTCTCCGACGTGACACCTTGTGGCACGGCGACGGCACTCTTCTTGTTCTTGTTCAGTGGAAGCTCTTCCTGCTGCGTCACATTGCTGTGACCCAAACCGAAACCATACCTGGCCATCTTCTGCCTGCGCAGGTCCTCCTGCGCGATGGCCTGAAGAACAAGGGAGGACGACCTACCGCCGCCGCCATCCGAGTCCAACGACGGCCTTGTGCAACAGCTGCTGGTCGTCTGAGACAGCAACGCCGGCGGCGCCTTGGACGCTTGCCACGCCTGGAGATCCTGCCTCATCTTCTGGAGTAGCTCCTCCTCCTTGGGATGCCGCCGCCGCCGCGGGCGCGGGCGGCATCTGCTTCCGTGCACTACTCGCGACGTCGTTGTCGGCGTGTTGAAGCAAAGCCGGGAGATGGGACTGGAGTACTCTGCGTCGTCGTCGGTGCCGGCGTCGGCGTTCCTGCCGCGCCCGCGGTTGGAGTAGTAGGAGTAGTAGGGAAGGTGTAGGCTGAAGTTGTTGGTATGTCGTCGGCGTTGGGCTTGGACGAAGTGGACGTGGACGGTGCCTGTGGCGACAGGCTTTGGCGCCGGCGGTGTTGTCGGGACGATGATGGCGTCGTCGTCCATGCCCATGAGACGAGCGATGACATTGGGCTGGAGGTGAATGGCGGGCGGCTCTTGTTCCGTGGCGGTGCCGGTGTGAGGGAGACGGTTGGTGGTGATCGGATTGGACGACGACGACGATGGCGGCTTATGGTGGTGATGGCGGCGGCGGCTCATCATCTGGACTGAGTGCAATACGAAGGGCGGCAGAGGGAGGATTGGTGAAAGCAGAGGAGAATTGGTACATGAGATCGAGAAGGAAATGGCACAATGTCGTTGTCGTCCTGGCCTGGAAAAACGAAGTGCACAAGCAGTGGCGCGCACGAACACAAGACTGGTTGCTCATCGGACAGGACAGACGTGCACACACGCCCAACGTGAAGACGCACGTTCTGCAGGGGAAGGCCAAAAAAATAGGGGCAAAAACACAATTCAGAGAGCCCCCGGCGAGGATCGAACTCGCGACCTTTCGCTTACGAAGCGAACGCACTACCACTATGCTACGGAGGCTAAGCTTGCTCTCCAATTAGTTACTGATAATTTGTCTTGTATTATCAAACTTTAAGAACGTGTACCTCCGAGGTCAGTTGAAATTGGTTGCACCTGATCTGGAATGCACTGCTACTAGTACTACTCCTACTGCCGTCCTGCTGTTGACTCCGAGGAGGAGGCACGATGATGATCTCGGGCATCACACGTCGCCATTACATTCGTTCGTTGCAGAGACATCGATTTCATTTCCAGAATTCCGTACCACACACACCCCTGCAGGCTGCTACCCCTCTGTGCCCTTGGAGTTCGTCGTTTTTGACTTTTGAACTTCATGTTTGATCATCCGTTTTATTCAAAATATTTATGTGAATCATAAAATAAATTAATCAATATTCAAGTATCTTCATTGATAAAATAAGTCGTAACAAAATAAATTATATTTATGCAAAAATTTGAATAAGACGAAGCATCAAAAATTTTGAATAAGACGAAGCATCGAATAAGATGGCACGAAATCCAGGGTGACAAACTCAGTGAGACGGAGGGAGTACTCCGTACCCTCTCGTCCCAATTAAAAAAACAGAAACAATAAGTTTTTTTCTCTAGGACAATTACTCTCTCTGTTGCAAATAAAAATTATGCAAAGCATAATAACTATCGCTATTTTTTTAATAATGAGTTGTTGTATTCGTTAAGGCTCTCTTTGGTATTGCTCGCAATTGGCTTTAGCTCCGACATCAGCGATATTCATGAACTGTAGGTTCATTATGTATTCAACTATTTTTCTCCTGCTGCTTTACACAAACCAAATCGTATCAGATGAAGATTTTAAGCGGCTTCACCGGCTCATGTACCATGCTGAAAAGTGAAGATTTCAAGCCATGCCAAAGAGGCCCTAATACACTACTACAGAAATTGATTTTTGCGAGGCATTTTCAAATGATTTATGATGGCGGTTATTTAAAAACCGCCATAGTTAATACCCCTGATTAAGCATTACGGTCATTTTTCATTAACCGTGGCGGTTTTACAAACACCATGGTAAATAGATTAATCGTGGCGGATTTTACAATAAAAACCGCCATGCTTAATACCCCTCGATTAACCGTGGCGGTTTTACAAACACCATGGTAACTAGATTAACCGTGGCGGATTTTACAATAAAAACCGCCATAGTTAATGAGGCCAAATAAAAACGCATGGTGGCACCCGAAAGGCCCAAATGAGCTCGTTCATCGCACGGGGGTATATAATAAACACCTAACCTAACCCTAACTCCCAGAAAAAATCCACACTTCACTCCAGCGCTCCTTCCTTCCCTCCCATTCCTTTCCTTCTCGCCGCCACTCCCCTACCTCCCGGCGCTCCTTCCTTCTCTCCCATTCCTTTCCTTCTTGCCGCCACTCCCCTACCTCCCTAAGCTTCCTTCCTTCCCCTCCCTCAACGTCGGAAGCCCTTCCTCCCCAACCGAAGGGTCGAGATGGGGACTAGGGGGGGGAATAGTCCCTTTTAAAATTAATCGCACCGGCTAACCGAAACTAATGCGGAATTAAACTTATCGGTCTAGCCAAGACTTCACCCCTCTAACTAAGACTCTAGATCACCTCACAAAAGATCCTACACAAGAAGAGTGAGGTGACAAGCCTAGCTTGAGCTCCTAATCAATTCTAATGCAAGGTCACACAAACCTAAGCACTAGTACTTTCAAGCACAGGTGAGCTCCTACACAATTCTAATAAGCACAAGCACAAAGCCCCTAAGCTCACTAGATGCACAATGGACAAGGCAACACACACCTAACCCAAAGGCTCAAATTTCCTAGCTACACAAGCTAAGCAAAGTAACTAAACAAGCTACACAAGCTAGATAGTTACAACTACTCTACTCAAGCACAATCATAATGTATATATGAATGTAAGAACAAAGCTTGAGACGTAGAGATTGCAAACCACCGCGAAGTGTGAACACAAGATGACATCGGTGATTTTTTACCGAGGTCTCGGGAAGCTTGCCAACTTTCCTCTACTCCTCGTTGTGTCGACCAACACTTTAGTGGTTCCACGGTTTGGCGAATCACCCGGTGATGATTCTCAAGCTTAATGGCCGCTGCCAAATCCCACAAACTGAGCTCGACGAGTCCCTCACACGCTGGGAGTCCTCTAGCCAATCCCTCAGAGGGTACCGTGTGAACCCACACACAAGTGTGGTAGCTCAATGACACGCTCCACTAGAGTTGCTCTTCACGATCCCCGCGAGGTGAGCACGAACCTCTCACAATCTCTTCTTCGGAGCACCGCACAAGCTTCCTTGCGTGCTTCACGAAGTCTCTTGCCACCAAGCCGTCTAGGAGGTGGCAACCTCCAAGAGAAACAAGCACATCGGCTTGCAACACGATCACCTAGTGCCACGAATGCGATCTCTCAACGCAACGCACTAGAACTCGATCTCTCACTCAATCGGATGAACGATATCAAGCATATGTGAGTGGGAGGGCTCTCAAGCACTCTCAAGCATGGACACAAAGTCTCCAAGGTGCTGAGCTACCGCCCAAAGCCGGCCACCCCATCTATTTATAGGCCCAAGCCAAAATAGAGCCGTTGGGGTCGAAACTCAATTTTTTTATAGCGGACGCCGCCCCAGCGCAGACGCCAGACGCGCCAGCGCCGCTCAAACCGCCAACGGTCGAAAGTCGGGTACACCGCCGGACGCGCCATGCGCACCGCGCCAGACGAGCCAGCGCCACGCCCGGGCGACTTCCCCGCGAGACACCCTCTTTGATCAAGGCTGCGTCCGCGGCTTCGACGCCGCCAGCCCCCGCGTCCAGCGACGTTCACCTCCCGTTGTCGGATTTCAGAAACACAAATACGGACGCCCGCGCGTCCATTCTCGACCGCGTCGCCAGGGCAACGTCCGGCGCCGGTTTTGACTTTTACATCGCTACGGACGCCGCCAGCGCCACCCAAGCCAGCGTCCGGCGCAGCGTTAAAACCTCTGTTTCATCGCCACGTCGTTTCTAACTTCTCCACCTTGCTACCCGACAAGTATACCAAACTTGAGCATGAGGAATAGCAAGGTTTCTCCACCACGATGCATCCGGCGCAATAGAAAATAGCCATTCATTTTCTTGAAAGCGCCGCCTTTGCAAATGTGCCAACACCACCAAGTGTACATCACCATGTGCATGTGTATTAGCATTTTCACAATCATTTCAAAAGACGGGTTAGCTCTTACCACGCCACTCGATCCTAACACATCGCAAAGTTAGATCGCTCAAGTGGCACTAGATGACCGATATGCAAACAAGTTTGCCTCTCTTGATAGTACGGCCATCTATCCTAAATCCGGTCATAAACTTCTCTAAGCTCCTCATGACCGGTGAAATGAAATGCCCTATAGGTTATACCTTTGCCTTACGCATTTCCATTCCGCTCCATCTTCAAGTGCCAATGCAACACATGCACCAACACGATCAAGAATGATATGATCCATTTCATATCATCACATGACCTTCTTGGTCCATCGATCTTGACCTCACTTGCTCTTCACCGTTCGCGGCCGGTCCTTCGGACGCCAAGTCCCTCGACTTGCCCTTCACACTTGCAACCGGTCCATCAAGCCAAGCCCTTGTCTTGATCTTCACCACCTTGGTCACATGACTCCATGTCATGTCTCATGTGCAATAAGCTCCTCTATTGCATTATCACGTGTGAACTAATCTCCTGTGTATTATCTCAATCACACATATTAGTTCACCTAATGTTGACACTCAATTACCAAAAACCACAAGGGACTTTTCACCAACGCCGGCACCTCTCCCCTTCCCAACGTCGGCGCTCCTTCCTCCCCCCCACCTCTCCTTGCGCTGGCGGGCGGCGCGATTTCGCGCTTCGAGGCGCGGTGCGACGCGTGGCGGTCGGTCCTCCCCAACCGCGCGAGGCGGCAGCGGTATGCGAGGTGCGCTTCGACGGGGCGGTCAAGGAGGCGCTACGACGGCGACCCGAGAACGGATCCGCGATTGTGGTGGCGGATCCGCGGTCGTGGGGCCGATCCGCTCCCTAGCCTCCTCCATCTTCTCCCAGCGCCGGTCGGGGCGGTCCGACGCCGGGCGACGGATCTAGCGGCGGTGCGAGGGGCTTGACCGGAAAACACTAGCGGCGGCGGCCCAAATCCAGCCGACACAGTTAAGTCCGCCACCGCAATCACCCGATTAATGGTGACCCTAGTGCCGTGGGCCAGTCATGAAAACCGCCATCGAAAATCTAAAAAAAACGCCACCTAAAAGAATGTATCCAGTAGTGTAAACCATGGATGTTGATGCTGAGTACTATCCTGTATAAATTTAGTTGAACCAAACGAAAAGAATAAACAAATGATTTTATTCTAATCTAAAACTGCATTTTTTGGGAGGAGGTAGCACTGGCGTGCACTTTCCGTTGCCGCCTACTCCCTCCGTCCCAAATTAAACGCAGCTTTTGGGTGTTCGTGCCACACGTTTGACTCGATTTGTAGAAAATACGTTATAAGATTTAAATCTTCAAATAATTTTGTTAAAAACTAGATCAAAAGATCTTTCCAATGATATTAATTATGTAATATAAATATTAATCCTATTTTAGTAAATAATTGCCGGCGTTTTTTTTTTTTTGAAAGCGTGAACTACGTTTATTCCTTACGGAGGAGTATCATACAATTCTGGCACAATTGCCTTTAGTGTCAGCAAGGGTCAACATTAATCCATGAAAAATGAAGCACCTCCATTTTCCTAGTACTTGTGTTCGTTAGGACAAGAATGGAGAAAAGTTACACAAAAAGACAGCGAGTCCTGAGTCGACCGTTGTAGCAGCCGGGAGCCGTTGATGAGCAATGGTGGTGAGTGCTCATGCCCAGCTGCTGTACGGCTGTGTTTAGAGCCCAAATTCTTCCCCAAATTCTACTATGCAAAAAGAAGATTCTTAATCACATCAAAATGGCGGCACATGTCCGGAGTACGAAATGTAGGTAAAAAATAAACTAATTACACAGTTTAGATGTACATTACGAGGCGAATCTTTTAAGCCTAATTACGCCATGGTAGGATAATATTTACCACTAACAAACGAAACGTTTTACAGTGTACGTCCAAAATTTTGCACCAAATTTTGGGTGTTAAACACACCAATAAATTTTTAACACTGCAGGGTGAGGGTGGACAGGAGAACAGCAGAGGACACTGGCACACTGCCACTGCCTGGCCCGGAGTGGACCTCCCTAGTCAGTACAGTACGCTACAGTATCACTCACTACCCTAGGAGCAGGAGCGGGGAGCCAGCAGCGGAGCACATTGCCCTATGTAAAACCATTCAATCTCAACGGACACATATGCACCAGTACAGTACGTACGACTGCAAATGGTCCCTGCTGTGCTGCCTCCCCTCTATGCCCTCCAAACAGCTCAAAATTTTCCGATCACCCCATTACCTGTCTCATGTCGTCCTCCGCCAAGAATGATGAACAATTTTTTTAAAAGTTTTGAGACTTGAGTTGCTTAATCACTAGAACCAGATGCTTCTTTCAGAGTCTTATCAGGCATAATAATCATTGACCCAAAACACAACAAAAAAACCAATTATACCACAGACATCAGCTCACATCAAACTTGCCTGTACATATTCGGCCACCACAGCAAGAACAACGAACCAACCACAGAACGAAACCAATAGAATTTTCCAAAGAGGGGCAAGCATGTCAACACCACGCCACCAATCATTCTACCCATCTCCATTCCATTTCCATTCCTCACAAACTTTCATTCAAACTGCTGTGACCGAGTGACTCGCAACTACTGGAGTAGATGTATCACCGAAACGGCAATCTTAGAATTCCAGGACAGGAGCACACGCAATGCAAAGCAACAGCTCCCATTACCAAGCCCAGAACAACACAAAAAAGGATATCATGGAACACAATGATTACTTAATCTAGCATTACCCAAACTGATATTATCACAATGTTAGCCGATGACGACAATGGAAACAGTAATCTAGGTACAAGCGGGTGAAGCAGAACCACCCGCCGGTGGCGCCAACAAGGAGCGCTATCCATTATAGCACGACAAAAGGAAAACATCACGATGTGAAGTGAAACTTAATAATTCTAGTACATGGATATAGGCTCCTTATAGTTTTCGCCACAGGGCCTTGTTGTCGCCGCTCCATTGCATTGCTGGAAGAAGCATGGACCATCGTCTCCAGCGAGCTGCATCACTCGTCATCGTCTTCGTCCTGCAAACAGAGGAAAGACTGATTTTAAGCCTCCATAACTACTTCCAAAGGACAATGAATTTGGTTCCAAACAATGCCTTGCATTCTAGACTTATAATGCAATCTACAAAATGCTATAGTAGACATGAAAACATTCCTATCTGTTGAATTGGTTGATCCAATCCACTTGCATTCTAGACTTGTAATGCAATCTACAAAATGCTATACATGAAAACATTCCTATCAGTTGAATTGGTTGATCCAATCCAATACTACCTACATTAGCGTATGCAGTAACTTGAAACACATGAGCAAAGCTATATGCCTTTTCAGGTGGCAGCACATGTAAGCATATTACAAGCAATCAAGACAACATGAAAGAAATCTGTATGTATGTATACCTCCTCGCTACCCTCGTCGTCATCCTCATCATTGACCTCCGACTTGGACTTGTCGGACTCCTCTTCGTCTTCCTCCTCTTCCTCCTTGGCAGGAGCCTTCTTAGCAGCGGCAGCGCTCTGAGGAAGCTAACACATGATTCAGTAAGCATACTGTTTACTTATTCGAATAAATGACCAGCAGGAACAGTATACACATAGGAAACAAAGCAATCCAAGTTTTCTCTACCTGGCCATTGTTGTAGGCAGCAATGGCCTTGTTATACTCGAGCTTGAGCTTATTAGCCTTGGCTACATAGGGAGCCTTGTCCTACAATCCACAAACACACATACACGTAGGTTAACCAAACAGCACGCACGAGCTTTAAGTCGAATCTAACCACGACCAACTACTACTTTCAGGAGGTGTTAGCAATGTGTAGAGGAAGCTTACCGATTCGGTGAGGGATTTCCACCTGTCCCCGGCAGCTTTTCCCACCTGAAAAGTTCCACAAGGAAAGGAAAGAGGGGCAACAAAAAACGTAAACAAAAGTTAAGTAAACTACGCATCGAGACGAGTAAATTAAATTAATAATTAAATAAAGTGGTTAATCGCAGTCGGTCATAAAGTAAGTAGGGTTGGTTGATTTGTGGGGGAACTTACCGCAGCAACAGACTTGTTCTTAGGGTTCTTCTCCTTGAACTCCTTGCGGAATTCCTCCCTGTATTATACACACACATCCATCCATCAAAAAACAGATCGAATCACAGTTCCAGAAACAGCAACGCAGATATTAAAATAAAAACAGTGGTCGCATCGCATCTCATCTCACATGAATACGAAGAAAGCGCTGGGAGCCCTCTTGGGCTTGTTGGGGTCCTTGCCGGCCTTCCCCTTCCTCCCCTTGGCGGCGGGCTTCTCCGCTCCCTTGCTCTTCACCGCCAGCCTGCAATCCGACGACGACGACAGAGACAGCGACGGAAAAAAAAAGTCAAAACCATGTCACGGCGGCGCATAATAACACCACCAACACAAATCGAATGCTCGGGACACGACGGAACAGATCTACGCGACGAACAAAGGGGAAGAAATCGATTCGATTCGATGATATCTGTTCTTACTTGGCATCGGCCTTGGCGGCGCCCTTGGATTTGGCCCCCTTCATGTCGGATTGGTGCGGCGTCACGGAGCGCAGCGGTCAGATCCGCACGGGGCGGAGCGAATCCCGCTTCGCCGAGACGAATCGAGGGCGAATTGCGGCCTCTGCCGAGGGGTTGCGAGGACGAAGGGGAAAGGAAGGAGGCGCTGTGGGAGGGGAAGGGCAGGCGCAGGCAGGGGATAAGAAGGAAGGCGTGGCCCAAGGGCATATCTGCGATTCCACCCTTTTACCGAGGGCACGCACCACCCCCACCAATTTGAATTCCCGTACCCGCCGGGAGTTTCCCTCACCCCAACCACACCCGCCTCCCCACTGACACATGGGGCCAGGAGAGGACCGGGCCCCGCTGTCATCCGGATTTCCACCACGACGGCTAGGGCTGCGGCCGCCCGCGTACGAGTGGCGGAGGGGCGTGGACGTGGTTTCCGCAGACGTGAGGGACCTCCGCGAAAAACACGCGGCGGCAGGGGCTCGGGCGGGATTTTGGAAAATTTTTCGGGCAGGAGGCAGCAGAGGGAGCGGGTGAGCATGTGCCGCGCGGATCACATGGCTGACGTGCGGGCCCCGCGGGCCAGTGGCACGGCGCAAGATATTTTCCCCGCAGCGGGGCCCGCGTGAGGGCGGGGAACGCCACGTCACCGATCCGCGAGAACGCGTGGTTGGCTGGCGTGAGGGGGAGGCTGGAAGGCGCGTGTGTGCTTGTTGCCTGTGCTTTCTGTGAGCGCATCGCATAGCAGCGCCTGGTTTTCCGGTCTGTGAAAAAATCTCGGTCAGAAAAATCCAAAATTTCTCAAATTCCGGTTTACCCAATATTTTTCATTTATCGGTCCAACATTTTCAAAATTTTAGAATGCCCATACAGATAGACCTCAAAGCCCACCCAATTAATCCGTGCTTCATTTTCTCTCCTCTTCTCTTCTACGTTCAAGTTGCCAGTATTGTAGAACATTCGCATGCTCCAAATGTGTGTCGTTGTTTTGCTCATTGAATAGATAATTGATAATATGTTTTATTTAGTTTTTCCTGTTAAATGGTTTACAAATGATCTATGTGTTTTCCTGAATAAAATGAGTTATTTTTTGTCTAAATTTTGTTCGAAATTTTATTTCTATCGCCGATAAATTTCCGATATATTGGATATTCCTGTTTATCGTTGGTCACCGAGATTTTCAAAATATCGGTAGAGAAAACACAGTTTCCGGTTTCTGCAGCCGATCGTTTGAAGTTTTCCGGATTCGCGAGGAGAGGCGTCCCTCCTCCGGAATCTCGGTTGCGACGGCTGTGTGGAGCGCGGCGGCTATGGATGCAGCAGGGCTGCTCTACTGTCGCCACCGCTCTGCCACGATGATCGGGCTAGTCGCTCCGGTGGTCCGCCGTCACGGACGGACAGAAGGTGCGGCGAGGAGGTACCCGACAAGCGTCTCGCTCCTGTGCGAAGGTTAGCCGGTGGAGCTATGCTCTTCCTCTTGCCCCTGTGAATGATGGATCAATTGTTTCCATGGCAAGATAGATTTGTGTTGCGGCGAATTCAGTTTGTTCGTGCTGCTCGTGCTATGTGATCATCAGCTTGTTCATTTGTCAGGTCCCTAGATGGAACGACGCCAGATGATGTAGTTTATTAGGATGATCTTGGAGGAGGGTAAAACTCACTATAATTCTGGCACGATAGATAGGACCCTTGTAATTTCGCCACGGACTGACGCTTTGTCCATCATCATTTTCAGTGAACTTGATCACTCGTATCTGCAAATCTGAACTTCTATCTCTAATTTATTTATAGACACTTGTACTAAAAAATCAAGCAAGAGTGTTTAACGTATAATTTATTTATACGTTACAAGGTGCTCTTGCATTGGCTGAACCTAATATCTGCATTCTAAAAGCAACTAGTTTAACATAGGGTGCCTTTGAATTTTCATAGGAAAAAAACGCAAGAGACGGGGGGAAATCCTGCATTCTAAAGGAGATCAGGTGACATTATCAAAGACACATGTATCCTTCCTTGGTCCTCGCTACAGGGCAAGCAGCTTGCATTGTATAGGTGTGCACAATTGCATTGTGTGATTTAGCTTAATTGGGTAGTGCTATGATATTGATCACTCTTTACCTGCAAAAGGTGTTTTAAACCACATGTAGAAAAAAGAAGAAGAAGAGAGAGCCGCTCTTGTTTACATGAGAAGAGCAACGGCCAAATTGGAGCAAAGTTGTTTCGATGGTCATGGTATAGATAGTCCTTTGTATTCAGAAAGGGCAATGATTTTAGCATACAAGATACACTCATTTCTTGTCATAAGAAAAAGTTTGCTAAAGAGTGATGTTTTAAGAAAAACAAGCATCTTTCGAAAGTCAACCCAAACCCAAAGAGCCCAAAGTGGTCCATGGGTACAAGATGTCCCATTCTTCCATGGTCATGGTATAGTGACTACGGTCATCCTTACATGCAAAAAGGGCAATAACATTGTATGACATGCCAAAGAAATAGAGGATAGTCAATGGCAATCATTGTGAAAAAGGAACAATCACCAACATGTATCTTCATTGGTATGTTTTTTTTTTATGAATGAAAACCCAGATATTGGTGACACTATCCTGCTATTGAAAACTAAGGGTAAAAGAAAAACTGTATAGGATTTCCAGGGATTAATTCAATTTAAAGGAAGAATGTAGAATTAGAGTAAATTTCCTGTGTTCCAAACATACCTAAATTCTGTAAAATTTAATGTTGTGTCCATGCAAATAGCTATAGCAATATTCAATAAACCTTGCCTCACACTTTCCGCCAAAAAAGGGGAAAAAACGTACCGCACAAACTAAATCGTGTAACATTTGCATCCATTGTTACTCCTAGTGTTTTGGTTACATAAACTGGAGGGCCTTTTAGATTTGAGCAACAGGAAGACAAATGTGCCCTACAAGTCCAGGTGTGGTTCTTTATATAATTGCTAAAAGGAGTATTGCCAACTGCTTCACTTGAAAGAGCCTCAACTCAATTATTGTCAGTGTGCTGGGACGAACGGATTAGTAAAGCCGTAAGGCATGTATAATCGTACAAGTAGCAAATAATAGACCAATGAATGAACGAATATATGTAATTGCCTGTACAATCATCATAATGAAGTGGCAACCCATCTTCTTTACAGCGAATACAACCAGGGGCGGATTTGGGCCTGGGGCCGCTAGGGCCGCGGCCCAAATTTTCCCTTAGAGAATAGGTATCTTTTTGGCCTGGCCTAGTCTTTGGGCCAAATTCTTCGTGCGTCCGGCCCAGCAAAAATGAGGCCGCTTCCCGTCGTGGCGTCGTCGAAGCCTCGAACCCTACTTCCCGTCGCGGCGTCATCGTCGCACCACACCACGCCCACTTCCCGTCGCGCCCGCGGCGTCGTTGTATCTGCGTCTTCCCGCGCGGCCGCGCCGAGCTGCCGAGGCCCCAAGCGCCCCACTTCCCGTCGCGCCCGCGGCGTCGTTTGTCTGCGTCTTCCCGCGCGGCCGCGCCGAGCTGCCGAGGCCCCAAGCGCCGCCCGGCCGCCGCCTCTCTGGACTATCGCTCGTCAGCAGGCACCAGTGCGCAGGGCGGCAGCACCAGGACTGGGCGGTCTGGGCAGCACCACGGCACGGAGGCACGCACGGAGGCAGGAGGCATCAGCGGTAAATCCCAATTCCCAATTCTCAAATCAATTGCCCCGATCCAGGGATCCATAAATGATATTTGATTATTCCAATTTTTCTAGTTTGTATAATTGCACAATGAAGAGGACAAGGTCAATTAGATCGTTTTTTTCTCCTGCGCCCTACACCAATTATACAACCTGTGTGAGACCTCCAATCTTCTCCAGAAGTACATTCAGAATTATTAGAAGAAACACAGATTTTTGAAGAACCAGCAGCGCCAGTAGAAGAACCACCTACAACAGCAGCAGTAGAAGATCTGATGCGAGCGCTACATGCGTTTTGATAGCGGCCCTAGGCGTCAAAAGTTAATAGCTCCGCCACTGAATACAACATACAATAATCTTTTATCCATGTCTTAGAAAATCTCACACTGCTCTACACAAGCACACAGTGCTATGCAGTCGGTGCAGAATAAGAACCCATTTGTCATATTTTTTTTGTTGAGAATCTTTGTCATGCATTTGCAAGGATAGATTGATTTCGACCTATATTTCACGGAAAAACGTTCATTTTGGGCTCGGTTTTGTGCCTGGACGCCCGGAACAAACAGTCATATACCGAAGGCGAAGCCCATTAGAAGCGCCGCAACACCCTAGTGGCCCAGACCAACACACCCAAGACAAAAGAGCTCAGGCCCAGCTCAGAAGCCCACGTCCTCCACCGTTCTTTCCGACTACTTTGGAGTGGCGGCGGCGGCGCGCCGCGGCTTGAGCGTCCATGTCCCGGTGAGCCACCCCTGCCCAACAGCCCCTCCCGCGCCTAGCCGCTGCGGCCGCCCACGCCAGCTCCAGGGCAACGCCCGCTGTCCCGCTCAAGAGTTGCGGGCCGTGCGACCCCACCCATCGGCGGCGTTCCTCCAGGGCGACCCCTTTGCCCGCCGCCGCCACAGTAGGTGCGGCAAGCAGCTACGCAGCCGGTGTCTTGCTCCTGCACAAGGTGACCCGTCTTTGCTCTACTTTCTCTTTTTTCTTTTGTGTGTTTTTGTGTTGTTTCCCCTTTCATTCAACCATGTCGTAGATGTCACGCCCTTAGATTTGTGATTACGGATTTTCTCCTTCAAGTCTCATGTCGTGTGCCATCAGCTTATGGATTTGCCAGGTCCCAGATGGAAGAAGGGCAAGGACTCTGCAGCAATGGCAGCAGCCAAACCCATGTCCAGAATAGTCGCCAAGCTCCAGGCTTCACTGAGGGACTCAAAAGCCGTGGTGATTCTAGCTACGCACACCAGGGACGCGATTATCGAGGTCGGCACAAAACAAGCAAAGCTTCTCAACCGCGCCGCCTTTGGCCGTGTCCTGGAGATTGCAGGCCTGGAGAGTGCAGGCGCAGCGGATAAGCAGTGGTTCTACCAGCTGGGTCCCGAGGAGGTGTTCTTCCTTTGCCATGCCCTCAAGTGCATCAGGGTTGAGTCGGAGAACAAGACGCAAATAGGTGCGCCAGAGTTGTGGGATCTCTTGGTCTCCGCCTCAGAGAAATTCCCAGAGATGTACAGGGCGTATGAACACCTCAGGCTCAAGAACTGGGTTGTGAAGTCAGGATTGCAGTACGGGGCGGACTTTGTAGCGTACCGTCATCATCCGGCACTTGTGCACTCGGAGTTTGCAGTGACTGTGGTTCCAGAAGGAAAAGCATTCGGCAACAGGTGTGGCCGCATGAAGAACTGGCCTGAACTGCTCTGTGCGCTCCGGGCCTCCGGAAGCGTGGCCAAGACGTTACTTGTTCTGACCATCAGCAGTAAGAGCTCCGAGCTGGGATCCTTGGATTGTTTGGAACAGATGATTGTTCATGAGAGGACAATCACCAGATGGATACCACAGCAGTGCCGTGAGCAACAAGACAAACCAAGCAGAGAAGAAACCTGCCATGAGCAACAAGATAAACCAAGCAGAGAAGAAACCTTCCGTGAGCAACAAGATAAACCAAGCAGACAAGAAACCAGCAAACAAGAACAAGAGCATACAAGTGGGGGTGTAGTGTTTAGCTATTGGGGTGTAGTGATGAGCTTTGCAATTCTTTCTAGCTTACTTGTCTACAAGCTGAAATCTTGACTGAAGAGCTTCGTATTTCTGTGTACTCATGTTGATGAACATGAATAATACAATTCTATGATGGTAATTTGTTGTGATTCTTATTGAGGTTTCTACATATCTTGGATAACATCATCACAAACCCCACTTGTTTGCAGACTGCACAAGAACACTTGTATCATTGTTTCTTGATAATCCTTTTCAGGCTATCACTTTTCAAGACTGCTTTGGACTGGCAATTATGTACTCTGGAGCTGCATGACTGACACCACTGGAGGTCTGGAGCATATTGCAAAAATGAGGTACATCAGATGCATTTCTTTACGCATATGTGCACTGTTTTTTGTGGATGTATTCTATAGTTTCTGTAGCTTAAACTTATCATAATGTTGTTAGTCGCTGGACCAGCAACTAAGGTGAGCAACCTGCTCACCGCTGCTCTCTCCCTTCTCCCTTGATCCAAGGTAGAAGAAGAGCAGGAGCTCTCTCTGCCTCTCCTCTCTAACCACACAGTTTCAGCGCTGGCTGTAACTTGCAGACTGAATATGAGGCAATGAACTCTATAGCTTTATTATTTCTTCTCAAACATATACATACAGCTCGAGGCTATCTGAAGCTAGCACAACACTTTCTAGGTTCCTAACTAGCTTCTATTCATACAGCTCTAGGCTATCTGAAGCTAGTCACCTTTCCAATCTAATTTCCTAACTTCCTAGCTTAGCTTACAAAGGAGCTCAACATGTCCTTATATAGGGCATTGGGTCGGTTTGCTACAGTAGCCGCCATTGCTACAGTAACCTACATTCATATACAACTCATTGTTACAGAATGCTAGCTAATAGTCAATTTCTATTTTACTACTTCTTCCTTTTGCTAAACTCAATTTGCTTTTGACTTGCATCTTTCCAACTCTTACTTGACATTGCTAGAAGCTTCAAGGATCCACTAGTGTTTAGCATCCTTTAATCAGTTTTGATCTTTTTCCATCTCAAGAAAATAAATTAAATCCAACAAATGTTACGGTAAATTTATGTTAGGGAATTAACGTTCAATACAACAGAACTCAACATACAATAGCTTGCTAAGATTTCAGGAGTAAACATGACCAAGAAAACTGATCTTACATGAAGTCTGTAGATTTATATATTTGGTATATAAATTTAAACTTTTGATTGACGTTTTATCGTCAACAAGTGACAAATCTGCTTACAGTAAATAATGTAATTGGCATCATGATGGGATCTTAGATAATCGTGAAGGTGAGTAGGGATTAGGGAAAGAATGAAATTCACAATTGTGTCTGCTTCATATATCTATTTATTTGAGGTTGCCAGCTTTTCCTGTGCAATGCCTACTACTCTATCTGGTAATTCACTGTGTGATCCTTCCATATGCCACTCTCAAGGTACTTCTCGTACAAGCTAGCTTCACCATCATAGTTCACTGATAAAACGGCTGTGCTCCGTGTCCCGTAGAGACCCTTCACCAAAACAGAATTCATAAGTTCATTTCTGAAGTATTAGCCTATCTTTATGTACACAGATATGTATAAGTGGACAGATGATATAGTTTTTCAACCAGTTGAACCCTGAATCAAGAGATTTTTTTTCTCTCACTTGGTCAGTTTGCACCTCAATGAAGATGGAGCTCAGACCATGCTCCCAGTTGGGATCACAACCAGTGTTTGGCAGTCTATCTTTGTCAGCCCTTGTGGTCTCAGTCATTAACCTCTCAACTATATCCTTCACTTCAATCTCATCATCACCATGCTCCCTAAGAATCTCCCTGAAGTTTTTCCCGAGGCGAATTGCCTACAAGTGCATACACAACAATGAAAAAAAATCCCTTTAGGTACCTCACACTGTCTTCATGAATAACGGTCTTGGTATGATGAATGGTCCCTGAGAGGCAGAGTAGGTTGCAATAATGCATTGTCATCTTATCTTACTTCGTGGCGTGCACATGCTGTGCTATAAATTGAGTTAAATGCAATGTTGCTTATTACTAGGGAAGTACTTTATGGTTCACCTGTAGCTTTCTCACGCTTTTCCCAGCTCATTGTTTTCTCTGTGATCCATAATTTTAGTGCAGCTAAAAATGAAATAATTAACATGACACCTCATAATCATTCGGCATTTCTAGTTTTGTACCTACCAAATAAAACCATCCTGTTCATATTTATTTGCAAGACATTTTGAGATTTTTAATCTTGCTGAACATGAAAGTGCTCTGCTTACCTTCTGCCAAGGGCTATCTAGCCTTGCATTGGACAGCACATGGAGTCCTGGTGAGACAAGTTGAATTGTTGCAGGTTGCCCCTTAGGCCGGTTGGACACATAGACCATGATATTTGTTGTTAGATCAGCTAGTATGAGGTTGAAGCCATTGTATTCATGAGCTTCTTCTGCCACTTCAGTTGCAACTTCGAGTGGGCTCTTGTTGCTCTGCACAGTACAGTACAGTACAGAGTGGATTATGCTTGCTATTCAGGAACAATGTTACTTTGAAGATAATTTCATGTTGATTAGGAGAAGTGGTTGATTAATCGTAGGTTCTTACAATGCATGCTATAGTTATTAGTTGTTATAATAGCCACTAAAGTGTTTTCAATAGTAATTTTTTGGTTTAGTGGGAATTTGGTGCGAATATATGTTCCCGTGTGCGCCATCTAGTGTCTACATCAATCACTGTCAAAACGAAGGAATTGTCAGAGTGACCGAATCACTGCTAAGGAATGATAGCGATTACAAAAGTATGATGGAAAGCAGCAACTTGGGTTGTCCAAGAAAATGAATCTATCTTTCTCGGTTTTACCTCAGCTTTCAGATAAAGACTCAACGAACTTGAATGATCTAGTAGAACCTTTTGATTTGTTTTGCTATATACCTGTAGGAACCTGAGAGGCAGATCTCCCCTAGTCTGTGCACCGGGCATGGCATCTGGTTCAAGCACATTGGTCAGGAAGGCAAGCCTGCCATCCTTGGTGCAACCCATCCATGTTCCTCCACCAAGCACATCCCTGCCGCCAAGAATCTTTTTTGAGCCTTCTCCCCACCATCCTACTGCTTTTGTAGGCCTGCATCAGTTCAAGAAAAAGATACGAAATGATGATCACTGAACAGCTAGCATTGTTGTTTTGCAGTGTGTAACCTTTCTATAATAGCCTATAGATTTCTCTAGCAGCATTTTGCTTCTGAGGAAAGATATGAGCATGCATTAGTATAGAACAGTAGCATCGCATGTGTCAGGGTGCCTCATGGAAATTCTGTCAGTGAACATATAACTTAGGATGGAAAAAGTACCCAATTTTGAAAATAGTACCTCATATGCCAGAGCTATTACTTGCAGATTGGGGTCCTACAGAGATCAATAAAACCAAGTGAGAACACGCACCTGCTGTGGAACTCATCTCTGTTGAGAATCAGGAGGAGTTGGTGCACGGGGTGAGCCTGCCAAATCCATGCAGCAATGCACATGGCTTCAGGTGGTTTCTACTCCTTGGTTGGTTGTAAGTAACTCGCTTGTTTTGCAACTCTATTAGCTGATGGTTCTGCCTTGCACACGCCTTTGTATTTATAGGGAGAAGGTCGGGAGGATAGCAAAAGCACAAGGAGCCCACAGAGTCTTTGCATTATTGGCTGCAACCAGGTGCTCTGCAGTCTGTCATTCTTCTGCCAGAGTTCCATCATGTTCAGTTACCAGGTTATATTACTTTGCATGTGAGTTCTTTGATTAGGGTCCCCTTCCTTACCACCGACATCCTGTATAATCTATATCCCATCTCAGAAGAGCTTTTCAGTTTGGTACATCATTTGAAATGGGCTCTCATACTGTTGACACTGATTATATGGATTAGTGCGTGCTTAGTGCTCAGGAATGCAAAAAATTCTACCAGCACGGAAAACAGGAGGCAGCACTATTTACTCTGTGTTCCGACTGGAGTGGTGCTGGTATTGCAGGCCCTGGGAAACTCAGCCATATCTGAATGAAACCAAGGCGTGCTGGATTGGGATAAACAAAAGCGGTAAGCAACGACCTGATCTTTCGAAGCAATATATGACCCCTGTTCCGGGGCGGGCCCAATACAGATGCATGGGTATTCAGTTGAATACCAAAAAATTTTGACAAACAAATTTACATACATAGTATATAACATGTATATGTATCAAAAATAGAAAATAGCATCACAAAACAAGCTTTCCAATCTTATATTGCCTCTTGGGCTCAAATGGCTCACTTTCCAATCTCATTTTGGTATTCAATTATGTCTATACTCTAGGCTGTCAAAGAATTTTTTTTCACCTTTTCAAAATTTTGAATACCCAAACCCCAAATCCTGGGCCCGCCCCTGCCCCTGTTTCTGTGTATGACCAGAATTCACAAGGCCAACACTGAATCCACTAATCTGTTTCCCGTGGGTAGTTGGCGCTTGGCTGTGGTGGTTCACACTCACACGTGTTGAGCTCAAAGAACAGCATGCCCTGGCCTGCACGGCGGTTTTCAGGCACTCGTCATCTACTTTATCTGTTTCCAAAGTACGATGGTCTTTCTTCTTGCAATACATATTTGTTGTTTTCCGCTCATGTTTATCCTGTCGTGTGATGGAGCTGCTACCAATTTATAAAATATATCAGTGTCGTGTGCACGATTTTTCTCTTTTAGCCGCAAGGTTTTCTGTTGATAATATATAGACGCGGCCGCTGTTTGAAATAGAATTTAATAACATGTTGGTGGCGTCATGGTACTGACACACATATCAGGTCACACACTGTCTAAAACGGTTACATAACTTCCTCTTAAGAGTTTCAATGGCCAACAACAAAATATATTGCTATGATGTGAAACTTTGCAGAAAGTCAGGTTGTTTGGTTTGTTTGGACCTTTTCAGGGGGGCAATGGTCCTGAATTTGTTATCGGGTAAGTTGTTGACTCCTCATCACTTATCTCCATCTCACGTATATTTGGTTCAGATGGAGACTAGTCATCTGGCACTTGGTGGTTATCCATCATTTAGTGGTTGTCCATCATTTCTCTTTTTGAGTATGTGAAAAAAGAGGTAGCTGATCTTCAAGAGATTTTTTATCAATTGCAATTCGAATAAGTTACTTCGTGCAACTAACTGTTCTGGAAAGAAAACATGTGTCAGAAAACTAGCAGCAACTTAGTTTTGACACCGAATATTGTCATTGTAAAAGAAAAAAGAACAAGGATGAACCTTGGTATTGTTAAAAGAAGGAAGGAAAGTGTTGTCAAAAAAAAGGAAGGAAAGATGGAATGGAAGTAGCTAAACATTTATAGTGGGTCAGCAAAATTAGAAGGACAATAACACAAGTGCTCATAGGTTGGGGGTCACTGCAACCTACCATGTCGGCACCCAATTACACCATGCCCAGTGATGCACGCTACCATTTTGCCAATAACCAACGGCGGCAATGCTGTACCTTGGAGTGATTGCTGAAATGCTGTACCATAATGGTTTTAACATGCATGAATACGTCTCTTATACGTACTTTGTATTTCTACTGGTACAGTATACTGAGGATTTGGACGAATGAAATTAAAGTGGCGCAAACCAATTCCATGGAAGCCTGTTATCAAATAAAAAAAAAAAATCATGGAAGCAGACTGTTCATTACAGCATTCTTCCTCTGCTTTAAAGCCACAAAAAAGTGGGTGACAGAGAGACTTTGCATCTGGAAGCACTGAACAGTAGCATAGCATTATCCATGCACTTGAAATTATGGTTTCTGGAAAGGGACATATGGCTTGTCACTCGGAGAGTAGTACATGCCGAGTCACTAAATTGAGCATACAGTACTCACACCGTCCCAAGATAAGCATATCATTAAAAAAAAAATATTTGTATTTTTTCTGTAAATTTAGTTACACTTAAAATAGTTTGATTTAGAATGACTATAATTAAGCTAGATTTAATTTGGGTCTAGAAGTTGATTTAAATTGAGACGGAGTGTATACTACTTTCACATATGTATATGTAAGTTTTCTTTTCCCTTGAGGTGAGCCAGATAAATAAATTTTTTCACCTTTTTGAGACCATAGTATATATTCATTCATATGTGCGTGCTATAATATAATTGCTATAATATAATAAGCCTCTTTTTTTTTTAAACATGCTATAATAGGCCCCTTGCAACAATCCTATTCGGCCCACGACTTTGGCCAAGAAATGGGCCGTTTTTACGTGGTTTTTTTTTTCTTAAGTTGGGTCAGTCGTTTTCATCTTTAATAACTGAAGAAGATGGTGTGTTCTCTTGTCGCGGGCCCTGTGAAGTTGGAATAGAAAGGTACATCTGTGAGCCTTTGGAGTTGCACAGAATGTAACTTTGCTTGACTAAAACTATAGAGTATTTTTTTTTCTTAAGACGAGGACAAGGTATTATCACATACACATACACGTTAGCATATATGCTGATGCCAACATCACATTCACATGATGCTCATTCCACCTGCCAATCACATGGAAGCATATTGTATGATTATGTATTATACAGAGAATACAAACAAAGAATTGAAGGTAAACGACGACCCAGTTAGCTAGCTTTTTCTACACATTTCTTGCCGGTGCCAATCCAATGCAACATAAACAATCACATGGAAGTTACACCTCCTCCTAACCATCTTTGTACACCTTTGTTAAATCACATACAAAATGATTAACGAACCCTGTCTGTTGAAAGAATCAAAATGAATTCTCCCGGCCTAATCTATTCGATCTGTATATACCTACCTGTGTATATGTGTACATGTTTCCGTGTCCAATGAATAAGACAGTATTATATACCAAAACTAATACTATGACGAGCTGCTGTGAGTTGTCCCTCCAACTGATGGCCGGTGATGAGCAAGCTTGTTGGTGAATCCAACGCCAAACCACCTCCGTGTCACGTCCCGGAGCAGGTTGTCCTCCACCTCGCAGAACTTGTGTGGCCACCCGGCCGGTTCGACGGCCTCGAACCCTAGGCCAGGTGTGCGGTCCTTGGACCCATGGTTGACTCTGTCGGTCCAGTCCGCCACGTAGGTGGACACACGGCGGCGGAACTTCACCTTGAACTCGTCCCAAACCTGGTACTTGTAGTGGTTCACCCTCGCATCCCTCGATCGCTCCCACTTGAACTCGGGACGAAGCTCGAAATGGTGGACAGAGTTCATCAGTGATGGTGCCACGGAGTCGAGCCTCACGAGCGACTTGTGCCGTTCCTCGGCTCGCCTCCGACACGCGTGTACCCTTGGGTGACTCCCTCCTTGGGGTGCTTGGTTCGCCCCGAGGGTCCGAAATCCTTGCACCCTAGCGTGACCTGGCCGACGCCCGGCTCGACGGCGGTGACGATGGACTGGAGCATGGATTTGGTCGCTTCGCCGACCCAGCCCAATCCGGGAGAAGATGAACTCGTCGACGTCGGCGAACGCCATCCACTCGCACGAATCTCGGTGCGCCCAGCGGCAGCGTAGGGAGAACCCGGCCTCCTGCGCCTTGGGCCAGGCCACGCCGCGTGCGTGGACACGTGGAAGCCCTCCGCGTTGAGCTGGCGCACCTGGCCCTCCATGTCATCCCCGCTCCCATTGTCGTAGAGGTAGAAGTGGTCAACGCCCACGGCTGCGTGGTAGACCACCCACTCACGGAGGAACTTGGCCACGTCACGGACCATGGTGCAGGCGCAGATGAGCTTCTTCTTCTTGGTTGCTGTCGTCGTCGTCACGTCTCGTGCTGGACGAGGAGGGTTGTAGGTCGCCACCGAGGGGATTGGGTCCTCGCCAGCCACGGCGAGCGTGACGCGGAGCTGCTGTGCCGCCTCGGCGGCCGTGGCGCTCGGCGGGGGTGGTGGGCAGCGGAAGACCTGCTGCGCCGAGGTGGTGGCCGGGAGCGAGGCGACGACGTCTCTGTCTCCGTTTCCAGTGGCAACGCTGCGGCGGTAGTAGATGCACCCGAACATCCACGGCGTCGCGGTTGACTCCCTGGCGCGGGTTGACTCCTTGGCGAACACGAGGACGCCGTCGTCGCCGGCGAGCGCGGCGGAGTGGTACACGAGGCGGCCGCTCCACCGCATCATCTCCGGCGTCAACGACCGCGCTGCCGCTGGCGCGGCGTCCTCGCCATCCGCCGCCGAGGATGACGACGACGACAGCGTGTCCAGAACGAGGCGTGGCGCGCGGAAGGGCCTGCTGCGACGGCGTTCCGGCCTGGGCATGACGCAGGTGAAGGCTCGGCGGCCGGACGCGGGCATCCTCCCGAGCGGTCGCGCCGGGGACGTGGCCCCGCTCGGGAACGCGCACGTGGCGTTGCCGGAGGGTAAGTCGTCGTCGGGGCGGAGCAGGACGAGGACCTCCCAGTCCGGGAGCAGCACGGCGTCGAGGTCCGACGACGAGTCCGAGCCGCGGCGGCCCACAGTTCGTAGGGCGACGGGCGAGTTGGGCCTGGCCTCGTCGTCCCTCCGGACGGCTCGGAGGGTGGTTAGCGGCTGGCGGTTGTTGCGGCGCGGCGGAACGAGCTGCAGGGCGCGGCGCGCGGGCGAGGAGTTGGAGGCGGACGCCGGGGTGGAGGTGACGAAGGCGAGTAGCGCGGCGAGGGACAGGGCGACGAGGAAGAGCAGGCGCAGTAGCGCCCTGGTGGTGGTGGCGCGGCGGCGCGGCGAGGGCGACGGCGGCGGGTGCATGGCTGGCGATTGGCCCATGACGATGAAGAAAACCAAACGCGCACGGGCTGGGTCAGCGCCGCCTGCTTGGCTTCTCTTGTCATGGATCGATCGGCTGTTTTTGATTTGCGTGGCAGGCATATATATGCGGTTGGCGGTCCACGGCAGGTAGATAGGAAGGGAGTCGGGGTCGGACTTGGAACTGGATGCTGCCGTGTTTTGAATGGAATTCGACGCGAGTTCGTTGTGTTCGGTTATGGAAACTTCCTACGAAATAGGCTCGCTTTCGGTTTTGAAATTCGTAGATATGTATGTATGGGGCTTCGGTTAGGCTCTTACTGTTCCTGTCTATCCTCTGTTAGCGTATTTGCCTGCTTGGCCAGCACAATAGAGCGCGTCGGTTTCGACTTATACTTCGTTTGACTTTGTTGACCTCAAGTTTGACCAATTGTTCTATTCAAGAATCATGCAAAATATCACTTCTTTTGTTGCAACAAGCTTTTAGTAATAAATATTCCTTATAAGAATGACTTAATCTAACCATGTTTGCATAATTTTTTATAATAAGAGGACTCGTCGAATTTAAACTTAAGAAAGTCAAACAAACTCTAACTTGAAACGGGGAGAGAGTACAAAGCTATCTTTGTTTTGTTCATTCAATCCAGATGCTAGGATGAGGAGAGTGCTTTTGGTTGTCCGTGCTTAGATATGTTATTACATTGAACTATATAAAATGAAAAGAAAGCAAGTAAGTACTACGATATAAGTGGTATATCACTTATTTTTACGATATTCCCCTTAATGTACTTTGAATATATTAGTATGCCTTAAATTATGCTAATCATATAATAGCATCATTAACCTACTAATATGTTGCATCCCATGAACCTGACTCTGGAGTAACGGGTTTTATGGGTGGTGTTCAGGATTGCTTCACGAACTCTATCATGGAGCAGCACCACAAACACGTGGAGTTTGTGGAGCACCCCATTAGGTGTTTTCAACAACTATCCATTTTTTCTCGAATCGAAAAGTCAAGCTAAAACCATTTGGCTAAAAAATGTGAAGCGAAGCTGAAAAAATGAAGCACAACAGTCCCAAACACTCTTATTTCTCAAGAGTCAAGTTTGCTGGTTTTATTACATTTGTGGATCCACCACCATATATATAGGGCAACCGAATGTCGTTGTGTTGTTGCAATGAGGGAGCATATGTTGTTGCAACGAGGGAGCATACAAGCAACCTATCTTGAGTAAAACACATCGTGGCCTCTAGAATTGTTTTGAGAATTTCATTTCATATACCTATATATAGGTCCATGAATGAACTCTAAAAATTTTCACTACCAGTTCTTGGAGCAGTTGTGTGTGTGTGTGTGATGAGCTGTGGGGGTGGAGGAGGGAGGGGGGGGGGGGGCATTAATCGGATACCCATTATATTTGGCGAAATAATGGTGGGTTAAAGCAATCGAGTCTTTTTATCTTTCAAGATTTCAGTAGGCATTCTCTAAGTTTATTAGGTTCACCTTGTTAGATTGATCTCCACCGGTTGGCCCAACGGCCAATTGGGCCCTTGACTCACGTTCTAATCGGGGATGCCTAGCTCAATAGACGACCGATGGGCCCCCTGCCGTACAACACCATAAATAGGAGGTGGGGGCCACGACACATGGTACGAGGTTCACTGCCATCCACGGTTCCCCCACCTTGAAACCCTAATCCGATCCAGAGGGAGGCGCTGCCAGCGACGGGAAGCCACACCGGCTCTTCACCGTGCCTGCCTACGGATTACATCGAGTTCGTCCTGACACCGACGCAGTGGCGGACCTGTCGACCTCCTCCGCCAAGGTTCCAAGGTATGGTTTGTATCTCCACCTCTCTCCTACCCTCTTACTGCACTCCGTATTCTCCGTGTTCTAGGATGAATACATCAATTGTTTATCATGAATGTCAAATGAATCGCCCACTGGATCTGCACCTACTCGATCTAAATGTCTAACACGCCTTTGGTTACTATGGCTTGTCATGCATCATGTCTTTTGAAAATGTTATTTCCTGGTCGCCAAATTTGTCACAAGCTAGTTGCTCGATCCCCCATAGGAGTACATGATACATGTCCCTCGCCGTATGTATCGTCGTAATCATCTCCACCCTATCTGCCTCTTCATTCATCATTCACCTCGATTCTCTCTGTGTTTGGTTTGGCCTCGGGTTTGTTCTCCAATCTTGACAAGAGCGTCGCCACCCCTTTGCATTGTGAGGACGTACACATGGACTGCATTCAGAGGGTGCTGTCCTGCCGGATCCAGCAGCTGCCTTGCCGATACCTTGGCATTCCACTCTCAGTCCGCAAGCTCAAAAGGTCCGAGGAGCAGTTCTTGATTGACATGGTTGCTTCTCACCTCCCAGGATGGAAAGGAAATTTGCTCAATCCTGCTGGCCGAACAGCCTTGGCTAAAGCCACCTTGTTTGCCATCCCCGTTCATGTCGCTATGGTACTCTGCCTGTCCTCTTGGGCTCTTCGAGATTGACAGTACCGCCGAGGTTTCATCCGGGCCGGTCTCGACATCGTTGCGGGCCGGCAAGTGCAAACTTGCTTGGCCAAGGGTGTGTCGCCCCGGCACCTAGGTGGACTGGGGATCTCAGACTTGGCGGCGGTGGGATTGTGTTGCGCACCCGGTGGGTGTGGCGTGATCGTCTCTGCCGGGTCGACGGCCGCCCATGCGAGCGTGAGGCGGTGGCGCTCTTCCAGCGGCAAAGTATGATTACCCCGGGTAATGGGGAATCTATATACTTCGACGCATAACCGGATTGATGGCCAAAGTATCGATCGATCGCTCCTACATTATTCCAAGCCGTGCCGTCGAGGCGATGGGGGACTGCGGTAGCCCAAGCGTTGCATCATGAAGCTTGGGTACGGCACATCAGGGGCCCCATCTCCACACGTCTCTGGGAGGAGTTTGACGGCCTCTGTGATTTGCTTGATCAAATTCAGCTGGTGGACCGGCCGATATTTTCACTTGGAGTCTCACGTCCGGATGGTCGATACTCGGCGGCCGCTTATGGGGCTATGTTCTTGGGCTCCTCGCCGGTCCTTGGCGCCAAACAGCTATGGAAGGTTGCTGCACCGCCGAGGGTCCGCTTCTTCTTTTGGTTGGCGCTGCATGGAAGGTGTTGGACTGCTGACCGTCGTCATCGACATGGGCTCCAGGATTCCAACGTATGTATATTCTGTGATCAAGCGCCGGAGACAATCCACCACATCTTCCTGGGGTGCCCGTACAGCAAGGAGGTGTGGCACATCGTCTTGAACCGTTTTCACCTCCTTGATACCATCCCGGTGCATGAAGAAGAATTCGTTTTGTGGTGGCTCCGGAGTCGCAAGCGGGTTCCCAAAACAGTGCGTCGAGGTTTTGATTCCGTTTTCTTCCTGGTGGGCTGGCTTCCATGGAAGGAGCGCAATGCGAGAACCTTCGACGCCAAGGCAGCCACCCCGGTGTCCTTGGCCCTTCGCATTAGGGACGAGGCCACCCTCTGGTGCTCGGCAGGGAACAAGAGGCTCGCGGAGTTCATGGCGATGACAGGGGCGTAGTGCAGTTCTAGCTCTTTTGGTAGCAAATTTATTCAGCCATGTAATCGCTTATTGTTGTATCCAGTAGTGCATAGGCTTTGTTTCGGTAACTAGATGGTTACCGTGTCGAACCTCTGTTTTATTTTCCCCTCGCTTAATGAAATACGCGCAACGGCGCGGTCTCGAAAAAAAAAATGTTCTAATGTCTGATTTAATAGTGGAATATATCGATAAGGTCAAAGTTGGACTCTGTAAGCGCACGTTAGGAATAAGTGACATCCCACGTCAAGTTCGAGAGCTCAGATAGGTATATCCTGAGTGGCATCCCATGCTAGGTTAGTGGCTAGCTCGTATACTTCAATTATATTATATATATAGTACATCCTTGCTCATCAAATTGTATACAATGCATATATAATTTGATCCAAGAAAAATACTGGATCCAAGAAACACGCATGCACGCAAGGCACGAGCGGTGAATTTTTTTTAAAGAAGTACACAACGGGAATAAATAAAGTTGGGAGTATCTGCATCTGCGTTTGCAATTGCAAAATGGCGCGCGGGTGAGTAGTGTGCACGTAGACGCGACCACGCGCACAGCACAGGTGATTGCAGGAGACAACAAGACCATATGCCACCCTCTGGAACGGGCGTCAGATCAACCAGGCTGGGCGCTTAACTCTGGTTAAAGCGGTGCTAACGGCACAGGCGGTATATTTCCTCACATCCCTTCGTGCACCGAATGGAGTGCTGGACGACATTGATGGTCAGAGGAAGAAGTTCCTGTGGGCAGGAGCTGAGCCGCTAATGGACGGGAAATGCAAAGTGAACTGGCCCAGATCGGCTAAACCAAAGAATACCGGGGGCCTTGGCATCCTTCACATGTGCAAATTTGCGAGAGCCCTTAGACTAAGGTGGCTCTGGAGACGATGGTCGGCGAACAGGGAGGTCAACTTAGGAGGGGTCACTCCATGCAATAGAACGGACACGCTGCTCTTCACAGCTTCCACTAAGCTGACGGTGGGAGATGGAAATAAAGCCATGTTCTGGACAAGCGCTTGGCTGCATGGGCAACGCCCTTGTGATGTTGCACCGAGGATTTATTCCATATCGAAGAGGAAAAATCGTACGCTACGCCAAGGACTACTAAACAGCACATGGATCAGGGATATTGATCTACATCATAGGAGCTTCACCACTCTGCACTTGACTGAGTATACTCACCTTTGGCATGAAACGAGACAGGTGACACTAACAGAGGACGTGCCGGACACCATCACTTGGAAATTAGGTGCGAGGAATGAGTACTCAACATACCATGCACATGGGGCAACCTACAACAACTTTGAATTCATCATCTGGAAATCCTGGGCGCCGCCCAAATGTAAATTTTTCAGCTGGCTGGCAATCCAGAATGGAATCAGGACGGCGGATAGGCTGCAGGCACGCTTGGCCGAACCAACAAATTTGCACCTTATGTAGGAGGCAACACGAATCAGGAATTCACTTGTCCAAGGAGTGTAGATTCGTCAAGCGGATTTGGGGGGAAATTGCATACTGGACACAAAACGCGAACCTGCACCCAAACACTTGGCCACCAAGTGACTCTCTGCACAGCTGGTGGACGAACATCTCCAAAGCACTGAGCATCAGCAGGAAAGGTGTCCGCTCACTGATCATGCTAGTCTGTTAGGAAATTTGGAAGGAAAGGAATGCAAGAGTCTTTGAGCGTACAGAGGCTTCCAATTTGACAGTTCTGCAGAGGATCAAAGATGAGGCGAAGCTATGGATGATCGCAGGGGCCAAGCACCTTTCAGCTCTCCTGCCTTCCCCGTCCTCTTAATCCCCTGTGTTTCTTTCTCCTTTCTGTATAGTTTTTCGTTTTCATTTTGAGGTTTTGTAAAGCTGGGCTTTGTACATTGGTTTTGTGCCGTCTAGCGTCTCTCCTCCTTTTTAATATAGCGGGCAGAGCTTGTGCCGGTACGTTTCAACAAAAACAAGGCCATATGCCGGCCCTTTGAACCAAATTAAACCAAGTCCAGTCCTCCTCCCTTGCTTCATTAACGACTACTCCCTCTCTTCCTAAAAAAATTATTCTATGGGTTCGTACCGATCATTTTTTCTTAAATTTGACTAGGTTTATAAATAAGTCTAATGACATTTTATGAAAGTATATAATCAATAATTTATCTAATAAAAAATAATTATACATCATAAATATTAATATTTTTATATATGTCTGATCAAAGTTAAAAATATTTGACTTGTCAAGAAAAAAAAAAAAACGCACAGTGGACGGAAGGAATACTATGTACTATGCATGTATGTAATCTAATATCCCTCCCTCGTCATCCAATTTAGGCTATCTGCACCGCTGGGAACGGCAAAAAGCGAACTGTATCGCTCTGCACTGGGTCCCACACATTTTTTTTAACAGTTTTGCTGCACCGCGTGAAACTGTAAAAGCAAACTTTATATCACCAACCTATATGGGTCCTACATGTCGAGAATTCTTATCTCTTCCCGTTCCTCACCGCCTCGCTCGTTCCGTCGCGCCGCGCGTCCACGGGCGGTAGTAGCTTCCATGGAGCTACTCGCCGCCGCCGCCCGGGATGCGGAGCTGTTGCCGCCGCCGCCCGCCTGCCGGAAGCTTGAGCCGGCCGCGGGCGCGCGAGGCCGCTGCTCGCCAGGTTGCGTCGTGGCTGGGATCTTGGGCTTGCGGGCGGCGGCGGCGATTCTCGGCGGACCAGCCGGGCGGCGGGCGAGCCGAAACCGCGTCCAGCGCCTCGGGCGCTTCAAGGCCCATTCATCGCTTCCAGCCAAGGCTGGGTCGGCCGCGATTTGGGCGGCGCCCATCTCACGGCGGCAGCGGGTCGGCCAGCGGGCGGTGGAGGGCGGCGCCCGCGATGGAAGCTGGGCGGCAGCAGCAGCCGAGCGCGACGAGCTCCCTTCTTTCTCTCCCTCTCTTCTCTCTCTTCTCTCGGTTCGCCACAAGCAGTGCGGGCCCCATGCAGCGCCGGGCGTATTGAAGGAGGAACGGGCAGGCGCTATGCATAGCGAACCGATGCTCGTCGAGGTGGTACTCCAGTACAGCGGTGCGGGGCTCGGGTTCGCTATTTTGTTCCTTCAGGTCGGCTTCAACGTATGCGGTGCAGATAGCCTTAATGTTTCAACAACTCTTTGTTTTCACCTCCATCTTTCTCCGATCCCAACACGCTACTCGAAAACAACTAGCTAGTTGATCAAGACCGCTGATTTGATAAATTGATGGTTGGCAGAGGGATGACGATATATAGATGGAGCTACACATGTTATCTCAGTCAAAGCCTCAAAGGAGAGCGAGAGAGAAACGTTGCTTTCACGATTCCAAGCCAGAGTTGGTCTTCACTCAATAATACAAGCCATGTATATGGCTCTACGGTGCCATGATGATGACACGCACAATAATACTACCACCTTAATTTGGTCCAGATTCGAGACGCGATCTTTAGAATTTTGTACCGGTCAAGCTACGTTAACTTTAAATGGGTGTTTTAAAGGTGGTTTTATTCTCATCTAATGCTGTGGCACATCAGCAAATTTGGTGAGTTGACTGATTAATTATAAAGAGAGATAGAGAAGCTTTAAGGCCAGTCTCAGTGGTGAGTTTCATAAAGATTGTTTTCAAGATCGTCATGTCATGTGAAATGAAATGAAACTTGGATGAAACCCCTACTCACAATGGAGAGTTTCATTTTGCGGTTTCATATGCATTTAATTTCATGACTCGTAGATAGTTGGTATTCGTGCCAAGAGAGTTTCACCAAGATGAAACTTTTCCATTCTCTCTCCTCGTAGTTTCATGCAAAAAGTGAACTTTTGTTGATGTGGCGCCCTATTTAATATGCATGAAACGCCTATGAAACTCCCATTGAGACTGGCCTAATAGAGTTTCATTTGTTTCGCAAAAAAAGAGAGAGTTTCATTTAGATAAAAACCTGTTGTCACAGTTATGAACACAAAACTACAAAGGATGATGTGCTCGTCTCTAGTAATTGTGTCAGCCTTGTTGACACATACATCAATATATTATATATAGATTTAAAGTGTAAAATATATACAGATTAATTATATTCTCCTATGAAAAAATATACTTTAAAAAATTCATTAAATTTTATTTGAAATTTCATATCTTCAAAGACAACATAATTTTGCCTTGCGTATATACCAGCCATAAACTGATTGGATGGATGTGTCTCGATGGTCAACTTGCTTCTTGGAGAAGCTAAAGCTACATGTCTGGCTACCCATATCCATAACAAAGCATTAACGGCTTGTTTGGTTTGAACCCCTGGATTATTTTGCCCGGCCCGGTAGCTTCCCGAGTGTTGCCTCGAGATGCGTTTGGTTGGAGCCCTGAAAATGTTCCCGGACCAGGCATGCGCGGCCTCAAAGCCACCAAAAACGAACGGCCGGCTACAAAGACTCGTTGCCTGGGAGATAACTAGTAAATCGGTTGGTTAGAATCTGTAGAGTTTGTCCTTTTCCTATCTTTTGATTCGTATACTTGCTGATTCTTTGGTTTTGGAATATACGTGACAGTTGATTACCGATTAGTACTAGTTACCTAGCTACCCAAATGTCCTTCCATCCATTCGTCCTTAATTAATCATGTGTATGCATTAGTTAATAATTTATTAAATTTATTTATTTAATAATAATAGTAATAAAATGCATTTATTTATATTATTTAATTGTTTACTTCCTCAATCCCAAAATAAGTACACATATCTAGATGATTTTGTTATTATAATAATAAAAAGTTTTTAATTGAGAAAATATATAGATGATTTTATTTATTTATTGTTTATACAGTATAACCGTCTAGGTTTAAGTATGATATTATGCCTTTTATAAGCTTTTTAAATGTGGTGCTATACCTTTTATTTGTCCAGGCACCAGGCTACCAACCAAACGAACTATCTTCTAACTTGCCTGGCCAGGCAGATTCCATCAAATTTCCAGGCAACTTTCAGGCAACACTTTTTACCAGGCAAGTACTCCAGGCTTCCATCCAAACAGGCCCTAAGTACCCTTGTGAATTTTCTTCGGATTACTAGCATGATTGAGGTTGGATCTCACGAAAGCTTTCTTTTGTATTTTCGTACTACTTCGTCAATTTTCTACGTTTTCTTTTATTCTGATTACTGCGACATGGGCGTCGTTTGGAAAATAGATAAAGGTAGCTAGTGGGGGTGGTATGGGAGACCAGAACCATCGTGTTTGAATGAAGGACCTGAAAATGATCGTCTTAACCTCTGATTTGGACGGTGTAGGATCCATATAGATTACGGCATGTTGTCCCGTTCACTTGAATTTATCAACTATGGTATAATGTTTTTTTTCACTCACAGTAAAACAACGTTGGTTACCTACTGATAAACTGGGCGACCTGCCATAAGCAAAGTGCAAACTTAAGTCTAGCATAGGGACTCATTACAATCTCAATCGCATGAAAGCTATTACTCCTGACAGCGTCGTTGTTGTTTTTCTTTTATTTTTTTTAGCAAATTTTTTCTTTTAAATTTATGGGAGAGAAGAGCAAGACAGGAGATAATACATCTTGTTGTGGTAGGGCCTGGGCCTGGGCCTTCTCTTTGACTTGGAGAGAAACTAGAGCGGCCTGGTGGGGCTTGTCACGGCCCGATGGGTGAATAACGTGGGCGCGCAGGCAGCCGCAGCCAATTGTGGGAGCAGCTTTGTTTAGGGCCCAGTTGAAAGAAACACGACGCGCGTTGCGTTCTGGCCCGCCCAACACTGCCGCGCGCGTTCGTTTCGTGAAAGGAATCCTGGCCCAAATTAAGCTTTGCAAAAAAGGATCATCCACACCACATTCTCCCTTCAATCCAAAACAATTACAAAGATGGAGAGAGAGCCTCCATATGGTTTCTATAAAATAAATTGTGATGGAGCTTTCTTGCCACATACCTATAAGGGTGGATGGGTTCTGTTATCCGAGATACTACAGCCTACGTTGTTGAAGGACCGATTAATTTTCTATCACAAAACAAATAAGATACTTTGGAATATGTACACTGTTGGACTAAGGCTTATCAGGCGTTTCCAAAATGTTAGATATTTGTTCTTCCGTTGCAATGCACAGGTATAGTATTTGCTAATAAAGGAATCATCGGCACTATTATAGTTCTAGACTGAGACGTGAATGGTATTACAACTACCGTGTCTTGAAAGAACGTTGCAACTGTATAATCAGGGGTGAATCTACAGTATTTTATCGGGGTCCATCGACCCCGACGGTTTTTGTTAATCTTGTATAGACTAAGGCTTTAATTAGTTTATGACCTTAAGAAAACAGCACATTGCACTAGCTTATTGTAATGATGACCCCGATAACTCTATTTTCTAGATTCGCCACTGTGTATAATGGTAGCTAGTGGCCAATGCGGTTTGGGAAAAACGTCTGTATTATATACGATCATGATCATGAGAGGTGGTATATTTAATCACATTTTTAGTAACAAAAACTGGGCCCAACTATATTAATCCATAATCGGTTCTACACAATGCAAACTAGATACTCCCTAATAATATACTCCTTTTTTTTATAATACGTTTTTGTACTTCAAGATAAGGAAATGTACAAATACAGAACGTACCGCAAGGATATAGAGACAACTGTGCAAACCTAACTTCATAGAGGACCCTAAAGAAAAAAATTACAACCAAGTCCCTAGGACCTCTATGTTCCAGATCCGCTGGGAATCCTCGCTGTCGTCGAAGAAGACCTCGGGCACACCCGTGAGCTGGAAGATCCCCATCGCAACATGGCTGTGAACGGAGTCAAAATAGACACCCATCCCGCAGGATAGGATGAAGCCGTCATGTTTGAACGTCGACCGGGGCCACGCCCCGAATCTTCCAACTCCTAGATTTGAGCTATCCATCGACGACCACCGCTACCAAGGGAGAAACCAGCTAGATCTAGCCGGCCACGATCCGCAACACCTGCAACACATCCCAGATCCTTAAAGCAGAAGGCCAAGAACAATATCACCTGAAGGATGACGAAGCTCCGGCCCGGACTCCTGTAGAAAGGCTCCCGAACTCGCCATTGGCACCGGAGTAAAGCACCATCGGGACGAGTAGGAGTTGGAGCATTATTCCCCACGACGTCGCCACCTTCGCCCGATGCCGCCACGGAAGACAAGCCGCAGAGGAGCACCTTTCCCAGCTAATTAAACCTCATTCCATCGATGACCACCACTCCGTCAGGAAGAGGAAGCTTCGTAGGAACAACGACCCCCCCGGCAAACCCTAGACCTAGATAGATAACTTAGATAACTACCTATCCTATACAGCCGCACGACGCCGCCCTCGCTTGCCGATGCCATACTGGCTGCCGGAGAGGGAGGGGACCGGTAAAATCACCGCCGGAAACCCGAATCGCCTTCTTTTCGCCCTTTGGAACAGTACAAAGAGGAAGGAGCGAGAAACCTCCTCAAAATATACTCCTTCGTAAAGGAAAAAAAGAAGTCGCTTTTGGACAAAATTTAGGTCAAACATTAGTAATATAAATCTAGATTAATTTTTAAGTCGTTGAGTTCGGAAATTTGAAAATCATTTCGACAGATATTTTTGAAAATTACTTGCATAGAAATATGCATGTATAACTTTCCAATAAATACTTTTACAGAAAAGAGAAGTCAAAGCTGTGCTTTGGAAACTATGTCGTTGTCTTAAACAACTTCCTATCGCTGTCTTACATGTATAAATCTCGTTTCACAATGAGTCAACATAATCTTAAATTTTAAAAAGCTTTTAGAAGCTATTATGTACATTTATATCTTCAATTAGATTTACTATGAATGTTTTATAATTAATCTAATGATACTTTATGTATCACCAACGTTACTTTGTCATAATATTGAGTCAAAATTAATAATCTTTGACTTTTTGGATAGCGAGATTTACATGTTTTTAGGGGCGGAGATAGTACTGGTAGCCATCACATCACCCAAGAGCCGAGACCAGCGAGTTGACTCGAGTGACAGATATTTTCTCTGCAAATTGCTACTCCCTCTGTCCCTTTTTAGATGTCACTATGGGGTGCGTGCGGCCAAACTTTCTCAACTTTGATCAAAGAAAATACGTGCAACATTTATATCTTCAAATAAATTTATTAAAAACTAGACTTAAAAATCTTTCCGATGATACTAATTACTTTGCATAAATATTTATATATTTTAATATATAATTGCCGGTAGTTTGAAAACGTTGACTTCTTACCGGGGTAATCTATGACATGTATTTAGGGACGGAGTGAGTAGTTGCAAGGGGTTGGTAGGATAGATGGCTTAGCATCTTTTTTTTTTTTTTGAATGACATAACCACGTGGAAGCTCGTCGTGGTCCTGGCCCACCTGGAACTACCGTGCGCGTTCGCTTCCTGAATGGATCATCTCGGTGACGGAATCCTGACCAACCCAAAGCTTTGAAAAGGCGACCATCCACCACGTTTTCTCTTCAATCCAAACTTCCAAAGTTCCAAACGCAAACGCCCTCTCAGTTGAAATAAGCTTGTAGCTTGGCATGGAGGCGACGGGCAGGGATGCCGGCCGGGAACCTTCTTGGACCTACCGCCGCCATGAGGAGACTGGAACCATTAGCAGCAGCTCCAGATCAGGTACCATCGTCTCAACCGCCTACACATCTAGCGAGAGGGCCTCTGCTTGCCACTCCTCGAGTATCTCCATAGAGTCGGAGCTCAGGGTGATTGAAGCCGACAAAAACGATGCCGAGATTGTTCAACCAATCAAGAAGCCCCGCAAAGAAACCGGAGAAACGTTCAAGGAGAAGAGGATGAAGCACATCGAAAGCCTGGTCCAAGAATTCAGCATGTCAGGTGGCGGCGGCGGTGGCATGAGTGCCCTGGAGAGGTGGTTCACGGAGCTAGGCGTCAGCTGGGTTCTCCAACTCGATGTTGCTGCATCCACGTTGCTACTCGAGGATCCTACTCCTACGGTAGGTGAGACATGTAGCTGGATCCGAGCTCTCACACAAATCATGGAAACCATTCGTCTCACCGAGTCTTTCTTTCCCGACCATCATGGTCGTGGTTCTGTGGGCATGCCTGCTGGTATTAGCGAGGAAGAGAGCCGGAAACAAGCTACTACTAGTCTGGATCTGGTACAGTTCGCACTGTTTTTCCAACAAGCCATGGCCAAAATGCTTGTTTTTGTTGATGATGCCATGTTTAGTAAATCTCTTTCTATACGTGGTCCACCGTACACCTTAGACTCTATCGTCTCCTGTCTCCATATACATAGTGCTCTGTCCAAGGCGTTATCGGGGATCAGATTGCAGTTCCATTCGTCGACCCCTGCAGAGGTTGAAAGAATTGAGAAGGAAATGCAGAGCCTCTTGTCAGCAAAGCAGGGCAAGGCGTTTGAGGGCATATGGAGTGCATTGGAGGAGATTAGGACTCGGGTTCTCAAGTCAATGGAGGACTCGTTAGCTGCTCAAACTCCACAAGGATCATCGGACATTCACCAGGCCACTTGCTCAGTAATGAATCATATCAAGTTTCTTCTGTATGATTGCTGGCCACTTGATCCATTTGTATCCCAAGCAGCTAGCCTTGGTAAGTTTGTGCCTCAGGCTGGACATGGAGAGGCACCACCTTTCAACAGCCTCGTCGCCGAGTTGGTGTCTTGTCTTGAAGAGAAGCTCATCACCAAGTCACAATTATTCCTAGATAAAGGCCTTAGGTTCTTATTCCTACTCAACAACTCAAACTTCATATGGGATAAGCTCAAATACTCTTATATCGAAGTCAATGTGGCAGCCATCACTCGCAAAGTTGAGCAGTACACAGAGAGTTATATAGAGGTATCTTGGGCACCGATGTTGTCATGCTTGTCCAATCCTACACCACTGTGCCTACTGGGGAGAAACCACTCCCCACTGTCCAAGTTCGAGTCTGAATTTCAGAAGACCTACACTACCCAAAAGCTGTGGAAGGTCCCAGATCCTGAGGTTAGGAAAAGGCTGCGCAAAGCTGTCATCCAAAAAATAATTCCAGAGTATACAAGATTCATAGAGGATTGCAAAGTTACAAACCCAAAATTCACTCCCCAGGAGCTGGAAGAGATGCTGCAAGAGCTGTTTGAAGGATGATGAATACACTGCAACATGGAGGACAAATAAATTTACCAGAGGTTTCCATTTGTGTGTTTGCATTCTGATTAGATTAAACTTTGTTTCTTCAAATGATTTTACTTCCGAAGCTGTATACGAAGTAGACAAAAGTTTGAAGCACTACAAATCTTTCATTTGGTAATTTGTATCTCCTTGTGCTATTCATGTCTGAATAAATGTTAAAGCACTATAAATGTGGAGCAGACGATAGCTCATAGCTGTATGTAATGGACCTTATGCCTTGCAGCATTGTACCAACACCAATGGTGCTTGTGGTGCTTGCTTACTGTTTTTTTTCTCTTCAAACCAAGCATCCAGCATTGTCATTTCTCTTAGAGCAACTCTAATGGAAGCCCCTGTTTTGGGTATAAAAAGTAACACTAGTGGAGCTCCTAAATTAACTTTTATTTTCTATGCCCACATAAAATTCTCTCCCAAGTCCCTATAGCTAGCTAGATATAGGAGTCTCCTATCCATCCTCTAAATGAAAATGGGAGTCCATTTTATTCCAAGAGTTAATTGTAGATTTGGGCTCTCAAAATTTTACAAGTAAACTATCTATTTTTAGTTATTTTTAGGAGGGATGATTGGAGTTGCTCTTAAGAAGTTATTTTTCATGATCGTGTCATGCACTCATGCCCCACGTATTTCAATAAAAGGAGGTGAACCAACAAGAAACCAGTTGCCAAATTTTGGTAATTTCAGGGGTGGCCGATTTTTTTAAAAATCAAAATTGAAAATCCTGGGGACGATTACAGTGTAACTGTGAACTGAATAAAACATCCCAGTTCCAATGTGCAGGTGCAGAACTGTACGTACTCCTACCTTTCTGGAGTGTCATTCACCTGCAGGGCCATGCAAATGTTCAGAAAGAGTTAAAGCTGGGATTGTAATTAGCAATGAAATGCGGATATGACCTACCTGTGGTGCCATCTGTACAGAAAAGGAAATGCCGACGATGAACCCAAGCGCCGCTATACCATACAGTCACTGCACTCGCTCGGAGGACATGATGGATCAGACACATGCTTGTTCATTCGACTGAAAATTAGCAATGGCATTGGCAAGTAAAACGATCGGTTTCTTACGAAATATAGTAGCTTGGAATTCTTCATCTGACTGAAAACTGGCAACTGGCAATGTGCTTACTCATGTAGCGGTAGCAGCAGCTTTTGGCATGAATGCAGTGCAGTACAACACACAACTGCAGACTTGCCAACTGCGTTCTAATTCTTTTTTTTCGCGATCGGGCCGTTCACCCGTATTTCATTAAGAGGAGGAAAACCAAATCCAAATACAACAAACCCAGATGCCGAGAAGACATCACAGGAGAAGACACCAAAGACATAAACAAAAAGCAAGAAAAGCGAGGGGCAGGGCCCCTCCAACTAACAACCCCAGCAAGCTGCGCCTATACAAAAGATAACTCAACACCTAGGTAGCTAGTAGTGGTCCGAGCCGTAGAAGATACACCTCGGCAGAAAGCATCTGCCGGAAAGACAACGACCTCGGTGGCAAAGCATCCACCGTAACCTCCTTGGCGGCCAAGCATCCGCCCAAAACACGACCTCGGTGGCAAAGCATCCACCGTAACGACCATGGCGGCAAAGCATCCGCCGGAAACGCGACCGAAGCACCAATGCTCCTCCGAGTCACATCTCGCCCTCCACCCCGGCGGCAAAGCATCCGCCCAAGCAAGACAGCGGCAAAGCATCCGCCAAACAACGGCTACGGCTCCCACAAACACTAACTAACATACCGGTTGAAGAGCAAAGCATGAAGCGCGATAGGCACAACACGACGACGCACACGGAAGACATGGCCGCCCCCAAGTTGATGAAGAGTAGATGCCCGCGGAAGAGATGCTCGACGCCGCCTTCAAGAAGGTCACGACGCCAAAGGCGCCGTCAACGCCGTCCCAAAAAGGGATGGGTTTTCACCCGCATCACCCTCTAGGTGAAGAGACGACCGCCGCCACCCACCCCACTACCGCTGTGGCGCAGGTGCGACCTCGCGACGATCTCAACCAACCTCACCGCCATGACGACGTTGGTGAGTGCCCGAACACGCCGCCGTTGGCTGCACCACCATGGCGCGACGCCGCCGAGGAGGAAAGGGGCTCAAAAATGACGCCTCCAAGGAAGAATGTGGCGCCCAAGGCGTCACCGTCATTCGCCCGGCGGAGCCGAGCAAAGCTTTCGCCCGAGCCCGGTGTCCATCGCTGCATCACCAAGAGGCAACCGCGCCCGTCGCAGATGGCGTACCCCCACCGACATAGCACCGACCGTGACGCTAGGGTTAGCCCGAGCACGACCCGCACCAACGAGGAGGCCCGAAAGCGCCAAGGTCGGGGAGCGTAGATCCGGCGTTGGTGACCGGATCCGCGCCCTGGGGCGCAGAACCGCCCTCACCAGCTCCCGACGAAGTCCCGGCCGCAGTCGCCGCCGGCCAGAATCCTAGCGGCCAAGACCAGCACGGACAAGAAGATAGAGCCACGGCGTCGGGCGCGAGGTGGCGAACCGGGCCGAGGGAGGGGCGGATCCAGTGCGGCCCGCCGCCCCGGCGCCGGAGAAGGAGGGAGGGAAGGAACCGGGAGGCGGAGGAGGCAGGGGAGAGCACGACGAGCGCGGGGTTGTTTTTTGAGCCCACCCCCGCTGGCCGCCGCCGCCGGGCGCAGGAGGGCGCGGTGGCGCCTTGGCGGCGGCGGCGGCCCGACCGGGCGAGGAGGCGGGGTGGTTTGGCGGCGGCGGATGGGGGGCCTCGGGTCGCCCCCAAGGGAGACAACGCGAGGCGGAAGTTTATTCTCAACTGCGTTCTAATTCTACACATGGCATCTCCACTATTCTGAACAACAAGTAGCAGAGTTAACAAAGCACATTTCTTACGGGTCAAGACTCATCCTAATCGCAACAATAACGGTAAAAAACTGTCACTACTACACGGACCTTTTTTGGGGGGCGCTTCGTGATGGTCTGTAGGAGCACAACTAGGCCAGCCGCTTGTACCCATCTGTCTCATCGGCCAGGACGGTTGAGTAGTTTCATGCCTCGTCTATCACGTAATGGGTGATAGCTTGAGGTGCTATATTAAGACTCCGGTCATATCGGATATGGATAAATTAGTTGCTTGTCGATGCATGCACCCCAGTCTGTCGAAAATTACTAGTGGAGTGCGCTGATCTGCATAAACGTTTGGGACTCACTTGCTTCACAATGGCTGATGTACGTGTGCTGATCTCATCATATTTCTGCTGCTCACGTTCGGCATCGGCAGATGCAGCGCTACGGCATCCGTCGTCCTTCTTCCTCGTTCTCACTGCATCCTTTTCCTCCCCTTTGCTTCTTCCCTCTTCAGCACCGACACTCCATCCCTTCTCTCCTCTGCTTCCTCGTACACATTCCCTTTATCTCTCTCTCTGCCCCTCCTCCCCCTTTATATTGACCCCCCAAGTATAGCTTCGACAGCGGAAGCGTCTTAACTCCGGCGAGTGCGTGACAACTGCAGCGCCAGGAGCGACGACGGCCGCAAGCCACCGACCTCTACAAATCACCAGAACATGGCGATGGCGTGGCTTCGAGCAGCACCATTGTTGCTGAAGGTTGGAGCTGCAGTTCTAGGCGCGGCTGAAGTTGTAGCTGAAGTTGCAGCTGTTGTAGCTGCAGCGACTCCAGTGGGTCTAGCAGTCGTTGGAGTAGGCGCAGTTGTAGGCACGGTTGCTGGAAAATTGGTTGCGGACTTGTTGGAGCAAAAAGCTGAGGAAGAACGTGAGGAAGCAGAACGCCAAGGTGAGGAAAAAGACATCGTGTTTTTCAATTTCCAATTCCTGCGCATGCAGTGTGGTCGCATTCGCATCTCTCCCCACTAATCCACCACTAAAATTAATGAACGTCAGGTATATTGATGCGCCGCGAGCTCCTAAGGCAACTGGCTGAGTGTAGGGTGCAAATTAGTGAACTCCAAAGTCAATTGGATGTGTGTTGGAAGGCAAAGCCAAGACTCAAAGTCGAACTCGAATTAAAGGTTAAACTCATTTTGGAACTCGAATTACAGATTAAACTCCTACTGGAAATCGAAATAAAGATTAGGCTGGAATTGGAGGAGTGTACTGTGACAAGGGATAAACTCCAAAGGGAATTGGAGGAGTGTAGGGAGGAAAAGGTTAAGCTCAAATTTAAATTGGAGGCGTGTAAGGCGAAAAAGGGTGGACTCCAAAGGCAATTGGAAGACAAAAGGAAGGAGGCACGGGTGTTGGAAGAGGCAAATGAGGCAGCTACAAAGGCATATGATGCTGAGAAGCCAAAATTGATGAAGGAATTAGAGGAGTTCAAAAGTAAGAAGCTGGGGAAGTAGGACGTGACAAGGATGCTTAAGCTGATAAGCTAAGAGTTGAGTTGGAGGAGCTCAGTGTTTCAATATCATAGCTATGAGCATCCTATGACAAACTTTATGCCAAGAATTCTTCCTTGAATGATGAGAAGAATTCAATCCAAGGAGCTTTGTACTGAGAAGGTTTTAGCATGCAAAGTTGATGTAAAAAATTGAGGCACTTGATGCTAAAATTATGGTGAGATTGAGAAAATGAGGTGAAAATTGATTAGTGATGTCGACCTATTGTGTTACTATGTAATCATGATCAGTTGGTACTATGCAGTAAAACGGGACCTCTATTTCCATTGTTATATGTGCTGTGTTATTGTTTGGATTCATTTTGTGAATACCACGCCACAAGAGAGTGAACGGATTTAGAGATGCATGCATACAACTCGCTAGCAGTATACCACTGCTAGAGTTGTGTCTAGATATGGTTACGATATCAGCTTACCAGCAATACCTAATTTGCTATCCCTGGGCTTCTGCATGGCTCCACCAACACAAACACACAAAAGCTTTGGATACTATAACACCCTTTGTTTTGCTAAGTGCCAAAAACCACTACAAATGTGAACCTTTTGAATTATAAAAAAATAGATTGAATTAACCCTAATGCCTTTGCTAAATATTATGAAAACCTCCAACCACAACGGGTGATGCTTAAGTGTTTGTTTGACGAGTCATTCGGTGGTACACAAAAATTTCTTAAATCAACCCCTAAATTCAAAGCCTTTTCAAATCTACTCAAAACTACCCCAGGCCTAAACCCTATCTAAAGCCCAGCCCTCCCTCACTCCACCCCAGCCCAACTGGTGGCCCAGCTCCTGTCCTCCCTGTCTCTTCTCTTCTCCACGCCTAGGCCCATTCTAGCTGGCCAGCCCAGCAACCCCTCCCTCTTTTCTCTCCTCCCGCGCCAGCCCAGCCAGCCGCCTGGTGCTCATTTCTCTCTCTCTCCAATGCTGATAGGTGGGCCCCACCTGTTAGCTCTCTCTTCCTGCTCGCGCCGCTCGCTCCATCTGTCTTCTTCCCTGTGTCGCTTTCCGCTCGAACACATGTGTGCGTCGTTTACCATCAGGTTAGCACTGCCCAGCTATCGTAACCCACCACTCCAACTGTCTCCTCACTGAATGACGCCTTTATTGCCCTTCCCCCACCCCTTCTTCCTCTCTACTATGCATGATACCGCAATGGATGGCCTATCCTGAACCATCCCATCACCCTGAGCACTATCGCCAGCTCGAGCTCGCAGCACATGTGCTCGACTCGTCAGGACTGCTTAAACCCCCAACCTTCCTCTTTTCCTCCCCTGCTTACCCTCTACAACAAGCATGGTAGCGCTATGAATGGCCTAATCGAACCCGTGATGCCAGCCCTAACCTGCTTGATGCATCCCATCGTCCTCATCCTCGTCCTACCCTCGACACCCACACACGTGTCACCTACACCACCGCCTGCACACCTGCGCCACGACAAGGCCCAACGGGGAAGAATTCTGTACTGGGATCCTCATCCCAGCAAGCTTATTCCCCGCAACCTATAAATAGGGGCAAGGTCCTAGCGAGCTCCACAATGAACTCAAGTTGAGCATCACCAGCATAAGCCAAGCCAAGACAGAGCTCTCGTTTCTACCCCTCCAACTTCACCATCTCAACCTCCTTTCGCGTCTCCGGCCACCGAGTCAATTCATCATCCACGAGCATCTCTAGGCCCAAATGACCAGTAGGTGAGCACCCGAGCTCCACCCCTCCTCTCCATCTCTCCCTTCCTGCATCAGCCTAGAACTAAGCCACCCTAGCTCCACACCGCCCGCCATGTCCCACCATCGTGATTGGCCACCAACGAGCCCCCACCGGGCCACCTGACCAGCTGGGCATGTCTAGGAGCACTCATTGAGCGTAGCCAAGCTAAAACCCCAACTAAAAATCGCCCCTCCTCTATCTCCACTTAGCGCTGTCACCACCCGAACCTCTGGCGAGTTCGCACCATTGCTCCCGACCTCCCCTCGCTCCACAACCCCTCTGGTGAACTCGCTATTCTGAGAGGATCACCCTAATGCTGATCTCATCACCAATGGTGAGCGATAGACGCCAGCAGCGAGAAGTCCGTAGCTCGTGGAAAAACACCCCTATTCCACCGCCGCATGCCACCTCAAAAAAACCAACCCACATCGCCGTGACACGTCTCCTCCATTAGCTCCACGTGTCAATCACCGCAGTACGAACTCCAGGGCTTGACATGGCTCCCCACGTCAGTCACACACAACCTATCCAATACAACCAAATCCTTCATGCACTAGGTACATGAAGACCACACTCACACGCTCATGGTCCACAGCACAGTGGCACACCTGGCTCACGACACAGTACACTGACATCCTAGTCCCATTGTTAACCTCTCAGACCCTCCTTTAAATCCTAGGTCCACCACCCAGGAATGTACACCATAATTTGCAAAAAAGTATTTTTCTTTAGATTTAAAAGTCACTACCGGACTCGCACGCTTTGCCGAGTGCTCGGCAAAGGCCCAAATGCTCTCGGCAAAGCCTTTGCCAAGAGCCGCACTCGCAAAGCGTGCCACGACAAAGGCTGGTTCGGCAAAGGTGTCTTTGCCGAGAGCCATTTGTCGAGCACGGGAATGCTCTAGGCAAAGAAAAGTAAGGCAGCGGCAAGGGGTCACGGTGACGGCGCCTTTGCCGAGTGCCGTGACACTTGGTAAAGGCAGTGGCATTGCCGAGTGCCGTCTATGTGGCACTCGGCAAAGCCAAGACTGTGGGGGATTCCCCGGTACCCACGGCGCACTACTTGGGCCACGACCTCAGGGGCGGCTTGGACCACGACAAGGTGGAGTGCGGATCAAGGCACCAGACGCCGCCAACCGCACGACATCGGGAGGATATCCTGAAGACGGCGATCTGATAGGATAGACTCCGATCCTGTAAAATATATAACAGATCATATCCTTCTATACCTCGGAGATTCTATCTGTAACCCTACCCCTGACTATATAAGGCGGGTAGGGACCTCCCTCGTTTTCACCTCATTGTATACGATAACCAATACAGAAAGCAGACTCACAGGGCGTAGGTTTTACGCCCTCACGGCGTCCGAACCTGTCTAACTCTTGTGTCTCTGTTTCCATCTAGATTTTGGTCTCGTGCACCCCTCCGATCAATCTACCATCATAGGTGCCCCCTCGGTGGACTGCCGAACGTACGTAATTCTTCGACAGTTGACGCGCTAGGTAGGGGTGTGCGCTTAGATCTATATCGATCTAGATGGTGTACCTCAAGAACAATATCGTCCACGATGACCCCGCGGCGATCCCGCACCGCTCCTGCAGCGACCGCGTCAGCTACACCGACCTCGTCGGCACCAGCGCGGGCCTCTGTGACTTCACCTGCACCGGCCCTGGCAACAATGACTCTGCTGACTCCACCGTCAGATCCAGTCTCGGAGCCACCTTGGAGATTAATGCGCCAATCCATCACGATACCGTATACCGCACTACAGGACTACATGCGTGGCGGCGCTTCGTGGAGATCCTATCGGGGTCATGCGAGCACGCATAAATCCAAAAGCCTGGATCCGGTTCATATACTAGTATACTAGTGGCTTGGCGCGCGCCTCCGCGCGCCTGTGCAGGTGAAATCATTTAGAATTTTGCAGATAATATTAGGTGTAGTGTACATGGATGGCATGGTTATATAAAGTCATTACATTACATACTGGGAAACCACTACTGCAATGTATAGGTAGCATAATTTTACATATGTAAAGGTAGCACGAAAATATAAGCAGCGTGATCTAGCTTAGGTTGGGTATAGTACACGGTGACACTGAGTGTTGCTGCATAATATAAGAGGAAAGGTAGGTCCATGGTGCATGATGTTGCGTACATATATAGGTGTTAACTATAGACGAGAGTTCTTGAGGCCTATGGCTCTACTGCCATGATGGGCCTGCTGGTTTCAGGAGCGGTGAGGTCCACGTCCGTGGTGTTCAGATGTCGCTGCTTGGATCTGCGTATGAGGGTCTGTGTTAGAATTTTTTTTATTACATAAAGAAATAGTCGTTGTAGAGTTTTTTTATTACATAAAGAAATAGTCGTTGTAGAGTAAAAATTTTGGTTACCTGCACACCAGTCGCATTCGTCGTTGTTGTTGTATCCTGACAGATTGCCTGAAGAGACGTAGAGGTATATGGTAAATGTTATGTTTCTGGCCAATAACCATGTGCTGATAGAGCTATATGGTATAGTTTAAGCGAATGGGGTCTAGTGTGTTACCTCTTACTTCATTGTCTGAGGTGTAGCGATATGGCCCGCTTATGCTGCTGCAGCCTTCGTCGTTCGGTTCTGTAAATGTTTAGAACTGATGAATATATATGGCAGTCATGAAGCTTGTGGAGATCTAGTTGTTGTGGATAGGATAGTTGGGTGGGAGGATGGCACCTGTTGCTACGGTGTGCTGGTATGCAGCTTGTTGGGAGCGATCTATGTTGATCGATATATTAGTTATAGCAATCTGTAAGTAGATTAATATGACCAAGTAGTGTGGCCTGTAGTAAGGTGGTACCTGAGTTTTGGGGTTCGTTCGTCCTGCTGTGAATCTGGACAGCTCTGTTTTGGTCACCTGGGTATAATCGCCCTTTATTAGCACTAAGGCACTGACTATATTTATGTTTAGACATATACATGGAAGGAAGGCCTGTAGGGTACCTTGGTGTTGTGATGTGGCATCATCTTCGTCGGAGTCCTGTAGCATGCCTCGCCGCATTTCTGTGTCAAAGGCTGAGAATCCTGGCGATTGAAATAAGTTATGATGGTGTTAATACTGTGTTTATCATGTATATATGATCCTGCATGTATATATCTGGGTATAAATCCTCACCTTGTGGTTCATATTCGCGTTCTTCTGGTGGAGTCATTCGTCCACACATTTCTTCAGTGGCAACTTCATAAGATAGTGGCCAGATGTACACCATGTCTTGAGAAGTGTCTTTTATTCTAAGGCCGATATGAGCGATGCTGGGTATCAGTTCTGGCCTGCCACGAGCGGTAACTTCGTACTGGAGGTTTGTAGGGTGGAAGCGGATGCCATTGATTGCCCAGGTGTCGCGGAAAAGATGCTGTATGACTCTGTTGCTGCATAAATACGGTGGTAGTCTAGAAATGGTGATATAAAATTTTTCAGGGACAGAGGCTGTGATGAGGTTTCTACCTAGCAGCGTGTTTATTGGGTGGGTAGTCAGTAAGGAAAGTAGAGGCACAGGGATTGATCCATCGGTTATTTTCCATGTAGTTACATAGATCTTGAGCTCATGGACTTTGATACTGTCTTTTCTGAGCAGACGATTTCTTGCTTCTGGTGTTTGCATGCGCAATAAAAAATTATTGCCATACTTTGATATGTCTTGCGGTGAAACATCGATATGAGCTTGCTCGTGGATGGCCTTGGCAAGATCATTGTGGCTAAATTTATGGACAAAGGGTTCCGGAATTATTGCAATCAAGGATGTGGATGGGTCATTGATTGAGTCTGTAAACTGTGTGTAGTCAATAATCATGAGGTTTTCAAACCGACAATGCGCCATATTCTGTAGTGCCATATTCTGGAAGAGGAGGAAAAATTTAGTACAGTATCTGCCTGTCTAAAATAAAGTGGGACTGTATATGTAAGTGTTTGGTACTTAGGTTTGTTAGGGTCAGATTTTACATAAACGAAGACCATGTACATAGTAGAGATAGGTGCCGGGAGCAATAATAACAATAGCTGACATTAAATACCCAAATTATTAGATTCTTTGTTCTGAGAACTACACAGGAAACTGAATAATGCAATTAGAAATGCAGTATGTTTTGTTGTTAGACCTTTTGATCTTATCTTTTAATCTGTAGCAGTAAAAATCAGTGCAGTACATGACATGGATTGTTGTGAGCTGTAAGAATATATTTTCTTTTTCATGAAACGAGCTGTAACAATATTATACTGGGACCCTATGAATTCGCAGAAAATTTTGCGGCCAAACTATACCGTAAGAAAGTAGGTTGGGATTATAAATCTAAGTGATTACCTTTGGAGCAGACAGAGCGAGGGGGCGACTGTCGTGGAGGTGCTGATTTTAGTGTGTCGGCGCTGGTAGAGAGGGGAGGAGTGTCGTCGAGGCGCCGGGCCCGTGGCGGTTGCCGGCAGGCCGTGGCGGCGCGAGTTATTCGGAAGATAGGGTCGTTACTCCATGGGGACGGTGCGACCTCGAAGTAGGGATTGGCTCATTGGTGTTGGTCCTGGCGATCTGTGAGGAGGCGCATTTTGGTGGAGCGCAGGCGTGAGGCGTTGGAGCGGCGATGTAGATCTGGCGAGTGAGCTGAAGACAGTTAGGGCTCGCTGGTGCCCTGGAAGAGAGGATAGTGGAGGGGGTGGGGACGGAGGAGGACTGGGCGGCGGTCGAAGAAATTGTCGCTGCTATGAGTTAGGCGTCGTTGTCGCCGAGGTCGGGTCTGTCTCTCTTCTCTTTGGTAGGAGCAGGAGGAAGTACTGCATCCTTTTTTTTTTTTTTTCCCCTTGACCCGGCCCAGTATTTGTTGTGGAATCAGGTTGTGGCCTCTTTATCTTCACAGGGCCCAGTATCTGGTATAGATGAAGGCCATGGGCTTTGCTTATTTTTTTGTTGTAGTATTAAAATTTACAGACGATTAGAGTGGCTGTATTTTGGGCGGCACGAGAATGATCGTTTGACTAAACTGCAGGAAAATTGTTAGACTGGATGAGAGAGACACGAATTATAGGATAATCAATTTCATCCGGTTCCTAATGGAAAGCATGTGCTACACTTTAAGAATCCACAAGATTATGAAACAATATTTAATTATAGTGGTTGAGGGGATGTTAGATTTGTTGCTGTTCATCCAGGAGCCATTATATATATCAGTGTGCGTAGCAATCCAAACAGGAGTTGTAAAATAGACTTGTATCATCAAATAACATGTACATTATTTGGTCACCAAATCATGGTCATTACACCATGAAGATAGTAGGCTAAGAGCTGATATACATATAACGGAGTACAACGGCGCGTGCTTAGCGGTGACAGGTTGTAGGGTTACATAGGAAGGCGTTCCTTAATACAGGGTCGATGGAAGTTTAAACCCTGAAAAAGGTCCTGGAGCCACATGTTATTTAAGTACAGGGCTGTCTATTGTTCATACTGCCGCTGTAATATTGGGGTTCATCTTTAGCTGCAGTCGAGGGCTGTTTTGATGTCTAGATTCTTTCCTTGATAAATTCACGGTCTGACTGCCATCCTGGCTCGTAGGAGTCGAAATCGCTGTTCCGACGAGGGGTGGCTGTAGCAACAAATTGAATACATTCATGTAAGAACTATGTAAGAAAGAGATCCCAAAATAGGAAGGGTATATAAATAGGGATGGTAAACAGACGGTTATAATCGTCGATCCTGTTTGTTGATCCTGCATCGTCTGGACCACGGCGGCCTGTGAATAGTAGATACGACATAGAAGCTGTGAGCCGGCTGTTAATGCATGGAGGAGGAAACAGGAGACTATAGTAAATCATGACATAGAAGCGGTTTATTTTTTAGATGAATATATTGGGTCAACTGTTTAAATCGTCTAAAGAACTTTTTTTGAGTGAGCACAGATGTTGTGGAACATTAATAGTAAAAGCGTAATGTGCCTTGCCAAATGCCTGTCGGCTGGGAGGTAGCCTCATCCTGCGGATCTGTTTAACGAAAAAGGTATGCAGTGAGTATTCATGTGGCTGGGAACACATAAAGGGGTCAATTTTGTCTGTGGCCTTGCTAAATTGAGCTGCGTTGGTCTTACCTTGCCAGTGTGTGGACTCCTCATAAATCTGTGCTTCAGCTGTGGCGCTGGTGCCAGCAAAAACTGTAGAAAATTAAATGGATCATCATAAAAAATTTTATGTATGTCAAGTTTGGGTTTCCTTTTTTTTTTTTGGTGCTGGTTTTACTGTGAGGACTAAGTTACCTGCAGGTTGATGAAGTGGATGTTGTCTGCCTAGTTGTGTGGGCTGAAGTTGGACCTCACTTGATGTAGTCTTGTACCACAGTGGCCAAATGTCTACAACGTTACCATCTGTTGTTGTCGTCTTGACACCTATGTGTGCGGAGCCTGGGATAGCTATGCGTGGTGCGTTAACTGTGATAGAGTATGTGAGGTTTTCATGGTTGAATTGTGTGTTCCTGAGTGGGAGGACGTGTCTGAAGAGACGACCTAGTATTTTTTCACAACATAGGTGTGGCGGAAGGCCCATGACGTGAATTGTCAGACATTGTATGTGCGGGTTTGTGGCTGGGTGTATATTTGTGTTCTGGGTACCATATGATAGTGTATGGAAGGGTTCTGTTATGCAACCAAGCTGTGGAGTCCATGGTTTGAGTGGGATGGTGAAACCTCTAGCCTTTAGGGATCTGTGCTGTATCATGGCTGCTGCTATAGTAGCTGAATCAGGAAGGATAATATAGTGGGGGCCAAAATGTGAGAGCCTTTGTGTGTGTATGGTTACGCCAAATTGGTGGTTGACTGCACTGGCTATGTCCGTACGGTAATGCATGGTGAATGTCTTTTCTCCAGCGTTGCAACAACTGCATGTTTTAGCAAGTGCAGTGCGGTGGTGTGGGTTTCTGTTTCGTCGACGATAGTGAGGTTAATGTACTGGTACCCGGCCATCCTGCAAATTGCAGTAAATAGAAGTATGAAGTTGAGGGATTGATTAGTGAGGAAATTGCTGATGGAGATAACATGCATGGGTTGTATGTGAGCAAAATAATGATTTGAATGCCCACAGAACAGAGATAATTCATCATCTTATTTGGGGATGGAGATAATACGCATGGGGTGTATGTCGTCGGAACAACGATTTCAATGTGTGCACAACAGAGACGATGTATATGATGATCTGAAACGATACATGGTTCAAAGTATGAAGATAAGGAGCTGGTTAAAGAGGAAGTCAGAGATGAAGATAATATGTATGGGCTCTATGTATCAGTACGGATGATCCTGACGTTTACATAACAGAGACGATGTATATAACGATTTGAAAAGATGAATACTTTAAAGTTAGATGTAGTTTGCATATATTCATAGGCTAATTTGTACTGAACTTGGTGACCTACATAAATGGGTAATGCGGTCTTAGCTCAGAAGAGGTTATAAGCTATTTGGCTCAGCCTAACATACCTGCTAATGAATTAGTTATGATAAATGGATTAAATACTTCATCTGTAACCATCTGATTTAAGTGCCTCTGCGAGGCAGGAGGACATGATCTAAGGAATGTTCAAAAAAGTAACAGATACTCTGTGCCAAAAGAAGGAACATTTTTAGGAATAAATATTCTGTGCTCAGAGAAGTAATTTTTTTCTTCTAATATTCTAGTCATAAGACGTAAGAATATTTTGGAGGAGAGTTGCATCTGAAAGAGGTAGACTGGGACAACAAATTCATGTGGTTACCTTTGAATCAGGCTAATGGACGGGCTCAGTGTCGTCGAGGTGCCGTTTCTAGCGTCGCGTTCTTGGTAGGGAGAGCAGGGGCGGCGTCGATGTGGTCGCCGTACGGAGGGAGTGCAGAGCCAAAGGAAGCGGCGCCGGCGCGACCTCTGACCAGGAGGGTGGGAAGAATCGGTGGGAAGAGCCGGCGGGGAGGGGAGTTGGATCCTGGAACTGATCTGCTGGCGTGGCTTCTGGGGCTTTCGAGGAGGGGAGGAGGCCGGTGTAGCGGAGGTGTGGAAGACGGCGGCGCCGATCTTGTTTCTGGGAGGATGGATGCGGGAGGGTGGAGTTGGGGATTGGGGCTGTGCTGTAGGTGTGGGAGTCTGAAGAATTGTAATGGGCCTGATTGCTGGCGGTGGATAAATGGTGGGCTTTTTTCACACGAAGACAGTGCCTTTTTTCATATGAAGCCCAGGTCTGAGGTAAAGGGAATGCTGATGCGCACCAGTTTTGGTTTTTTTATTTTCTTCGCTGATAGAGAGAACAATTACCTGTGGTAGAAATAGTTGGCTGGATCGATTTCTTTTTTTAGTTCGTTTACTTAAAACGGAGGCAATCAATGATTTTGAGTTAAATCTGACAGTGATTGTTTCAGTAAGTCATAAGAAAATATGTGGACCACATATTGGAGCTGCGAATCGGTGAAATTTCTGCGGATATATATCGATGTGTTGCGCTGTGAATACTAAACTTGAAGCGTGGATATGGTCAAATGTACTGTACACCATTAGGGGTAGACGCCTTATTGCATGGCTTACTATATTAGGTGACATGGTACTGTGTTATATATCTGAGCTCTGCAAGAGGAATAGTCGTAGTATTAACTGAAACACTGGTGATGATAATTAAGGAGTATCTGATCACATAATTATACAATATAAGCTGGAGAAAGCATAGATAGAGCTGTACATATTGTTTATACGGGACTGCCTATGTACAGCGCAGCACTGGAAAGGCAGGGAACAATAAGGCACAGATTGAGAAAGATAACCCTGTACATAGAGATAGAGGTGTCATAAGCGCATATTGTATATCGATCTTGAAACAAGACCGATAATAAGATAGCGGATGTATCCTGCGGCTGCATTCCATGTCTTCACCGATGGAGGTCAATATAATGCACTATCTTGTGGTTTGTTTCACGATCATATTGTGCTCCATTGTCTTGGATCAGTACTCGATGAGTCAGGATGTAGGTGAGTACCAACATATATTTTCTATTCAATAAGATGAATGAGTGTTTAGATATATATATGTATGTATGTAAATAAATACAGGACGAGGAATGTGGCTGTGGTATACCTTTGCCTCACTGAATCTGTAGTATACTTCTGTGATATTCTTGTCGTGATCTTCTATGGCATTGAACACAGGGTCTGTGTATTGCTGCACCTCCACTGAGTTGTTTGTATGGTAAGATGTTCTGATCACTTCGCTTTGCAGGTGGGCGTAACCTTCTACCAATGCCTCTGTGTGTTCTCTAACCGTGATGACAGATGCTTGTAACAAAATCATATCTATGTTGTATCTGTCTAGTGTAGATACCAGGTAGATAGGGTGGAGTAATTAAGATCATGTATTCTGTAGCCGAGCATGTTTGTCATCCATTTCAGAGACTGATATATCGCTACTGATTCACTGGCTGCTGCAGTGTCCAGTGGCCTTTGATTGTGTCTATATGTCAGACCTTGGATTGTAATGGATGTTTCAAACTTGCCTTCCTGTGTTTTTGTTGTTTTCAGAATGGCTTCACTGCCATAGATATGTTTGGTTGCAATTTCATGGATTGTGCGTAGTCTGGTGCTGTGTGATGGCCTTACGGGCACCTGTATTAAAAATGGGTGTGTTGTTAGTGTTTGCTGTAGGCAGAGTTCATAAAACGTAGGAAATAAACCTGCTGGGGGTTACACTAATTACCTTGAAGAGCGAAGGCATGTTTGTAAATCCACAGAGGTCTATGAACCTGTCCGGTAAGTTTGATGCGGACTGAACGAGGTTCTGTAGGGGGCCTGCCTCTGTGTTTGTGGGGTCAGCAGCGTCTGTGAGGAAGGCCTGGTTGGAACTATATATCCTCTTCTCTGCTGCATCTGTTGTGTTGCAACAAAGTACATTGAGCTTCGTACATGCGGCATTTGTCTCTGATTCTAGTTGTTCATAAAATCGTTGCAGTAATGAGCCGAGCTGTGTCACAATCTGTTTGCATTGAGAAATAGCTTCCCTGTTGGAGTAATAGAACTCAGATAGTTCATTGATCATGAGATAGCTGTAGTCTGGAGCTCTGGAGTCATAACCAGTGGAAAGTGTGCTTGCAAATTCATCTATGAGGATGGGTCTACCTGTTTGTAAGTGGTAGGTTACTGTATATGTGTCTTAGAGCCGGTGAAAGCATATAAAGCATAAGTAACATACCTTGTATATGTTGCGGCGTTGGAAGAGGCAATATCAGCAGCGGATTAATGGGAATGGTCGATTGATCATCTTCAGTATCTGGAAATTATGTATATGGTATGAGGAGGGAAGGTGTGGAGAGGCTGAAACAAAAAGGTATGTTTTGGTACAGTATGAATGTAACAGTGCATTCTTCTGTTCCCTGTGAAAGAATAGGCGTACCTATGATCCAGGGTAGATATCCAAGTTCATGCTCGTTGGACCACGGTAACAAATCAATAACATAGTTGTCTGTTCGAAGAGGCGACTTTGACAGGACCTCAAACTGCTGTTCAAGGCTGTTTAAGCTGATGTGGAGATTTGGTGCCGTAAACGATACACCGCTACATATGTTGTTTAGGTGTAGATAGTCTGATATCTCCCGAGCCACGTCTCGTGGACTCAATTGACGGGGGTGCGGTTTCCTTGGTCGCGCAGCGACACTGTATGGTCTTTCCATGCCTACAACAAAGTAGGGTGAGAAGGATAACTGTAAGAGTCAGCTGGGCATGATTAGATAGACCAGGTATATATCTTAATTTACTAAATTCACAGGGTATACTGATTGATAATATACAATAAGTGGTATAAAAAAATTAGGGAGAATAAATCATAGATCAGTCTTAGAAATAGAAATGCAAGTGGTGCATTTTTGTAAGGCATCAATAGTATTACCCTATGTTTTTTCCGTTTGGCCACCTTGGACCCTGGTGCTTATTTTGTACATAATTAACTGTATGGATAGTGAGACCTAGCTGTTATAGCTGATGACATGTTCATATACTATAATTATTTTTGTGAATGGCCGGTTAAAGTAATAGACAATATGTGTTGTTAAAAGGCAAAGCGGCATGTACACATTTTTTTTTTAATAGATTCATTGACGATGCATTGTGGAGTAATATTTTAGGCCCAGAACATTTTTGTTTTGATGCACATCACTGTTTATAGGGAAATGTAGGCAGCTTAATACGGGGAATGCAATAGTGAGTGGAGTGTTTGAACCAGTACTATTGGTTTAGAAGCGTAAGGTTCTTAGTTTGTTTTACCTGAATCAAATAGGTGAGCCTATAGTGCACGACATTTTTTTTTGGCTCAATCGCAATAGAAGCAAAACATGGCGAACAAAGCTAACGTGTACAAATGAGTTAAGCCAAGTAAATTTATTTTTTTGGTTGCGTAGAAGTTGGATGGCAAGTATGAGGTGTATCCTGGGTGGGAGGCACGCGACGATAGAGGAGGTGAAGAAGTTACTTACCAGGCACCGGTTTCGTTGCTGAGCACGAGGCGATGCGGTAGGTTGTTGTCGACAGGTGGTGTACAGGTGCTTAGCGAAGAAGAGGAGGAGCGGTTGCAACGGCTACATCGTATAGTAAGGATGGCACCTGCAACAGGAGGAAGTGAAAGACCTGGCAAGTTTACCAAAAGTCCTGGAACTTATTGATTGTCTGAATTAAGAAATTCACATGCAAAAATTGTGAAGCGGTCTTGGAGCTAAGCTACGTCTTGTGTTTCTGATCTGTGTGTTTAACTATATTGGATGCGTTGTGAACATCGCTTTTATTTCTTTAGAAAATGAAGCCTCATAGTTTGGTTATAAACAGGAAGCACTATAGAGGTAACTCGTCGAGCATGTGGTGTGCAGCATATATAAATGAAGCATCTGCTAACTGAAGCTGAGGTGGGAGGACGATGAGTACCGTAGTCGACGCTCCTGCGGGTGAACACTGCAGGAACAGAAGGCGACGGCGGATCAAAGGGAGACGACGCGGCGGCGGAGGTTCCGTAGGCAGCGGCCTTTGTGGTAGGCGCGGTGTTATAGATGGAGCGGTGTCTTGGGGGATAGCATGGGGATGAGGCTGGCTGCGGCGTGGAGCCGCCGGCGTCGGCGGAACTGGAGACGACGCGGCGGCGGAGGTTCCGTAGGCAGCGGCCTTTGTGGTAGGCGCGGTGTTATAGATGGAGCGGTGTCTTGGGGGATAGCATGGGGATGAGGCTGGCTGCGGCGTGGAGCCGCCGGCGTCGGCGGAACTGAGTTTTGGCAGGGTCAGCTCGGAGATGATTCGGTCTGAGAGGCTGGCACCGGCGGCGGTGGTGGAGGATTTAGCGGAGGTGAGTGAAGCGGAGGTAAGTGAAGCGTAGGGTTTTTTTTTTCATTTTTTTCCTTCCGCGCTGTGTCTCTAACAGCCTATGGGCTATGTTTAATGAACCTGTTGGGCCTCTTTGTCCTCAACGTGGCCGTAAGAAGGTATTTTTTTTTATCGATTTACATGAAAACTGAGACAAACGGAAAATTATGGCTATAAATGTGGAATCCTAACAGGCAGCACTCTACAACAACGGAAACAGGCAACATAAGAAGACATGAATAGAAAAAAATAATGTGAATTTAACAAAAAATCTGAAAGCTAATGCGGCGCCTGAAGCTTTTTCCCTTTTTTCACCCTTGTCCCCAGAGACCTCTAAAATCTAGGTGAATGGAGACTGAGATTTATGGCCTTTTTTTTTTCGGGGGCGATTTTGTTGTCATCAATTGTGATGAACGAATAACCTGATTGTAGTCTGATAGGACGAAGAACAAACGTGTACATAAGGGCGCTTTTATATTAGTAGTCATATATATATATACATACCAGGTTAGGACACAGTCTGTTATAGATCATGCGGACATGAACATATGTAGAGAAGTATTTGGGGGGCACGGAACTAAAGTAGGGCATTTGGTATGTGGCCAAGCCTAATATTATACAGTCAAGTGTCGTAGATGTTTATCTCCAGTAGTGGTGGAGATCTTCATAGTCCTACATATATATATGGATAGATAGCTGCCTGTTAGGTGCAGCTGCCTTTTGGACCGGTGCTGGTGTAGGTGTATTTGGCCTGCGGTAATCTGATCTTCACTGTTGAGAGGCACCATCTGCATAGAAAAAGTTATGAGATATGGTTAAGAACAGTATGCAACGCTATAGACAATGATAATTTGTGATGAGGATTCAGGCTAAAGGATATACATGCTGCTGTCTGGTGCCATATTCCCTTGGCAGTCATGGTCCATATAGCATTGCGTCGGTGTATGTGTCATACTGCAATTGCCAGACATAGAGAATAGTTTGCTGGCCATCTATTCTTTTTATGCCTACATATGCCGTGCCAGGTATCAGTCTTGGGTTTCCATCTCCATAGACCCAATATGTTGGTGTGGCTCCATGGAAATCTATTTGAGAAATGGTTGTAAATTTATCGAGAAGGTGATGAATTATCTCATCTGAGCATAGATGTGGTGGCAGCCCAGACACCTGAACTCTGAGTGGTTCGATGACCTCTTCTGCAGCAGACTGGCTGTTTTGGGTGTACCTGACCAAATCAGTGTTGATAGACCTGTGTACAGGTACCGGTATGGAATCTAACTGAGGATTCCATGGTGTGATAAGAAGAGTATAACCACAAACAAAGATGTATCCTTTGGAAACCATTTGGTCTTTTGCCTGCAATGAAGGTACCAGCACGAAATAGTTGTTCCTGTATAGTGACATATCTTCAAACTGAACATGCACCTGAAACTGCTGGTGGATTGCTTCCTTTATATGAATGTAGCCGACATGTGCTTCAATCTCCTCTGGAACTGGTATGATGACTGAATTGCTGTAGTTATTTGCCACCAGTGTGGCTAGGTCTGCTTCATCAATTATCGTGAGGTCTGGATACTTGGATGCGTCTAGCCCGGCCACTGAGTCCTGCATTTGTTTCATTTACTCATTATGGTCATAGGAACCAGTAAACTGTATAATGTAAAGAGACAAAAGAATTTGAGAAGTGTATGGTTTTAAGAGGCGTTGAAATTACCTCGGAAGCAGCATTGTAAACATAAGCGATGAACTTGGGCATAGTTTGTCCTGGCATCGTCTTCAAACTAAGTTTTGCTAATACAAAATAGGGTCTGAGTGTTTGTCTGCACTTGATAGCAGTGCGGATCGTAGGTAGGCAAAGTGACCCTCTTCGGTGGTTGGTCCTAAGAAGTACATGGAATTTTCAGCATGAGACAGTAATAGATTTATTATGAAGTAACATGTCGATCTAAAAATGGCTCCAATTACTTTGGATCTGATACAATACTGTGGGGGAAATTGGATTAACTTTTTTTATGAGGTTAAGCTAATTTATTATACTTGTTAAGGAGCAAGAAAACTCTGTACATCAGTCGGTACTCATTGCACTGAAGAAACATATACTGTTTGAGGCACTGATCATGTGTGATCTAAAGTTTGTCGTCATTTAAAAATCATTGCAAAATTTTAGTGAGTGTTCTGAGTATAAGGAGAGGGAAATCAAGGGATGAAAACGTAGATAAGCAACTAAAAAGCCTGGGACTGCATCTAGCCGGCATGATTAATGGGCAAGGTCGACTGTAGCATGTGCAGAATATCTGTGTATGGATTTTTGGTGCAGCCAGCTGCAGAAGGAGTACTCACCTGGGAGTGTGTAGATGTATCGTTGAATGACAAGGATGCGGCGAGTTTGAGCTCTGCTTTCAGGTGTCCTGTACGGCGAGCCACGTCACCGGCATGGCAGCGGCCCTGCTGCGATTTTTCAAGTGCATGTAAGATTAGCACCTTCCGTTAGCTTAATGGGTGTCTATAAATAGGAAAAATGAGTACAGATCTTGATAGTTTAGGGGGTACCAGATTGGTGGAGTCTACGATGAAGATGAGAATAGGTGAGGCCAGGTGGTGCTGGCGAAGTGACCGAGAATGGGGTCTGGGAACGAGACGGCGCCGTCAAGAATAGACGTCACTGTGAGGGCATGTGGGTTCCTGTGAAATTTGTAGCAGGCCTTTGGTTGTGGCCTTGTTGGCCCAAGTCTTTTTTTTTTTTTTTGGTGTAGTATCCTCCTGCGTGTAAGCATGCACAGATCTAGGGATAAAAAGTTCCCTGTGGCAGAAAACACGGAGTACTTGGTATAAATTGTATAGCGCGTTTTCTTTTTTATATATGGTTTTCTTTTTGTTCGTAGTTTGTTTGAGCTCATTTTTTTTTGTTTCATTTACAAAAAAACCACGAAACCAGTTGTCGTGAGCCAATTCTGAGAAGAATTGTTTGGTAAGGTCGTCAGAAAATGTGCACATGATACATCGCAACTGCATATGCGTCGATTTTTTTCTTGTCTAACGTGCGCACGAAGCTTGTAGCATAGATATGGTCAAGTTTAGCATACATCATCAGAGGCACGAGAACAAAGCTGACGCATAGAGTCCAGTTGCACGGTTTATGGGTAAAAAGTAGAGATGCATAAACCAGGGCTAAAGTTTGGCAAACCTTCACTGATCGAAACAGAGTAGCCATTCTGTCTTAATGTCCAGGGGCACTCTTATATGCGGAGCTATCGTGCTTATAGATGACAAACTAAGTAAGGGACGCGCAAAAGCACAGGAAGCCTTGGAACACTACGGCAGCTGTCCAGGCAATATATACATAGATGATCCTGAAACATAGTTAACGTAACTGTTGCATCTAAACGGCTAGTCCAGTGCAGGTGTGCTAAGTTGGTGAAACACACTCCCACCGCTGGAATGGTGCTGAGCATGGTTGCACACTAAACAAGCACACACCAAAAGGCAAAAGGCTGATGCTGTGCATTTCAGCAAAGTTTGCACACGCATGGCTCTGTCGACAGTGGCACCAGGTGCAGTAGCTCTCCTGGTGAACTTGTAGGCCTTTATGCCCTGTATCATCCAATGTGATGTATTAGTGTGGGGTCGAGGATATCTTATATATTAGGTAAGCAGTCATCAAGTTTTAATCTGAGGGGCTAACTATGGTATTGTATTCTGAACCACAGTAGCTACTTTATTGGAAAGTAAACAATGTTGTAGTTTGAATCTGCTTTTTTACCTATTTGCAGATGCCCTTCTGAGATGGTTTGGCAGGCTTCCCACTGTTGGTCCTGTCCCTGTCATGGTCGTCATTTGAAACCACGAATACATGTGAGGGGCAATTTTGGGCCTTTTTGAGTCTAGAATGTGTAGACTTTTAGGTAATACCTTTTCTCACTTGGCGGGGTGCTCCCTGCATCAGTGGGTTGACCTGCATCATCTTCATGCGCAAGGATAGAAGTGTCCTGTTCAGAACATTTGAAGACATCAGAATGGAAAATAATGCAGCCCCTGTAAGACAACGTCGATACGAAGTTATCTAAAATGGTTGTAAGTGTACCTTGTCTGCAGAATTGAGATCTCCGATCAAGCCTCTGCGAGCTTTAGATGGCACCCTAGCAAAGATGGCAAACAACTTAGTTATGTGTCGTCGGAAAATGTCCGCAACAAATGATAGATGCCCAGTATATGGTGGTATTGATTCTAGAAGATTGTTCACGTCCATAATGGATAAGCCTACCTGGTGGCACTATTTTTTGAGGCCTTTTCATTTGGCTGCACTGATGGGACTGGAGTCTGCAGATTAAAAACGGGAATAAAATCAGAGATGAGAACTGATTTTTTTTTTCCTGAATGTGATACTGAGTTGTATATAGAACTAACTGTTTCCGAAGCACTCTGGACATGTTGCAGTTCACTGGGAGCCTGGACAAGTTTTTTTGCACACCATGAGTTGTAAATGAGTTAGCTGTATATGTGTGTCCATACATGGAGGGTGTAACACATGAACATAAAAAAGAAGGTAAGGTGGATTAATTTGGACAACCTGTGTACCAGCCTGGATGTTTATGTCACTCCCACCAGCCTGTGAAGTGGTTGAACCCTGCTCTATCACCAAGAGAGGAGGCCCAGCAGGTGCCGGCTGTGCTCCAATCCTACCACCATCTCTAGTTGTGCCATGCTGGTATCGCGACGGCCTCTCTAAAATAGATTTTACCAGATACTGCCTGTCTGTCATGTTCTAGGATGATTCATTAGGAAGATCAATAGCAAACACATATCTGTTGTTAATAATCCTCTGAAGAGCACGAGGCAGAGTAGCTGGCACAGCTAAAGGGTTCAGGATAGATTCGCAGTCCCTCAGAATCATTTGCTTTGCTTCCTCATCATAAGCAAAGAATCTTGCTTCAGCATTATCATCCTTCCCTATGAAAGACAGGATGTACCTAGGCATAGATAAAAGGATATAACCAATGAATAGGTTCATGTGTTGACAGTAACGTAATAAGATAGTCTCTTTTTTTTATTTGAGTATGCTATGTGTGAGGGCCTTTTTTTTGGTCCATTATCCATACCTAGGCACAACACCAGCGCTGTGATTGTTTGAGCATCTGTATGTGTGGTCAGCCTGTTGGTCAGCCCTCTTCTTGCATGTCTTGCAGGACATATACCACCATTTAATATCTTGTGGTATGGATGATATAGTGACAGCACACTTGTATGTCCCATCCTGTCGTCAAATTGATAATCAGTCTATGAAATGCAGTTATATACCTGTCATTGGGTACGTACAATGATATAAAGAAGCAGTTTGGTGACCTCGAAGTTGAATGGTTCAATGCAGTTCAGTTCGGCTATAGTCCGTAGCTGCAGTGGCGTGTCCTGCACAGGCGCAGCCATTGTTTCTTCTGAAGGAGCTGGTCGTTGTATGAACATAGGCGTGTTTCTGAACCTGTATAGTACCAATAGTATATGAGAGGCTATATTTTTTTCTATAGACGAAAACAATGCAGCATATATGATCTTGTCATCTTACCTAGAGTAGTATGGTGCAGCCTCTGGAATCTGTGGGTTTAAGTAGTAAAAGCACGGTGGTCCGCCATTTAGATGGGCCTTGTCTGCAAAGAGGGTAGAAGATTGCAAAAAATGGATTTCATATCAATATTTGATGTGAATGGGCTTTGTTGACAAGAGACTGATTCTTATATATATATGGATATGTTTGCAGACACGTAGAGCAGCCCACTTATAACAGAATCGTTGCAATGTATGATGCCTTACCAGGAGCAGCGAACATTGCTCGAGGAACTGTTCCAACCACAAGCATCATGACAAGGGTGCCAGCCTCGTCATCATAGTAATCAGTGATGTTGAACTCTGCTGCCTTATCACCCCAGAGGGTTATCTTTAGCTCGTTGCCACTGTGATTTGTAGGGTAATAAGTAAGGAAAACAGTTTATGAAAGAAGATACCATATAAGGAACAGATATAATATACAGACCCATAATCTTTTATGTACACCTCCCTGAGGCTCGTAGCCTTGTCCTTGTTCTTGGGAACAAAAGTTGAGACCGCCTCATATCTGGTTACATAGCCAAGAACATCTATGGCAAAAGAGGTGTGTACCATTCTGTTCAGCGCCAGAAACCAGGAGGAAACATAGACCAATAAACTGTTTTTAAATTGAAGGTGTAGGCTGTGATGGTAGATACCTGTATATTGCTTCACTGGTCCTTCTACAGGCTGTATCTGAGCGAATGGTGTGAGTGTATACACCAAAGCTGGAATCCCCGGTGGAGGATTAGGCACCAGCTCTACAACAGTAAATTCTGTGAACTCTATCATTAAATTCCCATCAACAGGCATGTAAGAATTCTTAGCATTGTCCCCCATAACTCTCTTAATCCGATAAACCTTTCCCATATCCAGAAGAGCTGCCTTGGTCTCGATTAATTCTTCTGAGATCTGGCCGTACATGGCCTGTCCCTGTAACAAGGAACACGAATATGAATAGAGAAGGCGATAGTGTGTGAAGTAGGTGCTGAGAGAAGGTGACGGTATACAAAGTCCTTTTTTTTATTAACGCCTGTGCTTTAGGAGGTGGACTTACCCTAGCATCAGTAACAACTAAGCCAACATAAAGTGGCCTATGCTGCCCACTTTTTTCAGTGATGGTCCATTTTCGAACCACCCGGACAGTGAGGATGTTCTTTTCACGACCTTTGCGCACATCAGCCAGGAAGATATGGCGCTCCATGACTCCTGCACAATATAAAGTAAACCTGCTTAGTATATATACAATGTTGAGATGCATTAGTCTGAAGGCAATAGACTCTGTAATCATAATTTCAAAACACAGCACGGCAGGTTTCAGAAGCCAAAGCACAGACGTTGATATCATTATTTTTTTTTAAAAATGACATGCACTATACAGGAAACAAGGCACAGATATTTTGCAAAATGATAGTATTTATATAACATGGAACACATCTTTTTTTTTTTGACTGCCTCATTTCCTTGTCTTTCCCTCACCGGTGCTAATTTTTTTTTTCATAAAAGGGTAAACAAAATAACAGGAAGGGAACAAGGCACAGATATTTCTCAAAAGGATAGTATTTATATAACATGGAACACATCTTTTTTTTTTCGTGATTCATCTCCTTCTGTCTCCCTTACTGGTGATAAACTTTTTTTTTCATAAAAGAGCAAACAAAATAACAGCAAAAGACTGCGTGCTATTTTGGCTACGGAAGGAAGGCAAGGATTTCTTTGTAGACAACGTTTCTGGTTTCATCAGTGCATCTGCCTTCTTCATCTTCAATCAAAATCTTGAGGCCTTGTTTTGTTGTCACACGAGAAACAGCAACGTACAGCTGACCATGTGTAAACACCGGTCTCTTTAGATATATGCCAACCATTGATATTGTCTGCCCCTGACTCTTGTTTATAGTCATACCATAGCAGATCTTCACTGGATATTGCCGCCTCTGGAGTGTGAATGGCCACTTAGTACTTTTGAGGGTGAGCATAATTCGAGGAATGGCAAAAGTCTGGTTCGCACATGGGCCACTCATTATTTTAGCCTCAATAGTCCAATCTCCTAATGAAGTCACTATAAGCCTTGTGCCATTACAGAGGCCTGCTGTCTGATTAAGATTACGCAGCAACATTATAGGCACTCCAGGTTTAAGCGCCAACCGGTGTTGTGGGAAATTATTACCACCAATCAAGTTTAGATATTTGAGGGGGTACATTAGCTCATAGTCTTCGTGTGCCCCACTTTCTTTCATAATACTGTCAGAACTGAGGTACTCTTTCTCCTGGCCTGGAAGCAAGGAGACGACATAGTTATTCACTAAATCAGTAAGCTCATTTGTAGGTGTCAGTATAGCTCTGTCTCGAAGATACATTGGGTCAAAATACCAAGTGCGTAGCTGAGGATACACAGCAGCAACAATACAGGAGAGCTTGTCGCCATCAGTAAACAACAGGAGATCATGTGGTACTTTGATCCAGGTCGGTTCATTCTCCCCTTCTCTAGCCACTGCAGGCACCTTGCCTTCACCTATATCAAGTATCCATTTACTGAAATCTGCTACCTCTTTGTTAGTGCATGTCCCAGCCCAAGAAGAGAGCCTCATATTCTGAGTAAGGTTAAGAACTTCTACATTTGACCATAGAGGGGATTTTACTACGGTTGCATTCAATATATCTAATTTAGTACCTCCTTCAACAACTGGCAGAATTTGTCTAAGGTCACCACCGAGGACAACAATTTTCCCTCCAAATGGAATATCAGCTGCGGCCGGATCATACTGTTTCTGAATGTCACGAAAAGCTCGATCAACGGCTTCAATTGCTTTTCTATTAGTCATGAGGGCCTCATCCCAGATTACCAAATCAGTGACTTCAACTAATTCACCTAGCATCGTGCCTCTTCCTATATCACAGCTCACATCGTCCTCTAACTGGCACGGTATTCTGAACCTTGAATGAGCTGTACGGCCTCCTGGTAACAACAGCGCAGCGACTCCCGATGAAGCGACAGTCAAGACTATCTTTTCAAGGGACCTGAGGTGCGCTACTATACGTTTCCAGAGATACGTCTTTCCAGTACCCCCGTAACCCGAAAGGAAAAAAAAGCCAGGCTCTTTGTTGAGAACTCTCTCTGTGATTGTCGTGAACGCATGTACTTGCTCAGTATTGAGCGAGGCAGTAGGATTTTCTACGTCAAGAGAGGGATCCAAGGCATAAGAAAGTTCTTCCTCAACAAGACGATTGTAAAAAGGCATATTTGAAGGGCTTGTTCTCTCAGGCAGGTTATATTTGCTAATATCTTTACCACTCTGTGCAAAAATGCTGGTTAATTCATCTAGAAGATAATCTCGAGTTCTTGCATCCGGTAATCGATAGTTAGGATCCTCAATCATGTCCCTGTACCGGTACTGAATGTCATCAGCCATGTGGCGCCAGACTTTCTCAAAGAATGTATTTTGGTCGCCTACCTCACAGTAAAGGATCATAGTAACAAATAGCGATCGCAACTGTGCAGATGAGGCCCATGCAGCTGCTTCATCAAATGCATTGTGCCATTCTTGGTCATCACCAAGCAGACCACGGGACCTGCATGTTTCTTTGAAGGTTGGATGATATTTTTGGTTATGATATCTAAGGTCCTCATAGCTAGTGCCTCCTCTGACCTGCAGCAGCAACATTCTAAGGTAGTAGCGCTCACCAGCTGAGGGATGAACATAATGTAAGTGGCCTAGCTTGCCATGCTTTCTCTTACGCTTATCCCATCTTCGGCCCTTCTGGTCCCATATCCACTGCGAAGGAAACTGAGGATAAGTGAGAACTCTAGCCTCAGGATAATACTGATTGCAAACAAACCACTGTGTTAACATTGTCCTCCGTAAGAACTCTGCATCAGCCACCTTGTCCATTCTAGCCTTAGCACTATAGGTTACATAGTTTTCATTAGGCAGATGAACTGGCATTCTTTCAACTGCAGGATAGTGCCTATGAATGTCATATCCAAGAACCCTCCAGCATGCGTCTTGCTCACAAATGTATCTGCAATCAAGGTATTCTTTGACTTCGTTGACAGTACCGGTGTTTTTATCATAGGGCGCCGCCTCGCCTCGTCTCACTCGCTGCAGATAAGCCTTGCTTGAATCAGCTCCCTTGGTGACATATTTGAATAAATACTTTATGAATGTGGTTTTGTTACACCATTCCACATTTATATGGGCCTGATACTTTTTGAGCAGACCCATATTGTAGGGAACAATCGAACCATTATCCATTTTATGGCCTCCCTTGATAACAAAACGATCATTGCTGGATCTTCTATATATAGTAAACCCATCCGAATCAACAACGGTTTCACTCTGATACGGTTTTGGATAATGCTTTGAGCATTTATCTTTCTTCATACATGGACATGTAGGATTTTTCGTGCCACATGGGCCATGTACCATATGCTCAGCAACAAGAGCATATCCTAATGGATCTGTTTTCGGATCAGGTATCTCAGCAGCTATGTGTTTATCTATCATAGAAGGAGTAGGATTGGAGGTGTCTGTTGTTACCCATAGAATTATATGAGCATGTGGAAGGCCGCGCTTCTGGAATTCCACAGTGTGTAATACTGCAGAAGAAATGGTAGAGCAATTAGGAGGGTTTTTTCCCCCTAACCAAGGCATCTAACCATAGTATGCATGGGGTGTTATGGAAGGAAAGAATAAGCATATGATTGTATACCTGCATTGCAAGGTCCAAAAGCAACACCCGACTTGATATCATGAAGAAGCTCCTCTAGCTTGATATTGAACACCCTAACAATTAGTTCAGCTCTATCGTTTGGCCTCTGTCCAGGCTCCGATAAGCTTTCAGCTATCTCTGGCCATTTAGGGTTGCACGTGAAAGTTACAAAGAAATCAGGAGGGCCATATTCACGGCAAATAGCCATCCCATCATGATAATTCTGTATCATGTAACGCCGGCCACCAGTATAAGAAGCTGGTAAAATAGTCATTTTTCCCATTTCGCTACCCTCGACTGCTCCTTTGCTTACAGCATCACATATGCCCTGAATAGTTTCCATACGGATATCAGCCTGTTTTTCCATGATATACCTAAGCCTGCTTTCATCAATGGCCGCCCTGGCATCTACCTTAGCCTGGCTTGAAAGGGGGCCATAGTTAAGATATGGATTTGGCTGGTTTCTCCTGTAATGGAACATGTAGCAGAAATAATCCTGCATTGTGACCTTCGTATAGGAATTGTCTTCTGTTGGTGTGACACCATTGTACAGAACACCAATCTGGAAGCCTCGCTCAGCAAATGGGAACAGCAGAGGGTACTGTAAAGGCATGTATGCTGGGTGCATAGCAGAAATCTGCTGCAGATCACCAGAAGATGTCTGCGCTATAATATCTCGCTCAAATGAGTCAGAGCCAAAATCACCGACAACAAGCATAGCAAGTTCATCAGTTGTAGGTAAACTATATTGTGGTGGGTCTCCATCTCGAGGGCCAACAATTCGAATGACAAATTCTTCAGCATCATCATCTGCCAGCCTATCTCTTGCTGTTCTGAACTGCTGCACCAGTGGATTGTGTGTATCAAGCATGGTAATCAACGACTGGACTATATCCGGGTCAAGATCAGAGCGATGACCATCTCCATGACCCAATGAATGTATTCTGTTGTGCACTTCGTTCGCAGTATCATAAACATATAGCTGGATAAACCGGGGTCTAGCACCATCTGAGGGCAATAAAGATCCAATGCGATGATGTACCTGACCACAAATCTTGAACACTGGAGGGCCCCGCCCATCATTCATTGTACGATCAATATTTGCTCCCATGGATGTGAAAGCAAAGAGACAATTGTACTGTCTTATATTCTTCATGAATTTATTGGACGTAGGGCCACCATCAAATCTAGCCAAGGATGCTAAAGGGTCCGGACGAGGCGGGAATGGCGGTATCACAACCTTCCCACCTCTGCAACACTTGTTATAGATAAGCGCCCCAGGACTGCGATGTGAGTCCTTCCCAACGCTCTCAGCAGCCCAGAAAACGGCATGACATTCAGAGCATTGATGAGAAGGCGATCCATGATATGATCTTCCAGGATATGAAACTGGGAAATGAATAGAATACGAAGATGATATCAGCGTAGAGAAAGAATACAGTATCAGGAAAGTATAGGGCTGAACCAAATACGATCTGCACCTTTAAGCGCTTCCACGAACGCCTCATCGAACTGGCCACACTCCAGATCTAAGCTGCGTGCATTTAGAGCACCTATTGATGGGAATAGGCATGAGGTCAATAGTTCATCCTATCCCACAAAAGGCGTCTGAGAGAAACATAGCCGATACCGGCATTACCTCCCCAGACCATGCGGTTTTTGCCTTGATGCTGATGGACCGGACTCTTGGATAGCATAAGATGTGCTGATTCCTAAGGAGAATGAAGGCAAACTGACATGGAGGTTGGTAAAGGCAGTGAAAAAGAAGCAGCTGAGCCTCGATACGTATGTGTCCTTGCACGCCTCCTCGACACCTGAGGAGGATCAGCAGATGCAGGTAGGCTCGGAGGTGCGGCTACAGTAAGGCAGGAAGAATAGACTAAGCAAGAAGGAAAGGGCAGGAACCTAATATATAGTAGCCGAAACAACCAACAATACATACATGTTGATGCACGGCGCGGGTCGTGACTAACAGAAGTAGGGGCGTCTATAAGCGCCGTATTTTGAGTCGCTGAAGAAGAGGTGCCAATGCGCACCACTGCCTCAGCTGTAGAACAATACACACAGAAACAAAGCAGCACATAAATATTAAAAGGGTATAAGAACAAACGAAAAGATAAGAACAGAACTGAAGACGTCATTAATACCGTACATGTGTGAGGCACAGGGACATCAAGAGGAGCTTCCATGGACTGTATAGACTGTGAAAAACTACAACACAGGACAGGGGCAAAGACTATATGTTTTTAAAATAAGATCTGTGCAAAATCGTGCCGACCAAATTCCGCAGAGCACATGTTTGGTACAATGTCTGTGAGCGCTGATCAAGGAGACATGGAATGACCATACTATCTGGTGTTCAAATAACCATCTTTGTATAATGAGGACATCAACATAGTGTGAGAGGGGCCATAAACATAGTCGAGGTCGAAACATGGACAGATAAACAACAAATAGCACCGACGAACACAACAGCACCAGACGAACACAATATTGATGTAAAGAGTGACCCCAGATAGTATAGGAAGATGGTGTCATTGTAGGCAGGAGAAAAGGCACGAACATAGACAAGACTGAGCCATGCATAGGTAGGAAAGCTGAGCCATACATAAGTAAAGGACATGAACCATGGAAAGATAAATGGTAAATAACACCAAGAAACACAATGATGGCACAGGAACACAATACTGATATAAAGAGACACCTCATATACTATAAAAAACTACTCTGGATGTACACAGGCACCAAGCAAGGAACATAGACAAACTTGAAACATGCATAAGCACAAAACCTGAGACGTACATAGGTAGGAGGCAAGGAAAACAAAGCAGCACAATCTTAACAGCAGGCTTTCCCACCCCCCTTAAAATGGCTCAAATCTGATCCAGGCTATGGAACCATGAATCACACACACGACCATACGAAAGAAAAGACTGACTAATCAAATATGGAAAGAGTACACTGCCTGGGTACAGACAACAGGCTAGCTGTAAATAAGGAACCGGCGAGAAGCATAAACAAACTCTGAACATACATGCTTACAGAGGTCGATGGACAAGATGGATAAACAGGAAATAACACAGAGAAACACAATGGTCATTGGAACAATCATGGGAATTTACTGTGCTCAATGGCTCGAATGTGTATCTACCTGAGAAATTAGGAACCTAGCATACGGCTCAACCAAAGAAACAAAATCTGTGTAAGGTTCCTGTGAGGCAGCAACAACCAGCCTAGCTAGGTGAACACCTATATTGGCTATAGGAAAAAGGCGTTGCACCAAAGACCTGTATGTCATGGCACAGTGGAAACTATAATCAAGGACAACAAAGCCATACAAATTCTGCAAAGCTATTATAGCCTGTAAAGCAGCCATCTCATAAGCTACACTGGATTAGTGACCAGGAGGCGCCCAAAAGAACGAAGGCGCATACATACCCCCAAGACCCGAGGTGGGCAAATCGATTTCAATTCCATACAAATCAGTTCCACCATCTGTAACCTCCCTTACCGTACACATGTAGGGAAGAGAACAATAGCTAACCACAGCCTGTAGGATAGCCATATATGAGACACGCAGGAAGAACATGGTGATGTTCTAAAGTTTGTTCCAAGACTTCTTCAGGGCAGTAACCAAAAGCCGTGGGCGTTCATAGAGGAGCTGGACACCATTTTTTTTGAAATGTCAGTTTTTCCGTTTTAAAAAACTCTACCCCTTTTTTTTTAGTAAAGAAGCAATCCCCAACCGAAAAGGATCTTAGGCACCCATTCTGGAGGGGGAAGGCCCCAAAAACACACACCGAAAAAGCACAAGGGAAACAAAGCCGGAACAAAGGAATAACATCAGTGATACAGTAAAGGACCATAGGCAGCACAGCAATATGATAAGCAAGAGGACAGGGAAGCTGCATACCTAGCAGCGACGGCAAAGCAAATACAGCACCCCGTCCCGAGGAAGCAGTATCCACCAAAACAAACGCAGGGCCTGTAGCGATAGGAGCACAAGCTTAAGCCATTCCGTCTGCAGCAACATAAGGCATGCAGGAGCAAGGAACAAAGAAAGAGATACATACAAGCAGAAGAAGCGGAGGCCAGCCAACGCGTACAGACGGCGCAAACCACCTGCAAGCAATAAGAACGCAACCAAATGATAGGCAGTGAATAGATCCACCACAGTAAAGCACCAATGCGCGTGGATGAAACAAAAGCACCAGCAATCGAATGCCAAGTTACGCAGGCGAGCACAAACCTGAACTTGTGTGGGGGAAGCTATATCAATCTGGGCCGGCACGCAGGCAGGGAGACGGACGGGAGGAGCTGCAAGGGGAAAAAAAAGGAGGGAAATCATGTGCACGCACTGAATCTGTAAGAACCACGAACAATGGTAGGCATAAAAGGAAGCCTAGAGGATGACGACGAACCTGTAGAACTGAAGGTCGATGACGACGGCGACAGAGAGGGAAGGACCCTCGACGACGGCGCCGAGAACGCCGGCGCAGGCCCCACCCTCCGTATCACCAACGAGGTCGGGACGCGGAGGGGGCGGCGAGGCGAGGGCCGGTCGGATCCAAGAGGAGCAGCAGGGCCAGCGCAGAAGAAGGAGCAGCAGCGGCGGCAGCGGAATGAGCGGAACGAAAGAAAATGAAGAGGAAGGAAGAGATGGCGGAGGGAGCGAGGAAGAAGGGGGCGAATTGGTGCGATCGGGCAGAAACCGAGGAGCAACAGTAGAATCTCAGTATATGTACGCAGGGCTGCAGCTTCTATTAGAAGCCACGAGAAACAGGAAAGCACGAGAAGCTGGGAAGTGAAAAGCTGATTAGCCTAATCTGAACCGTGGACCGCCTAATCTAATGAAGGGCATTATTTTTGGCATACGTGGATAGGTGTTCAACGCAGGGAGCTATTCCCAGTTCTAGCGTTTTAATGTACACATCTGCAAACACGGCATGCAAGTATGGGAAGGATTAGCTTGCTTTCTCGATCCGTCGGCACTTCAATCTGAAAAGCTAAGTTTTTTTTTCTTAATCACGCAAAAGCTTTGCGCGTGCTTGTATTAAGAAAGAAGTAGGTTTTGGTTACAAGCGCCAAAGAAATTGAAAGAAGCTCCAAGACAACGGGGGCTTCCACGGGGTCGATGCTAATGTGCTGCTGACGCGCCGGCTTCGGCGCCGCACTTGGTGATGCCGATTGATTGGCCGGCGCGGGAGGGTCGACGAGCGGGGGAGACAGCTCGGCCTCATAGTGTAGCTCTGCCTCGAGAGTCATTGGATCCTCTATGGCGTCGAGCAGGATGGTGTGGCCCATGGGGGCGCCAGCGGCCTCAAGGTCAGATAGCCCGACAGCTTCTCGCCGTGAAGGCTCGGCGATAGATGCGAGGGTAGCCTCACTGGTCCCGGGGTCGTGGACCACCTGCTGTGCGGAGGCGTCCCCGATGTCCCCGACGCTGTCTTGGATTAGCTCGGTTATGCCTGGGACCGCCATCGCCGGGTTTAGGGGAGGTTCGGCGGGAACGCCCGCCTGCGCGGTAATTTCCGTTGCGCTCGCCTGGGACCCGGCACCTCCGACCCTGGGTTGATGGCGCCGTTTCCGTGGCCGACTGTGGGGGGAGGTGGCCTCGGTGCAACCCCGCCCGGCGGTGACACAACGGTTTGTCGCCTTCTCCGGCCGGAACTGTTCGGCGGTGGTGGCCTCGAGGCATCCCTTTGCCTGCCGGTCCAAAGGGGCAGAACCGGTGGCCTTACGGCCTCCCTAGTTTGCCACACTCTCTTGGGTAGCAGCGAGGTTGCCCCCAGCTCGCCCCGAATCGGTGCCGGATCGCATGCGGAGTGGTGACTGCCTCTGCTTTTTGCTGCTGCTTTGGCCTCCACACCTTCCGACTCTTCTTCTTTCCCCGTCGGCGATTCTTTGTGGCTCATATTGGGCCGGCAATGGTCGCTGCGCATGGCGCCCAACCGGTCACGAGCCGGCACCCGTGCGGCCCCGAAAGGACCCAGCCGCTCGGAGGCTGGAACCCTCTGTCTTGGGCGTGGTGGCTCTGCAGCAATGTTGCGAGGCCGTCGCTCACCGAGGCGCTCGGATGCGGGGATCCTCCTGGCCCCGCAGGTCAGCCTAGGCAATCGGTTTTAACAGACGTTTCGGTTCGGTTTGCTCGGTTTCCAAAAACTTCAGTTTGCACAAACTAGCAACCGATCGGTTCGTCAGAAAATCAAGAACCGAGGAGTTTGGTTTCGGTTTTTGTTTGGTTTTTCGGTTATAACCGAACAAACCGATGTAAGCTAACCCAACTTGAGAAACATACAAATCAGCAAATCAGCGTTGATGAAAGGGAGAAGCAAATTCAAGACTCCTGATCCTCTACGAAAGCACCTACGGCGAGGCTATCCACGTCTCCCCAAATGTTTTGATTGGCTGGATGGTTTTTGCAAAAAAACCTTACCTTTTGAACAAATCATGTAACAGTCAAAAACTACCGATAAACAATAAATCAGTTTTGACTTTTTACTTTTCACCCCCCGTATTACCCGACCTCCTACACCCGAAGAAGGGAAAATTCCGAATTTGTGGCGTTTTTACGTTTACCCGCCCGCCTATAACTTTTGCAAAAAAAACCCCGCTCTCCCCACAGAATATATACAGCGTGTGGCTTCCTTTCAAAAAAAAAAAAAAAAAAAAACAGCAGCCAGCCTCTCTCCCTCTCCTCACGCACACTCCCTCCCTCCCTCGGTCTGTCCCGTCTTGGGCGGCCATGGCCACGGCGCCCGCCGGAAGCGCCGCCCGCCCCCCCCCCCCCCCACCGCCTCCTTCCTCCCTCTCCCTCTCCTTCTCCCCTCTCCCTCCCATGGCGTGCTCTCCTTTTCCTCTCCCTCGGGGTACACGAAACCCTAGGGGGTCCCTGCGGCAGCGGCATGGCCGCACCGGCGGCCCTCTCCCTCCATGGACGCAGGGTGGCGGCGCGTTCACGGTGCCGGCCTCCTGTCTTATCGGCGCAGTGATGCGGGCACGGCCAACCTCCTCCCCCAGCAGCGGGGCTTCTCTCTTTGGAGTCCCTTCTGCTCTGTTCGATTTTTGCCGTACCCGAGGTGAGGCAAGAACATCCCTGTCCCCTGCTTTATTTCGCTCTTCGGACATGTCCTACAGATTCAAGGATTCAGCAGGAAAAGCTAGGTGTGTTCCCTTAATCGCCATCCTATCTCTGCATTTGTTATATGGATTTACTTTGCTTAACGACAGGCTGAAGGTTTCCATTGTACCGAGACAATTTAAACATGTCTCCGTGCATTGTGCTGTTGTTGTAGTCTTTTCGGTATCTATAAGTGTGTGTCTATGGCGATGCTTTTATTTATTTTAGTCTGAGCATATGCCATTGCTGATGATGTACTGTGAGGTGCTATACATCTCACCATATTTTCATGCCATTGCTAATTTGCATTTTTGTTGACCATATGTCAATGCCGATGATGTTGGAAACAAATATTCTTTTCTGAAATATAGCTTTACCATGTGTTAAGCATACAGTATTAGTAAATACAAACCAAAATATAATCCTAGGATGATCCCTATGCAGCCAGGCCCTCCACGCCATCTTTTGCTACAACGCAACAATTCTTCACGCCCATTGGTCCACGTGGGCTAAGATAACTGCCGTGTTCTCACCCTATCCACACAGCCCTTTTCTATAGTATCCACGTCTCCGAAAATTGGTGGTTGGTCCATGTTTCACCTCCTGATTGGGCCAGCCGTGGGTTGCGCCTTATGTATGAATTCCGCTTTTATTGAACTGAGGCATTTGGCATATGGAGTGATACAAGCTAATGCATGTATGTGGTCTGTTTTTGTATTGTTAACGAACTGAGGCAATTTGGCATATGCAATGATGACCAACTTCCTTCAAAACAGTAGTTTGTTCACCTTTTCCTGCCATACCAGCCATCTTCATACCATGGGAGAACCTCTTTGTTTTTTTTCCTTATGGAAAGCTTCAGTATTCTCCTTATTTATCAACTTCATACATCATTAACCCAAAGCTCTTTTTTCTCGAGTTTAGCAACAATTTTTTCATGCTTAATATTTTTAAAGTAGAAAAGGAGAGTTCAGTTAAAATCCACATATATTCGCCTCTGGTTTTAATAATGGTTGTTTTGAGAATCGAAGTGGATGGTTTGGGACTATGGATAATAGAGCTAGATTGTGATGCATGCATGACAAGTGGGCTACAACCAGTCCTAAGAAGAAAGATAGGACTGACAGTAAGAAAATGTGAAGTGAATCTTATGGTGTTGCTTAAATTTTTCTCTCTTGTCTCCATTATTGTCGGGTGATCAGAGTTTCAGTTATTGCACTGATAGCTGTTGTTTGTTGGGTTATTGCGCTGCTCTTTACATCTTCAGTTTGGCACCTTATCTATCGACGACTAACATGCAATGTTGTTTTCCCTTTGCAGATTTCTTCAGTAAAATTGGTCCTCGAGTTCAGATTATTATCGGTGCTCAAGTTCAGATTATTAAGACCGCCCACGGTATGGTTCCTTCTTAGCTCGATTTAGTGTGTGGAAAAGGATGACATGGCTGCAGGTTTTGTTTTAATTGTTTCTGAAAGCATGTTGAACCAGGTCAGGGTACTGCACTCATCTATTTTTGTTTTCCACAACTGCTTCCAAAGCTTGACACTGGACTACAGGTTTCTGAAGAAAATTATTATAGGATATTAGGTATACAGGGTTATGTTTATGATTTAAAAGCACATACATTAGTCTGCACTATGCAAATCAGTAGATTATGCTTAAGATTGAGGTTTTGTGAAAATTCATTGTTTATTAGACCATATGTAGAAGAATAAGAACTGATCTTAAGAGAAAAAGAAAGTACTTTTCAAAAGTGTATCCATGCAGTTATTAGCACGAGTATGATATATGTATCTGAAGTGTTTCATCCTATACCACAACAAGCAGGTATTTTTTTTTTAAAAAAAGTTAAGGATTCGCTTGGGGGATAGAGGCCTAGATGCTCATTATAACGCTGAATAGGAACTGTGTTTTGTAAAACATGGATGTGTACAGTCAATGTACAATCCAGCTTCCATTGCCTTGTTTTCTACTCATAAGATCCGGGAGTTAGCTGCTCTGTTATTGGTATCTGGTACATGGTGAATGAACATTAGTCTGTATGTTTTACTCATAATAAATAGATCATACATCAGTCGCAGTTCTACACAAAAAGGATTAATAGGAATGATTTTTCTTTGTTCCTTGGGTTTCTCAGGATACTTGAAAACAAGCAATAAGTTCAGAGGCCATGAGTTAGGAAGCTGCAGTACATCTCAGAGCTTGGACAGTGTCATCGGTCTGCAGGTGCCCACTTCTCATATGGGTGCAGTTCAGATTTTAAACTAGGTGCAGTAGCCATTTCCTGTCCAAATCTTATCATTATTTTGAACTAGGTGTCGTAGCCATCTCCTGTTCAAATCTTTTGAAACAAGCCAAGTATCTTTTGGTTATTTTCCTATCGCGTTAGCACGGCCACTATACTATTACTGAAAACGAGCTGGGAAACATGATGATTTGAATACAAATATTTGGGTTTATATGCATTTTGACTTGCCTCGGTGCCTCCTCTTTTACACTTCAATATAAATACTTAGTTGAGTCACATTTGTGGTGTTACTTTTTATCTGTTTACAATCTGACAATATCCCAAATATGAAATGATATACTACCAATCTTGAATTATATCCTGAGATAACACATTCCTTTTTCATCCTTGCCATTATGTTGGTGTTTGGTCTAGCTCCTTGTCATGATCAGTCTGACCATTGTCAAAATTGTGGTAATTTTTTTTTGTTTATCTACTACAGCCAAAACCGATTTCTGGCAACGCTGGATGTTGTCAAGATTGCATATGAAAGCCTTCAGTATAACTCTTATTGGGCTAAGATGCTTTACTGTCTTGTTGGTCATCAAACCACATGCCATGTGACTTTAGCACATGCCGACAGTAGAGGGAAATATGTTGGTCATCAAACCACATGCTATGGAAATATGAATTAAGGGTAGCCTAAAATCACATATGGTTCTAGAATGTGTGTTTTTAGATTTCTCTTCAGTGTTTGATATGGTAACATTCCTATTGGTGTTATTTTCAGATTTGTTTGTCACAATATTTCATATATATAGATGATTTTCTTCTTTTTCGATCTATGATTTTCTTCTTTTCGATCTACTGTAATCATTGCTGCTAAAAATAAAAGGGTTCGATCATCAATATGTAAACTTCTCCAATGGCATTCATAGAGGAGATTAGTGCTGAATTCATGTGGTTTGTGGCATTTTTTTTCCAATGGAATTGGTTCTCTACCGTAGAGAGCTATTAATGTAAACCACATTATTTCCTAGATTTCATGAAAGTATGGGTGCTACAGGAACCCCCTAGACGCCTGTGCTACAGGTCGCCGCCGCGCATCGTTGACTCCACCTGCGGCAGTGGTGCGCTACTCCCATATCCACGCCCTCGCCAACGACAACAGCAACGACCACTACGTCTCTGTCCCTCAAGCGGCTGCGAGGTAAACTCCCATCGCCTCTCTCTCTCTCTCTCTCTCTCGGCCTCTCTTTTCTGATGCTTGACATGTATATGGGACAAACAGCACACTCAACGTGTTTGATGCAATCCCTTAGAGGAAAACCAAGTGTGCACGTGCCTGTTAGAATTAGAGGCTAATTCGAGAACATGGTGTAATAGCTTATTCGAGAATTCAGTAAGGGATGCCCACCTGATAGACCTGGCACTGTGCTTTCTTTCTCACGAATGTGTTCATTGATGCTTTACTTTTTAGCTACGGAGTTGCAATATTAGGTTGCCAACTGCTCATCAATATTGGCAGCAAAAAACTGATATGGGGTCTTTTTGAATTTTTGGATTCCTTCTCTAAAGTCTTACCTACATATATTGGTCTCATTGTGTTATATATACTTTATTGATTGATGTATACTGGTGGCAGCGTATTAAAAATCTTGAATTATAGGATAATATATGATATGCTCATCACTTATATACCGGTGATAGTGTATTAAAAATCTTGAATTATAGGATAATATATGATATGCTCATCACTTATTAAGTTATTTAGAACATCGATATAATATATCAGGTTGCTTTTTGCACAGATTCAGAAATTCAGAAAGCACAAAGTTTCCTTAGAAAGTGAAGATCGATACCTTTGGAGTGAAGCTAACACATCTTTTTTGGCCAGATTTGCATACTCTTATTGCAGAGGATGTACTGGATAGGATTGCCTTCTCTGTCATTTGGATCAGCTAGATTCGAAAGCCAACTGGTGAGTTCCTTTGCTTTCAATTGCTTTGTATTTCATTTTTGCTAAGGTCCTAATGTCCTTTATGATAGCTATAAATGTAATGATAACACATAATATGTCCTTACTGAGTTATTCTCTAATTTGTTTTATACATTTTCCCTCTCTTACACAAACCATTTACCTGTGCTACTGCACAGTACAATGATTTTTTCCATGACACATGATTTGTGCCTTTGGACACTGCAGAATTACAATTACATAAAGTGTCCTAAATCCTAATATGATATTTGTTTTAGGAGACAACTCTAACATTTGGGAAATGTACACAATTTTTTGACTGACCCTTTATCTTGACTGTTGTACAAATTGGTCTATCTGTCCATTTACCTCATACAAAGGGAACATATGCACCCTGCCAATTTATGTCCATATATTTTTGTTACCCTACAACTTGCTCGAACACAAATTGTAAATAGTTGGAACTTTGGATTGACTTCCTAATGTCTTAACCCTTTACCTTATCCATAAGTCATCTTCTTTGTTGTAGTTTGGAGCTTTGGATTGCCTTCCTAATGTCCTTAAAGCAGTTCCTGGCTACCTTTTTCTATACAATCACATAATCATTGTTGATACACTACTGCAGCACTGGAAAAGGCAGAGTTTCCATTTAATGCCATTCCTAAACTTTCAAGCCTTGGTGTTGCTGGTGGTACAATAAAGATATTTATTTCTCAACTTAATACTTTTGGTCGTTGGGTTAGTGTATCGCAAAATATGTTAATTACAGAGTCTTCTCCTAAAAATGTCTCTCTACTGTAGGCATTGCTTTCATAAACTACATATGTAGCTTTTTTCAGTTAAGAAAACATAATGCCACAGGTTTTGGCTGCACTTCAGTCGAACCTAAGACATAATGCCTGCACTTCAGTCGAACCTATTTAAGTTTTGGCTTCGGCTCTTGGCATTTGAAATCACTTCCATATGCCACAAGTGTTTGGATTTAATTAGGAAATGGATTTTTTTTTCCAGTTAGTAAGTTTCAATATGCATTTTTTAACTGCAGGTCTCAAAATTTCACATTTATTTTGCTGGTCAGCGTGTTTTGATTTCATCAGCTTCATACAGTGACACTAATCAATGACTGAATATACCTGAATTTTGCTCGTCTCTTATGACAGGTAGAAGCTAGAGATTGAACCCGTCAAGTTTGCATGCATTGATCGATTCCAACAGGATCATCAAACAATCTCAATGATTCGACACTCCAGCTTAAATTATTGTGTATAATTATTTGGAACCTTTCTATTCATGAAACAGACCATCATGACTACTATATGTGGATTGCCGTTGGCTACCCCTCCTTCAGCCCTATGTGTGTTGTAAGATATTAACCAAGGATTGGTAACTATATTGTTTCCTCGCAATGTACCTCTACTTTTCGATCCCCTATATTGTTTTCTAGATTAATGGTGAACTCACATCGCCGGATTCCTCCACATAGGTTTCAGACCACCTGCTTATGTATTCCATTACCAGTGCATCCCAAGAACTTCAATAAGTAGAAATATGTATTGTGTTTATGAACATCTCTATTAATGTACTATATAATGTCTGTAAGCACATCCATGGCTGTCTTCATTACTACTGCTTTTGAGGCTCCAGCTTTTCCATCCCCAGGATTATTTTCTAAATCAGTGGTAACCTCACATTGCCTGATTCCTCGCCTAAGTTTTCGGCGCGCATATGCGCGCCACCTAACTAGTCAGTAAATCTATGCACGAACAATTCAATTGAGGGAGAAGGAAGCAAGCAGAAGCAAGCGAGCACCGAGCAGAGAAGGTAGCAAACAAGCAAACAGGTCTGCAAACGCGTTCCTCCGTTGCAGCCGGCGGCTCCCCGTACGAATCTGCGAACTGCTACCAGCGGCCTGCCGCTTCCGTCCCGTCCCGTCTGGCGTCTGTGATGCCGGGCCGGTCCACCACAGCTCTAGACTCGTGTGGTCGTGCCTCGCACTGGAGTCCGCGTCCACGCCCGTGCGGCCGCGCCGGTCCGCCGCCGCTGGCCTGCCGGGTGCGCCGCGCCGCCACCGCCGCCGCTAAGGCTTCAAAGGTTAGGGTTAGGGTGTATGGTGCTGGTGCCGAGTGCTGGGTGCTCCGTGCGGGTCTATGCGTGACGGCTGGGGTTGGGATGTTGGATTATTGGGCCGGAGATGGCCACAACTGTTGGGCTGGCTGCGTCGCTGATGCAGAGTGCGCCGCTGTTTGCAAAACATACATCGGTTTCTCGATGGTTCGGTTGCTTTTGACGTAAGAACCGAAGCCGACACCGATGACCGAAGTTTAGAAAACTAGAAACCAAAACCGAACCGAAAAATCGACAGTTCGGTTCGGTTCGGTTTTTGTTTTCGGTGGAAATGTGCCCAGGCTGACCCGCAGGCCCTGTTTTTAAATAGCGGGCTAAGCCATTTAGCGGCGGCCTCCCTAAAAATTATTTAGCGCTATAGTGAGCTATGATAGCGGGCTAAGCCATTTAGCGGCTAAGCAAAAAATATGCCAAACATTATATAATTTTATACATTACATCAAAGTAGTTTGTAGTTCATACATGATACATCAAACATCATCACATCATATAGAGAAATACATGAGTTCTAATACCTTGAGATGAGATTTGGGCCTCGCCAATCAATTTGGACCAACGGAAATCAGCCCAATATCTTATAGCGCTAAAATGAGCTGCGCTTAAGCGTTTTTAGCGCGCTATTAGCAGCTAATAGCGGCAAATAGCGTTTAAGCGCTAAAATGGCGATAAACTTAGCGTTCCCCGCCTCGAACGCTATTTAGCGCTATAGCGTCCACTATAGCGCGCTATTTAAAACAGGGCCCGCAGGGGGCCAGGCGTTGCGCCGCCATGACTCTACGTCTTGGGGCACCATGCCCCATGCCGAAACTTGGCGGGTCTGGCCAACCCTCACCATCCGGGATGCCCCGTCGGCATCTATTGGGGTAGGTTTCGGCGCCCGATCCCTGGTGACTACCGGGGTGCCCATGATTTCCATCAGGCGAGGAGTCGTCATCATCTCGGAAGCTTGGCTGCGGCGAGTAGTCCCGAACGCACCGCAGATGCACAAGGATCTTGTATCTTCTCATGTCCTTATCCCAGAGCAAAGGTTGACTGGCGCGATAATGCAGGCCGGCGGCCGGCGGAGGCACCTCGTCTTCCTTGACATTGAGCCAAAGGACCTTGGGTAATTTGCTTGGGTTCTTGGACCAGGCCGTGAGCTGGTAAGCGGACAGATCATCGCTTACTGCCATCACCGGCTCTACCTGCTGGATCCAGCAGTAGGGGGCAGATCCAGCAGTAGGGGGCAAGGAGCTTGGCCGCCGTATCCTCTCGCCAAACGTGTGGCGACACCCTCTCCAACTCGATGGTGAGCTTGAACTTTAGGGAGACGAGCTCCGCGTGAGCCACTCGCATCCCTGGCCTCAGCACCAGCGGTGTGTCATCGAAAGGCACTTGCGAGGCACCGAGGACCTGGTCCTTCACGGCCGGCGTGCGACACAGCACCAAGAATTGCTCCGGATAGAAGCGCTTAACCCGGATGCTGTCGGTCTCCACTTGTGTCGCGGCGAGCAGCGCCAGAAGTGCCTCCAAAGTGGAATGAGTGGCCACTGCCCCACTGGGTTGCGCCACAAGTGCTAGGCTGAGGGCTGCCTCGGCGGCGTCGATGGCCGCATCTCTCTGGATGTAGCACTCAGCCTCCCTCGGCCTGGATGCCGGGTGGCCAGGGTGTGCTCCATCGGAGAAGTCAGATTTGGGGTCGCCATGGTCGTCCGGAGAGTACCAGCTCTGCTCGTGCGGTGGTGTTGGTCTGGCAGCCTTGGAGCCCTGCGGTGTGTCAGGACTGCCTCTTCGCACTCGAATGACCCTTGTTCCCTCCTGCCCCTTGCCTCCTGTCTGCTCCTCTGTCGGCCGTTTGCAGTCCTTGGCTAGGTGCCTCGGACTGCGGCAATGAGCACAGGCGTGCGGCAGCCTGCAAGTGGCGATGCGGTGCCCAGAGGACAAGCAGTTGAGGCAGCGCCCTTCGTATTCCGGTGGGATTGGGCGGGAGGTTGGACGGATCTGCTTGACTCTCGGCGGTGGCCGCCCCTCGTCGCGGTGGAGGACCTTCTGCCAGCCGTCGTGACCTGGGGGGACGCCCGCCTGTGGGGTCCAAGGCGAAGGTACGCAGGCTGCTTGTGCTGGCCGGGGTGGCCAAGTCTCGCTTGAGCCGGCACCCTCGGGGATCCCGCCTGCTCCTCTCGCTTCTTGGCCGCCGTGCGGAGCTTGCGCAGGCGGCGGCGCTGAGTCTTGGAAGCCACACAGTGACCTGCCTCGACCGCGGCTTCCACCGGGCCTTGGCTGTCAATCTGCATGACCGGGGACGGCCCCCCACCGACGGGGAGCCTCGACGAGCAGCTTCGAGGAAGGAAGGGGGCGGGCTGGTAGGGGATCCGCAATCTAGATCTGAGTCACTGTCATAGGAATCGACTTCCCAGCGCAGTGATTTGCCCCTCCCAGCTGAACGAGCTTCCGAGAAGAAAGGAGCAGCATCCGGGGAGAGGGAGGAGGCTAGGCCCTTACCTGCGGCTGCGGCTGCTTGGGCGGTGGCTGCCGGATCTGGGGTGGTTGCCGGCAGGCTGGGGGGGGGAGGGAGAGGCTGGGTCGGGGAGCGTGGGGAGCCGTTGCAGCCATTCCTCTATTAAGTTTTGCATTCCATCTTGATTAAATATTCTTAGACACATATATCTCTGGATATCTTTATTCGTCTCCGTAATTATCAACGACAGCGACGGCCCTCGCCCTCGACTCGCTGTGCCAACACGCCCTCGGAGATGGCTCCATGCATCTAATCATCCTTGGAGGCAGCTCCATGCTTCCAGCTGATGATACTACTCCAACTTGATCAAGAGTATGAATGCATCTACATGCAAGGCACGCCCGGTCTCCTCATACGGTTTGGCTCCATCAAGCTACGCACGAAGTCAACCTCGTCTGCGTGCACATCAAACGGCTCGGCAACAACATCAACCCACAGCTCGACGACCACACCATCCGAGCTATCAAGCAAGCCGCCGCGCTGCCGCAGCATATTCATGGCTACGTCTCAACGACACGCCGACCACTCCGTCGACCGACAATCAAGCTAAGTCAAAGCTTTAATATTTTTTCTAAATATTCTTCGGTCTTCGTATATCTCAAATTTTTCACCTCGGCTCGGTGTCACACACTGCACAGCCTCGTCGCCTCGGCTCGGTCTCACGCACCGTACAGCCTCGCCGAACAGCCACGTTCCCACTTGCGGCTTTCTAGAGACGACCCTGTCCCCGACCTCTCCCTACACATCAAGACGAGCCCTAGGGCCCTGCGTTATGGGACGTCGGCAGTGGTTCCTTGGTCATGCCCTACCTCCTTACATGTGTCTGGGCTCCGGCTCGACGTTATAGGCAGCGGGCTAGCCAAGGCTGGACAAGCTCAATGCTGACGAACTAACGGCTCATGCGTTTTATACAACAAACAAATAAATGAACACAATGTTCATGGCTGCTCAGCCTGCGCTCCGTGCGCTCTCAGCTTGCGCTCCATGCGCGCTCACTTTTTCGCCGACCTTCTATATGCATTTTACAATGACTCGACATCATGTACTACCCATTCTTCATATTTATTTTGCAGGAACCAGGTTTGGATGCCGAGCGCGGTTCTTACCCTCGCCTCCGACCTCTTCCTGCTCGGGGACTCATCTCCGACCTCGTGCGGCTCGGGGACTCATCTCCAACGTCTCGCCGCTCGCACCAACCCTGACATGCTGGACGTACAGCTCGGCACTCGCCTCTACTCACCGCTCGCGACGCGGCCGACCTGCTTCACGTACAGCTCGACGACCACTTCTACTCGCCGCTCATGTCGCTGCCGACCTGTTAGACCTCTCGGTGACATCTTCAGACAGCTCGGCGACCTCTTCGATGACTTCGGCGACCTCTCTCTACGCCGGGGACTCCCTAGCGATCGATTACGCTCGTCTTAGCCCGCCGACTAAAGCTAGTGTGCTATCAAGTCGCTCCATGCTATTCGGATCAGGGTGCTGGTCTTGGGCGGCTCGTCGGGGCCTTGATAAGTACATCTACGCTCAGTCAGTATTTTCAGGCTCTCTATTTTTTGACCCTGGCACCACGTGACCTCGTCATCTACCACCAGGCTTGAGGACTAAGTGGGCACACTTCACCTAGCGGTGAATGTGCTAGTTTTTACGACTATGATCACTTTGCATCAAGGCCCTCCAGCTTGCACGTTGTTGGTATTTCTTAACGCAATCACTAGAAACAGGTTTAGAACCCATTCCCGGCAACAGCGCTAGAAACGCTTGTTGACAATTCTGAGCGCAACCACCAGATAGGTGATCACACTAGAGCGTCAACACCGTCGTCCCACAACATCATTACCAGGATCAAAGATCCTAATAGTGACCCTGTTGAACGGCGGCTGATAGATCTTACCATATTAGATATTTATCCGCAAGCGCACGGATCTATCATTGTAGCATTTATGTAAGAAGCTAGCATGGCATCTAAATATAAGAATACACACACACAATGGACCAACTTGATCATGTAGGGGTAAACAATATGGTTTGTAGATAGTGTGACACACACTTTCGAGAGCTACCTCAAAGGATAAAGAAAATAGATAAAGAATAAATAAATGTTCCTAAGTGGAGTAGATCAATTCTAGTCATAGCCAATACAAATGAATATAGTTAGAGTCACATGAATACATGATATAAGAATTGTTAGGTCTAGGATAACAGGGAGACCCCCCGGGTAGTCTGCTTCCTAAAGAGAGGCATTTACGAACTCCTACACAACATACGAATGTGGGGGGATTACAAAGGACAGACAAGGCTGTCACTACCCTGCCGCCTACCCCCTCAACCGTGGTATGCCGTCATATTTGCAGGTTCCCCAGCATCCGGGCACCATGCCCGCATACAAGGAAACTACCCATGTCCCCCCAGGATCCCCACCCTACGGATGGACAGACTAGAACACGAGCAAACCCGAAGGAACTACGAACCGTTATCCCACCTCTAATCATGTAAGCATTATGAACTATGAAGAATGAGTATGAGCATGTTATGAACAAGACACACAAACTATATTCTAGTTCATATATCAAGATCATTTCACACTCATGACTATACTCTAAATCAGATGTAAGACTATAGTAATAGAATAGGGACTTGAAGTAAGAAGAATTCTCCATTAGAGATGTATTACCAAGTAGCACTTCTTCTTAGGAGACAAGCCCTCCTTGTAGCTCTTCTACTCCAAAGACTGTTTCCACAGAAAAATCACTCTAAAAGGGGAGGATCTCTCTGTGTGAAATAAAAATAAATGCTTGTGAGGCGTGCCGGTGTACTAAAGTACACAAAAGAAATAAATAGAGGGGAACACTGAATTTATTCATATTTAATAAAAATACAAATATATGTTCCCGATACAAATGCGCTCCACAAATAGCCTGCTGGCGGCAATCTGACATAGGCGATGTGGTCTTTATGATTCCTAGGGCCTCGGAAAGCTTCTAGTTAATTACCCCGTGAGTTAGGCTCACAGAGTACCTCCGATTAAGCTGCGTTGGTCGTCGTCATCGATCTTCGCTTCACGTCTCCATGCATGTTTCTAGAAGTCTGCCAATTAGTTGAGATATTTGTTGACCGCACGTGTACGTGGTGATTATATTACGTCTAAAATCAAACCCTCATCTCCTGCGTCGTCCATGACATATGGACCCGGTCGGCTAGACGGAGTTTTATTGCTTGACATGGAATACGTACATGTAACCCACACGGTGGCCAGCCATTAGCACATATATGTATATATGCATGGATGTGTACGTAGAAGCCCACATTGTTAGCTTCTTAATTTCCCTGCTTGTGTGAAGAAACTTGCTAGTTTCTTCTTGACGTGTCAACACCGTATGCTTCCTTTCTTCTCTACTCATATAGTCATATACATATATATAAATAGCACACGTGAATATTTATGCGCACATGTATATATATTCTTTTTCTGTTAAAGTGTGCACAAGATGCTTCTTGCTAGCATCTACAAATATATACACATATGAAAAAAAAAAGTAGTACAAAATCTCGTCAAACAAAGACTAACCAAGAGAAAGTAAGAAGAGGAAGTAGAAGAAGAGAGAGAGGTAGAGAGGTAGGAGAGTGAGGTAGGACTCCAAGAGTGGTGTGTTGAGAGGGGGAGAGGAGAGGCCTACTTATACAAAGAGAGGAAGGGGCAAAGTGCAAAACTACACCTAAATCGACCTCCTACAGGCGTCCACGTTCACTCGTCTTTGCGCCACGTCACCCCGCACCACCCTCCTTCGGTCTTGGCGCGGCGCGCGCCGGCCGGCGCCCCAAAGCCCGGGCTCAGGCCCGGGCACGGGCTTCGGTCGGGGGTCGATCTTTGGGCCCGAGAAGATCTTTGGGTGACGGTTGCTTGGCCCGGTTTTGCGTCGTGATGGACCTTTCTTCCTTGGGTTGATGGTTTGTCGGAATACGCTTTCGGGGAAGGCGCCTTTTCTTGTATTTTCCACTTGTATTTATATAATTCCTGCAAAATAGATATTTCTACACTACAAGTGGAAATATGTTAATAATAAATGTATATGAGTATGAAAATGTATAGTTTCACCCCTTAATAGTAGAATGTTGACGGTGAAAATGTGTCGTTAATGACCGTCAACAAACTCCCCCAAGCTTACCCTTTGCTCGTCCTCGAGGAAAAGTTAAGGACTTGGTTGTTGATTAGGAGTTGCTTCTATGCCGATTATGTTTTAAGGGTGCCATGCTTATAACAAAAATTTTCTGCTAGAATTTGAATAAAATGGCATGTTTATTCACCCCTTATTACCTTCATTCGTTGTGGGGCTTTTGAGCCATCTCTGAATCTTGAGTGGTTGCAAGATAGAACGGATCAACAGACTTGCTTATCTTTCATTCTTTGAACAACTATTAATCCGAGAGGTTTTAAAATATTTTTGCAAAGAATGTAGTTCTTCAAATGATCTCTCGATCGCTCAATATGTGTGTGGTTTGTTCCTCACCAAAGGCTTAGATTGCCTTTCTTTTTGCCTACCAACTATATAAGGCTTTTGTGGAGCTTTGGGTAGGTAAAGAGAACGGCATACTTGTATCATGTCATGTTGCCTTAGTCAAAAACCGGACCACATGGAGAGACTAGTCATAGGCCTAGATCAAGATGTGCAAAGTGTGTGGAATTTTTGTATTTTGTACTCCAGGTATCATGACTCTCTTTTTTGATGGAATTTTGAAGGAGGTATGGGCTACCTTTATTTATTCTCTTTTCTCTTTTCTTTTCTTTTTTTTTTAGGCAGTACTTGACTTCCTCGTCTTTATTGGGACATTTGTCCATCTTCCTTCCTTTTTTTTTAGCATAGCCCATACTTCTTCTTTTTGTAACAGAAATTTTTGGTGAGAAGTCATGATACAAAATGAATGGAGTTTATTTGGTGGATGGAAAGATGCATGTTGTGCGCAACTCTCGAGTGTAAGAGTCGGTGATTTATTTGTGGGTGTACGTGAATCTTGATCTTAGACATATGAAAAGAATCTCAACATAGGTCACAAACAATTTGACATAGGCTCACCATGAAAACAAGTAGTATATGACTAAGGTTTTTCATGAATGATCATATCATCATGTCATATGGCTTTGGTGGGAAATGCATATCATTGAGGAACTTTTGAATTTTGATTTTAAAAAGAAAACTCTGGATGTCAAGTCTTTCTTAGAATGATGTCACAAAGAAAATCCATGTCACCATATCATAACTCGCAACAGCCTAGACCAGATAAACTTATGCAATCCACATGATTCAGGCTTTTCAAGGTGAAATAAAGCTAGCCACTAAACTCAAACTTTAGAGAAATTTAGGTTATAAACTAGGCATAGGTAAAACATAAGACAGAGCAACTATTCATCATTTCAACAAAGGGATTAACTAAAACATTTTCATAGCTCATATATATAGGAATGGACTTCTTTATTCAGCTACTTATTCTGTTTTTGTGTTTTTTTAAATGCAAGGTTGCTTGAATTTAAACATGCTAAAATAAAATAAAGATTTATTGAAAGTAAATATGCAATGCAAGATACACTGTAGGGGGTCCTCCCCAAGCTATCTGGAGGCCCACAGGTGCTTATTTATTTTTACCTTTTTCTTGGATACATACCGTTTTACCTTCGGCGGAGGGCTCAAGTTTTTGAGTCCGTAGAGCAGGACTTTCTCCTTGCTTGCTGGTTGTGGGTACATTCGATCCAGGGAGAAGTGGACGGTTGTACTGTTTGGGCTTCCACACCATTTGAGGTGGTGCATATTTTGATCGACATTTTGTTTTGCAACCTCTTTTGGTGTGGAGCTCTCTTTTTGGGGCTTTTTCCTTCTTTTGTCCCTTTGTAAGAATGGGAGCTTTATTTTTCTTTTGCTCCTTCTTTTCTTTCTTTTTAGGAGCTATCTTTTTCTTTTGCTTTGATTTTTTATTAGGGTTGACCTCCTTGGGAGTGCTGCCGGTATTCGGGGGCTGGATTTCTATCTCCTTGATCCCTTGAACCCCGTATTTGATCCGGATCATTTTGCACTCTTCGAGATCCGGGGCTAAAATTCAAATTTCTCTTCATTGCCATTAATGTTGAAGTGGATTTCTCCGGCTCCAACATCAATCTGCGCCCCGGTTGTGCTCAGGAAAGGTCGTCCAAGGATGAGTGGTGTATCTTTTGTGACCTCCATATCCAACACCACAAAGTCAACTGGGACAAAATATCCCCGGATCTTGACAGAAATGTCTTCTACAATCCCAGCAGGGTACCGTATTGAGGAATCGGCCAATTCGGGTGTCATTGCGGTTGGTTCCAGATGTGTGTGCTTGAGTTTGTCAAAGACTATTTTGGGCATCACACTTACACTGGCACCCAAATCGCACAATGCGTGATTGAATGTCTGTGTTCCAATTGAGTATGAGATTGTAGGACATCCTGGATCCTTCTTTTTCTCTGGCAGACGGTTAAGTATGGCAGCACTACACTCTTCTGTCAACTTTACAACTTTTGTGGTTGGTAGTGGCCTTTTGTTCTGTATGATGTCTTTGATATACTTGGCATATGAAGGAACATGGAGCACATCCAAGAGTGGGACAGTTACGTGTACCTTCTGGATCATCTCCATGAACCAAGTGAATTGTTCATCCACTGCCTGCTTTCTTGTTCTTGTAGAAAATGGTAGATATGTTGTATCTGTATACTCCAATGGTACCACTTCTACTTCTGGTTCCTCTGCCGTCTGGGGTGTTGCTTCTGTAGGTTGTTTTTCTTTCTGCTTCATTACTGTTTGGTTAGGGTTTGGTGGATCACGAGTAGACCTGCCACCCCTTGTGGTTACTGCATTTGTATTTTCATGAGAAGCTTTAGGTTGCCCTGATGTCTTCCCCTCACCCACAGCAGGGAAATGAGCAGCAAGCTGAGCTATTTGGGTTTCTATTAATTTGTAGAAGCTCGGTGATTCTTCATGGCAGAGGATAAACCTTCCAACTTACTGCTGACTCCTTCAAGTATCTTATCATTCTGGCTCATCTTTTTGGTGAGGTTTTCATTTATTGTGGCTTGGCCCAATACCAGGTCTTTGAATGAAGGCTGATTCGAACTATAGTTGGAGTTATAGCCCGAATTACCTTGGAATGGTGGCCGGGACTGGTTGTTGTGCCAGCCATTGTTCCCCTGCTACTGTTGGTGATACCCGTTGTTGATATAAGCAACATCTTCACGGGTCTCGGGGCAATTATCCCCCGAGTGGCCAACTTCACCACAGGTCTCACACGTCATGTGTGAGTCTGTGGCGTGGACTGGTCGCCTTATTGCTTCCTTCTTAGCGGCGCGCTCTTCCAGCTGCTTTAGCAGCAGGTCCATTTTTGTGGCAAGCATATCTGCCTCCTTCACGGTATGCATGCCTTTTTATTGTTTAGCTGGGGTTCTGTCTTCCCTCCAGCTTTGATTCATCACCATTTTATCGATCAAGGCCGTGGCCTCATCGATGGTGAGCGATAGAAATGCGCCACCAGCAGCGGCGTCGAGGTGCCCCTTCGACATGGGTGTTAACCCGTTGTAGAAGTTCTGGAGCACCAGCCAATTTTCCATCCTGTGGTGCAGGCATGCCTGGATGTATTCCTGCAGCCTCTCCCATGCCTCCGGGATAGGTTCCATGGAATTTTGCTGGAAATTGGCGATCCTCCCCTGTAGGGCATTGGTTTTGCCCATGGGAAAGAACTTAGCCAAGAACGCTGTGGAACACATGGTCCACGTGTCAACAGCTTCCTTGTCCTTATAAAACCACTGTTTCACCTTCCCCACGAGGGAGAAGGGAAACAGACGAAGCCTGATAGCGTCCGGTGCGACGTCCTTGATGACAATTGTGTCGCATGCACTCAAGGAAGTGTTGGAGATGAGCGTTGGCGTCCTCGCTAGGCGATCCACGAGAATGGGATGCCTGCACCATGGTGATCAGCCCGGTCCGCAGCTCAAAATTTCTGTCACCAATGTTGACAGCGGGCCCGGTGGGCACGTTGGCAACAACCGGGACAGAGAAATCGCAAAGCGTCTTCTAGGCCATAGGTTGCGGTACGGTTAGTGCAGGGGTGTCTGGTTCAGCTGTCGGGGTTCCGGCCAAAGAAGAAGAAGCGCGAGACCTGTTCATCCTTAGGAGTGCCTCGGGATCAGCGATGAAGTTGTCCAGCAGTTGGAAACCAGACATACACTATCCTGTTTTCATCCAACAGGAGAAAACATAAAAGATTAGCCTGTATGAGCAAGTGACTACCATGCATGTATATCTCATACTCATAGCCAGCTAGGATTTCTTAATACAATGCCTTCCCCGACAACGGCGCTAGAAATGCTTGTTGGCATTTCTTAACGCAATCACTAGAAACAGGTTTAGAACCTATTCCTAGCAACAGCGCTAGAAACGTTTGTTGACAATTCTGAGTGCAACCACCAGATAGGTGATCACACTAGAACGTCAACACTGTCATCCCACAACATCATTACCAGGATCAAAGATCCCAATAGTGACCCTATTGAACGGCGGCTAATAGATCTTGCCATATTAGATATTCATCCGCAAGCGCACGGATCTATCATTGTAGCATTTCACCCGAAAGTATTATCAGGGTATCGTTATTTATATTTTTCCCAAAGGAAGGCATGTATGTAAGAAGTGTAACGACCCTAATTGCCGCAAAGGGAAATCTACAGATTCGAAGTATAAAGTGATAGTCCCGAGAGATCATTCCATCACAATATCCAAATAACAGTCGATATCGATTACAAGACTTCGTTCAAAAGTAAATAGAGAGGTTTAAACTTATTACATGGCCACTTGGAGGAAACAAACTAGCACACAGCAATCCAGAACTGCAGAATCAGAGTAGCGAAAGCGACGACTTCATCTTGCTTGAGCGTAGGCACAAGACTCCTCCTCAGTCCTCCCACTCGTCAGAGCCAGAGTCGACCTCCTCACCTGAAAGCTCTATCAGTATGAATTGTACTGGCCAGGTTCCCCACCCTATGTGCATTGCTTTGTGGAGTGGGTGCAAATAAGGTATAACAAGAGGCCTAATATCTGGCTGTAGTTTCCTATGCATGCATCAAGTTTTAATAACAATAATATAATCAAGTTTTAACTCATTCCCACCAACATATCATAACTCCCCAAGTTCCACCAAGTTCATCTCGAAACTCACAACACGCCAACAAGGCGACATGGCAGCTCCAACTCCTTCTTTCCTGCCTAACCGGCTCTCAGCCCTCCAGGCTCTCAGCCGTAAGTACCCCGCACACAACTACTCCCAAGGTAAGAAGAGAAAGACACCTCTCACTACTCAGAGAAGGGAAACCTCAGGAAAACCTAGTCAAAGGACCGACACAACTGTGGGGAGTCCAGGCAAGAAGGCCGGCGCAACCCTTGGGAGTCCAAGTCCAGACAGGTCCTAGCCAGAAAGGCCGGACTATACGTATAGATTTACAACTCTGCAGAGCGTGTACACAAGACCACAAGATCACCATCATCGATGCCCTAGGAGCATCTAGGAAGATAACGGAGTCCTTCCACCCAGACGATGCCATCCTACCACTCAACTCTGGGGCACTAACCGCAGAAAGCACGCTGAGACTGGGAGAGGCAGACACCTGGCCAGCGGGTGCTGCCCATCTAGGACGTACGGGGAAAAATCAACCCGTCTCCGCCCACCCTAATTCCTCCTCACAACCTAGCAGTAATGGCACCGCCCGACTAAAAGGGTAGACCGCACCCCGCCCATACAGGGACGTGTGGTGAGCACCAATTCCGAAGACTTCGGGTCCTCGAAGATACAAGTCCTTAGGTAGGACCAGGCAAGACATCTTCAATACTTCTGCCCAGGCCTCATCCCGAGACAAGATTCAGTACTGGGCTATCTCCTCGAACTCTGTTTACCCGCCACAGGTAGCGCTAGGATGGGAGTGCCCAGCAGCACTCCCCGGCAAGACTTGTCCCACGACTCATCGTTATCCTGCCTGGTCGACTCAACCCTCACCACCACACACCCAAGCCACACACACAGAGTCACATTCAACATATTTCCCGATTATCCGTCCGGCTCATATAATCCAGCTCTCAATATATAACGTAAGTGTGACAGCATGAATAAAAGCAACTAAAATATAATAAGCGCGTGGCTAAAGCTATCAGCGGGTATGCAGGTGGTGGGTTGCGTCAAGGTAGAAAGGCTCACAAGCAATCTATCATGCAACCTTAGCATAGCAATGCATCAACATAAAGTAAAGCGCTAGCATTCCAGCATGATATGTCTAATGGGAGCTAAGAGGTTGGGTGGGACATGGCACCTAAACGGTCACTCTGCTCCTGGCTGTAGTCCGGGTCCCCTGCGTCCTCCTGGCTGTCCTGCGAGTCTGCGTGAACGTAATGTTTTGGTTGCGATAGCAACCAAAAGAGAATCACAAAGGAGCAAATGAAAAATAGAAGAGCCAAAATCACTCAAACACAAGCCTATGACGTAGCGCTCGATTTTAGAAAAATTTGGACTCTTGTTTCATAATTTTCTAACTTCGTATGAATTTTCTAAGTTTAAATTCATTTCTGAAATTAGAAAATCATTGTTTAATACGGGACTGACACGTGGCACGTTCTGGTTGGTCGGGATGACGTCAGCGTGACGTCACGTTGGTCCAGCCGGCCCGTCGTCGGCGAGGTGGGATCCACGGCTTCTATGGGCGGCGGTAGGGCGGTCAACATTGACCACCAACGGTCAACCGATCGTGCGACTAGGCTTCGGATGGGCCCGGATTGGGCGGATTTGGGCGGATTGGGCGGCCCGGCCGGACGTGTCAATCACTTTCATTGCGCCACGTGGCGCTGATGGGCCGTATACGGGCCTTGTCCACCGGACCGGGCAGCGGGGCCAGTCCACGTTGGACTCGCCGTTATGGTCTATGGACCAAAGGCCGGTCCATGATGGACCGAGTCCATCTCTCTCCTCCCCCGGCTGGTCCATGCTGAACCGGGTGCACCGAGCGCCTTCCCCTTCTCCTCTACTGTGGGGGGATAAACCCCTATCCCCTCATGGCCCACTTCGGGCTGAGCCTTCCAGGCCGTGCCAGGATGACAGGACTGAAGCCCCTCGACATCACAAGACGGTGGTCATCGGGGATCATGGAGTAAACGTGGTCGCCAAGATAGTTTCCTTGTATAGCTCTATTGTAATCACTACAAACTTCCCTATTGTGACCGATCAGGATAGGTCTTGTCGGCTCGGATCCGACCTGTAACCCTGCTCCCCGAACTATATAAGGCGAGCAGGGATCCCCCTCCAGGGACATCGAATAATCAATCAATCAATACAATCTAAGCAGGACGTAGGTTTTATGCCATCAAGGCGGCCGAACCTGGGTAAACCCGTGTGTTTTTCCCTTCGCTCGTTCTGCTTAAACGTCTTGTTAGTCGTCTAGCGCACCTCTACCGCTCGAAACTACTAGCTGGGTACACCCCCGCTAGGCTATCGCTGATAACCCGTCGACAGCTGGCACGCCAGGTAGGGGGTGTGCACGAAGACGTCATGACTAGCAAGATGGTGATCTTCCCCGACTCCATGGTGGTCGACCCGGCGGAAGACATCCAGTTCGGGACGATCGTCTGGAACAATGGTGCCATCCTCGGTGTTAACAAATCTGCGTCGGCCCAGATCAAATCTGTGCCGGCACCCGCTTCAACAACTTCGGCACCGGCTTCAACAATGGAGGCGGGGCCGCTCGGACTTCCGATCCGGCTCACCCACCCGTTCGTACCGTACCAGTGGCGCTTCATCCATGACATCGACAACCTACTCGGGGACTTCAACAAGCTCGCGTTGGGTATGGGTGAGTCTTCCCCTTTGGTTGACTCGACTAGATCGCTCTCTGCCAACAGGGACAACTTCGACAACGACGCGGGCGACTCCTCGCCCCTTCGAGGAGAATCGGATCTGGTCAAGAGTCGTGCTCTCCTCGGCCAGGATCTGGTTGTCACCGCTACTCTTGAAGGGCGGGTCGTCCACATTCGACCACCTCCAGCCGCTCGACCAAAGGCGGCTAGTCTCTAGGACTGGTCAGAGGGCCGCCCTGGGCCCTACGACTTCATCGACGCCCCGACATACGAAGAGGGTGGCTCATCCTCGGCAGGCCACGAAATCTGCATGGCCAAACTCTCCCGATCCCGGAGGAGGAGGAGGCCACCGAGCCGGGACGGCCGCACTGCATCCTTCTCTTCGTCCGAGATCACCACCACTCTCGTCCAGAGTTGGTCGAGATGGATCTCGGCTATGATTCCCCTCATTGCTCGCCCGGAGCTGCTCCCCGGGAGACGTATGGCGGGGGGATCTACGCCGTCATCGATGACGACTTCGGTAGCCCCGAGGGGGAGACCGAACAACGCGCCCGCCGCCCGGAGGAGCACAACGCCGACCGAGCACGTCGCCGGCAGGTGGAGCAAGACCAGGCTAACGCGCGGCTGCGCCGCCCAGGGGCCGCACAGGTCCCACCGGGGCGGGCTTTGGGCGACCGCCGTGAGAGGACTCTCCAGGAACCTCATGCAGCAGTTCAACACCGTCGACACCATCTCGGTTCATAACACGCCGGAGCAGAACATCGCCACGGCCACAGCCCTGCTACTTCGGGAGAACCCCAACATGGATGAGATGAGGGGGTACATCTACGCGGCCCACGCTCAGCTCAATCCCGTTGGGAGCTCCAAGTCGGCCACTGCATCCTACCAATCATCACGGTGGCGCTCGCCACCGCGGGAATCGTGCCGGCGGCGGGAAGAGGCGTCCTCCCAACCCCGAGGAGGCAACCAATCTCAGCACCAAGACGCGAACGCCCCCCGGTGCCAGGGGCATAGCGGCACCCACCGGGCAAGGCGAGGCCCATGGCGCTCAACAGACGGAGCAAGGGGTAGGGCGCGGTGCACCGGCTAGGGGTGCGGGTGGGCGACCACCCAGGCGTCCCGGCCAGGGAGGACACCAGCGTCCCTCCGACCTCCGAAGCAGCATCAATGTGGCCCGCGATGCCCGCTACCACATCACCGCAAGCCAACAAGCTCGCGAGGAAGCTGAGATCCTACGGCGTGAGGAGTACAACATGATGTACGGGAACCCGACCGGGAACCTCACGTTCACCACCATTCGGCCGTACCACCAGGACCTTCAACGAGTCCGGTGGCCCTTGGGCTTCAAGGGCATCAACGCCCTCTCCACATACATCGGCGACCAGGACCCTGCCGCCTGGGTCATGCTCTACGAGATCGCGATCAGGGCAGCCGGGGGAGGGAAGGACGTCATGGCCAACTACTTGCCGATCAGCATCGACCAGGCGGCCAATCGCTGGCTCCTGGCCCTTCCCGAAGGACGACTGCGCACGTGGGCTGAGGTCAAGGAGATCTTCGTCAGCACGTACAAGTCCACGTGCAAGCAGTCAGGGACGAAGTACGACCTGGAGCGTCTACGGCTCCGCCGCAACGAGCCCCTCCGGGAGTACATCCGTCGGTTCTCCGAGGTCCGTCTAACAATCCCGGACATCACCGACGAGGAGTGCGTAAGCGCATTCACCAAGGGCCTCGTCTCCAACAGCAACTCCGCGGTCGAAGAGCTGCGTAAGAAGCTGCACAGGAATAATGTTACGACCTTGTCCAAGCTGCTGGACGTGGCCCAGAAATTCGCTGGGCAGGACGAGGCCGAGTACGTCTTCAGGAAGGACTACAACTACTCTGCCCGGCGAGACAACTCCCCCCGGCGTGATGCTCCCCGTGATGGTAAGAGGAACGACGAGCGTCACGACGGCCGCCACCCTGATGTCTCCCGTGATGGTAATCGCCAGGAGGAGGGACGTAGCGGCTATCGCGAGCGCTGCCGTGACCGCAATCGCCGTGGAGGCAGCGTCAACAATGTCAAAACCGGAGGGTGTATTAAATTCAACATTTCATTTGGATTAATATTGACATTCACATTTGGAGTTAAGGTAGAGAAACTCACAGGAGTGCCAGCAGGATCTTGTGGAGGAGCGAATAGGATCTGTGGTACATTCACATTCACCCGGGCTCCAATAGTTTGCATGAGCGCAAACATTTCTAGCATCTTCCGTCGATCCTCCTCAGCCCTCACCTCAGCCTCCTCCCATCGCCTCCTCTCTTCCGCCACCTTGGCCTACAATATTTCACCCCAAAGTTAGAACGCAAAGCAAAGGTATGTAAAAATCAATGAACGACGAATAAAATAAAAATAACCTAGAGTGCCTCCATCTGATGCTGGAAAGTGACCGACCGGGTGCGTATGGCCGGGCTCGAGCTTGTGCTTCTTGCTTGAAGCTTGGGCCAGAGTGGAGTGTGGGCCGAGTCGATAATACTGTCGCCCATCTAGTACCGCCCGTGCTTCTTTCCTCCTCCCATCCTCATGACAATATCTCCATCAATGTCTTAGGTGCTGGGATCGAAGTCTGGCCCATGGATCTCCCTTGCCATCAATGTGTACTCAGTGAGGCGGGTGTAGTTGGTCGGGTTGCTATACGCCTCGGGTGGGTCCTTAGGGCTGTAGGCGATGTCGGACGTTGCCTTGCCCTTGTGGGCGCATGCAAAGGCCCCGAAAGAGTTCAATGGCATGCCACCATGTGCCGCCATCTGTGAAATAAAAACAGCAGGACGATTAGAAATTATGCAGAGTTGAGCGTCAAAAAAAAAAAAAGAAATGGATAAGACTTACATATCTAGCTGCGTAGGTCGGGAGGGTAAGGTTGCCTTGATGGTGTGCTACACCTGGCATCTTCAAACACCACTCCTGGCAAGTGTTGTGCGTCTCCTCCCACTCGGCGGCACACCACTTGTCCACCATCACCTCCCAGCACCGTTGGTGCAACTGGCACCACCACGAAATCATCTGCAGGACACCAGGTATAAAACATATAAGAATACCAAATTAAGCATACTTAATCTCAGTATTAATGTTCTATATTTACCTCCGTGTATTATTCCTTGGTCAGCTTCTCCTTTCTCACTTGCTTTTTGTCAATTGCTTTTCCAAGGACTTGCCCCCAGTATGTCCTTATGGCCTGGAGGCGTGCCTCGTGCCACATGTCTGTCACCTTTTTGTAACAAGCTTTGTGAACCACACTCTTCGCCAGTTCCTCATATCCTGGCTCACATCTGAAGAAATCTTACACATAGACGCGATGTATTCAATCATTATTTCAATCATGTCCAATTAGTGCGATGTATTGAGCAATGTAGACTTACCCACGGCTCTGCACAAACATGCTCGCCTTGTTATGAAAAATCCTACCACCCACATCATATTGATCCGGGCCGGGCGACATAGTGCTCAAACATGGTGGCGGCCGTGGGACTCCGACAAAGGAAACCATACCGAACGTCGTTAGCCACAACAATCAAACTCTTGCCCAAGTGATTAAGAAACATTGTTAGTTTGTATTGTGATCTTCAACATAAACAAATGAGAAAGTAGTGATAACATGTAAAGTAAATTACTTTGGAGGTACCCCTTCGTCCCAAGCATGGATCAATTCATCAATCACGGGCTCTATGAACACACTCATATTATTCCCCGGGTGTTCGGAATTATCAAAGACAAGAATATGTTTTGCCGCTGAAAGTCGACGCCGAGGGGGGGGAGGGGGAGGTTGAGAGGGATAACGAACACGGGCCAACAAGTGTATGGGGCAGCCATCAATCTATAAGGATTGAACCCATCTGTTGCCAGTGCAACACGTACATTATGAGCCTCTAGAGCTTTCTCATGATGAATCTCATCGAAATGGGTCCATGCTTCAGCATCGGATGGATGTACCTTCTTATCTGGATTGTATCGAACTCCATTTTTGTACCATGTCATCTGTTTCGCTGACTGCTCGATCATGTATAGCCGTTGGATCCTCGGTATGAATGAAAGGTACCATAGGATTTTCATTGGGATGTTAAGTTGCCTCTTGTGGCCATCACCAGAGTCTACCTGCATTGAACCTAGAGGATTTACACTTTATACAGTGCGTAGCATCCTTGTGTTCTTTCCTAAATAAGACGCACCAGTTCGGACAAGCATGTATCTGCTCATATGGTATCTTAAGCACATGGAGGAGTTTCTGTGACTCATACATGCTCTTCGGCAAAATGTGACCATCTGGAAGCAAGCTGCCAAAAATTGTCAACATGTTGTCGAAGGCGACTCAACTCAGGTGGATGTTGGCATTTCTTAGCGCAATCACTAGAAACAGGTTTAGAACCCATCTCTAATAACGGCGCCAGAAATGCGCCGTTGACATTCCTAAGTGAAACCACCATGTCGGTGATCACACTAGAAACATCAACGGTGATAGACCTTGCCATAATAGATTTTCATCCGCAAGCGCACGGAGCTATCATTGTAGCATTTCACCCGGAAGTATTCAGGGTATCGTTATTTATATTTTCTCAAAGGATGGCATGTATGTAAGAAGCTAGCATGGCATCTGAAATACAAGAGTACACGTACATGATGACCAACTTAATCACACAGGGGTAAACATATCGGTTTTATAGATAGTGTGACACACACTCAGGGAGATACCTCAAAGGATAAAGAAAATAGAAAAGAATAAATGAATAATCTATGGAGTAGGTTAATGTTTCTAGTCTTGGCCAATACAAATGAATATAGTTAGTATCTCAAGTGCACATGATATAAGAATGGTTATGTCTAGGTTAATAGGGAGACCCCCTGAGCCATCCGGCCAGAAGAGAGGCATTTATGAACTCCTACACAATGATACACACGTGGGGGCATTACAAAGGACGGACTAAGCTGTCATGACCTAGCCGCCTACCCCCACAACCGTGGCATGCCGTCATATTCGAAGGTCATCAGGCATCCAGGCACCACGCCAGCATACAAGACAACTACTCAAGTCCCCCCAGGATCCCCACCCTACGGATGGACGGACTAGGACACAAGCAAACCCGAAGGAACGATGAACCGTTAACCCAACTCTAATCATGTTGGCAATGTGATTCATGAAGAACAAGTATGAACATGTCAAGATCAAGACACCCAAACTATATGCTAGTTTATGCATCAAGACTATAACATGAACAAGACTATACTCTAATTCAAATGTTAGGCCAAGATAATAGAATCGGAACTTGCAATAAGAAGAATGCTCCATAATAGAGATGTATTACCAAGTAGCTTTTCTTCTTAGGAGACAAGCCCTCCTTGTAGCTTTCTACTCCAAATACTAGCCAAAGAATAAGAAGAAGAAGAAGTGTGGAGTGGAGAGAGGTGGAGAGTGAGGTGGTGAGTGAGGTAGAGCTCCAAGTGTGGTGTGTGTTGAGAGGGGGAGAGGAGAGGCCTACTTATACAAGTGGGAGAGAAGGCAAAGTGTACAAAGGCAAGGTAAACCATCTCTCCTTGGCGTCCACGTACGCTGAACCGGCCACCGACGGTCCGCACCGCCCTCCTCTGCATTGATTGAACCGCCACGTGCAAGATGGGCCTAAACCGCCTTTCCCTTGGCGCGGGCGCTGCTGGGCAATGGCGCCGGCGCCCGGCCGGGCTTGGTTCGGGCCGAGCCTTGGTCCACGTGTCGCTCTGGGCCTGAAAAGTTGTGGGGCGTCGGTTGCTTGGGCCAGTTTTCATTGTGATGGGCTTGTCCTCCTTGGGTTGAATGGTAGGAAGAAGTACGCTTTCCAGGATGGCGCCTTTTCTTGTATTTTCTACTTGTTTTTATTTAATTCCTGCAAAATAATTATTTGTGCACTACAAGTGGAAATATGTCAATAGTAAATGTATATGAGTATGAAAATGTATAGTTTCACCCCTTTTATGGTAGAATGTTGATGGTAAAAATATGTCGTTCGTGACCGTCAACAAACTCCCCAAAGCTTACCCTTTGCGGCGTCCTCGAGCAAAAAGATAAGTACTTGGTTGTTGATCAGGAGTTGCTACTATGCCGATTATGTTTTAAGGGTGCCGTGCTTATATCAAAAAGTTCTACTAGAGTTTGAATAAAATGGCACGTTTATTCACCCTTTATTACCTTGAGTCGTTGAGGGGCTTTTTGAGCCGTCTCCAAGTCTTGGGCATTTGCAAGATAGAATGGGTCAATAGACTCGCCTATCTTTCATCCTTTTGAGCAACTATCAATCCAGAGGTTTTGAAATATTTTTGCAAAGAAAGTAGTTCCTCAAATGATCTCTCGATCGCTCAAGTATGTATGTGGTTTTGTTCCTTACCAAAGGCTTTGATTTGCCTTTCTTTCCCCTACCAACTACATAAGGCTTTTGTGGAGCTCTGGGTAGGTGGAAGATCGGCTTACTTGTATCATGTCATGTTGCCTTAGTCAAAAACCGGACCACATGGAGAGACTAGTCATAGACCTAGATCAAGATGTGCAAAGTGTGGAGAACGGCGTTAGCTCGGTCGGGTCGCAGCGTTCGTGGTTGGCGAACGGCGGGACGCGGTTCGATCGCTGGATCACCCGCGTTTTCTCACCGAGAATAGTAGGTTCCCATCCCAACCTTCGCCGGTCGGGCCGGCGTTTTGCCTCTTCGCGTGGTTCGTTCAACGGGGTTACGGCGCACCTCATCGCCTCTCTGAGTCGGTGATTCGGTGATATCAAGACGGACGCGATCTTTCAAGCTGAGTGTAGTTGTAGGTCTGATTGTACACAGGTGGCGTGCGTGGGTGTGCGTGTGTAGTGGTGTGCATGTGTACGAACAGATACTACAGTTGTACCCAGATAAGAGGCAACTCAAAAAGATGTGCAAAGTGTGTGGTATTTGTGGTATTTTTGTACTCCAAGTATCATGACTCTCTTTTTGGTAGAACTTTGAAGGAGGTATGAGCTACTTTTATTTATTTCTTTTTTTTCTCTCTTTTTTTTTTTTTTGGGCCCGAGTCTTGACTTCCTCGTCTTTATTGGGAGATTTGTCCATCTCTCTTCTCTTTTTTTTAGCATAGCCCATACTTCTCCTTTGTAACTGGAATATTTGTGAGAAGTCATGATACAAAGTGGATGGAGTTTATTTGGTGGATGGAAGGGTGCATGTTGTGCGCAACTCTCAGTGTGAGAGCCGGCAATTTATTTGTGGGTGTACGTGATTCTTGATCTTGGGCATATGAAAAGAATCTCAACATAGGTCACAATAATTTGACATAGGCTCACCATGAAAACAAGCGACATATGACTAAGGTTTGAAATATGTAAGCACGTCATATGGCTTTGGTGGGAAATGCATATCATTGAGGAACTTTTGAATTTTGATTTTCGAAAATAAAACTCTGGATGTCAAGTCTTTCTCGGGATGATGTCATATCAAGTCAAGATTACCATATCATATCTCGCAACAACCTAGATCGGATAAGGTATATGCAACCCACATGATTCAAAGCTTTTCAAGGTGAACAAAGCTTAACCACTAAACCCAAACTTTAGAGAAATTTAAGGTCTAAGCTAGGCATAGGCAAAACATAAGACGAGCAACTATTCATCATTTCAACAAGGGATTAACCAAACATTTGTATAACTCATATATATAGGAATGAAAACCTTTTATTCAGATCTACTTATTCTATTTTTGAATTTTTTTTTAGAGATGCAAAGTTACTGAAATTTAAACATGCTAAAATGAAAATAAAATGTTGGAAATAAATATGCAATGCAAAGATACCTGCGATGGTCCTCCCCAAGCTATCCGGAGGCCTACTTGATCGTGGTTGAAGCCTTGGTAACTCCAGAATGCTTCCCGCCGTGCGTTCGGGCCGCGTGCCATGTCTGCACGAGTTGGTCCCACCTTTGCTGGCTTTGGTACTTTTGCCGGTTTTTTTGCCGCTACGGTGGGTGTTCTGCACGTGGGTGTTGAGTGTATGTTGGATCTCTCCAGTGCGAACATCCAGGTTCTCAGTAGTCGTCGGTTGACGACCTCCGGCCCGTGTCGATCGTCGTGCACATGCATCGGTAGGGGCATGTCATCTCGAGCTTTGCTCATCTCCATCCCGTTCGCTCCCGGTCGCGAGAATCTCCTTCGAGCCATCCTCGATGGTTCAGGTGTCCCGGGCTGTGGCTCCCACCTAGGGTCATACACGGGCAAAGGCCCCGGTACTCCCATATATGGGGGCCATCCAGCCTGGAACATGTGTGCTTGTGGCATCTGTGGCCCGAAGTGTGCTGTGTGTGAACTTGAGCCAGCCTCTATTCTCCCTGCACTGCGAGTGATGCTGCCAGAGATACTTTTTCTCGCAAGGCTATCGAGAAGTCTCGAGCTCAAAGGTTAGTGACTGGCTTTTATACAACTGTAGGTCCAGGTTAGGTAACCGGAGTACAGTTATATAGCCAGGAAAGGTAAAACCAAGCTCTCCCGAAGGTAGGGACTTCAAAAGATGCCCCTAGATCAACTGTGACATAGTGCTACTGGTGCGAGGTATAGAAATGTACTCTACTTGCTCATTGCCAAGGGCTCCTATCTGTCGACGCTCAATTAACGCATGTTTTATGACCACCAAAGTGAACTAAAAAGACAATATTTCATGTTATATCATAGCATAATATTATTTATCTAACGAGTTCCACGAGTTTTGGTTCTCTTGAATTATTCTGCAGGACATGACATAATTGTACTATAAAATTACATTAGGTGGAGCATTTACAAGTATGATGCAAAGGTACCACGAAAAGAGAATAAATTATTCCCATACAAATGTGTGTGTGCGTGGTATATACACACACACATAATAAGCAAGGCACACGTCATTTCCCCAATGCAAGCCGAAGCAAACAACCTACAGCATTGTTGCTCCTCGACAAGGACGAGCTCGAATTTATATCATCCAATGCACGGAGCAACAGCAGGGTGTCCCATTGCACAGCGCCATACACCCTGTACGCTGTGGACACGGTCAGCTTAGGCTGACAGGCAGCAGGACCCAGCTGCTCATGCAGGAGCCGGCAATGGGTTTGGCCTATGGGCCTAAGCCACGCAGCAGGGAGCAAGCCCAGGCGCCTAGCAGCTGCATTTCAGCGTTCGTCCACGCGTGGATCCATGGGAGCTGGCCGAACCGGCCTTGTCACGTCGCCCTTGCTGAAGTCACGAGCCGGTGTTTGGCCCGGCCACTCACTGCTCAACGCACAGGCCCAAGACTCAAGTCGGTTGTCAGTGCATGGCGGTGGCAAGGCCCACAACCACAATCAGTGCGTGGCAGCCCAAAACCAAAGCCGTAGTGCACACACAACAACAAACTAATTTTAGTACCATATTGGTTAGCTAGGCTTGCTCTCCACCGGTGACATCCTATAAATAAAGGGGCACTCCCTCACTTGTAACACACACCACAAGGAGCAATTCCTCTTACTTTTCCCAGATGTAGCACCAGCTAGCTTGGAGTTAGAGAGAGGTGTAAAGGTTTCGGAAGTCAGAGCTCTGGTATATTTTTATTATTTTTTTTTTGTAAGACTTAAGTATTAAATATATTTATTTTCTCTAATTATTGAAATGTCTTTATGGTTATTTAGTTTATGCCTTAGTGGTTTAGCTAATCATGGTTAAGTGTAGTGTTTACATTTTGGCATGGGATCTTCATTCGACCGAAGGTTCTAGTTTTCACGTGAAACTAGTTTCGTAATCGTTAGCGTAAACGTGGTGTTTGGGCTAGAGGGTACCTAAGATTGCGCCCAACCCTATGGAATAGTTGTGGTAGCCCCGGCGGTGACAGCTCCGACCAGGCATTTGTAATCCACCACGTACGGGTTGGTGTTTTCGTAGAGCTTTTGGCTGCCTTCTCCCGATTACCGTTTCCCAGTCTTTTCGAGAATCGGAAAGGAATAGCTGCTCCGAAGTGTCAAGGTGTGCTCGCTATGTTTGACCCTTGCTTAGTTATCCTCTTTGATATGATCTACAATAGAACCACAGTAATGGAGAAGAAAATAGGAACCTTGACCTTTCCCGTTGACCTCCTAGCTTAGCTTATCTACTCTGCTATCATTTATGTTCTCCCGTGTGTGTCATTTATCTAAGACTCCAATCACATCCTTAACTCCCACATTAATTTAATCGGTATATTAGTTAGCAGATACATAATGGTTAATTATCAACTTCTTTAACCATTGCTTCCCTGAGGATAAATACGATACCTATGAATACTCTTGGGTGAAAGGTACAACGGTATCTGTGCGCTTGCGGATTTACCTGTTTGCGTTAACAAACGCCAACACTATCGTAGAAGCGATACGTGTGATGAGAGATGTGCAGGTAACTGGAGTGATCAAAGTAATAACTTCTAAAAAGTGCCTGCACATTTCTACCACAGGAGCTACTCTAACTTTGTGAACAATGGCATAGAGTAACTTAAGCTCAACCTCCTAAACCCATCTAACCGGGTGCCTAGGGAACAGAGTCATAGAGATCCAGCGATGAATGAATCTTAAAGAAGGATGCTGGATCTACGTATGACGAGGCTTAAAAGTACCAGGCTCATGTGCACCAGAAATTTCTTCCCAAAACTGGTTCCTCACGAAACCAGGCAAAGCATTATCAAGATCAAATGCACATTTGTAACTAAACTACAAGTGACGGGCTAGGTCTGCCCACTGGATATGATAAGACTGACCAAACAAGCAGAACGAGATCCCAAACTCGTCTTCTACTAGAGTGTAAAGAAATTGAATTGTCAAGAGGCGAGAATCCTCCTCCTCAAGAGGCGGAAAATTCTGCCACCCAACTGCTTTCCAAAGTAATGGGAATTCGACGTCCATACCTGTCCTCTCAAGGAGGTCAGAGTCGATCTCGGGGGTGTGTAGGAACACACGATCCCTGAGGTCGAGGTAGGCTTGCATCTCCCAATCTCCCTAGATGTCGAGGTACGGTGCGTCGGCGGCGTAAAGCATCGGGGGTCCTTGAGCTTGCTCTCCTCCAGCTGGTGCATCCTCTTCTTGAACGGAGGTGTTCCCTTGTGGGTCGATGGGGATGGAGCTCGAGCTTGTATGCCGAGAACTCTGCCTTGATGAGCGCCTCAAACCCGCAAGAGCTTTCCCGAACTTGTCCATGGCACCTGCAAGAATGATCATGACTTTTGCAAAAACCCCGGGTGTGTAAGGGTTAGGTGAAAATATGAACTTTCACACCCGTGATCTTGCTTGGCACACTATTTTTGTGGAGAAAATGGAATGAAGAACAAAGTGGAAGAGAGTGTGAGAGCTAGAAAGAGTGAGAATGAGGGGGTAAGCTCTCACACCGTGCCCCCGCCATTTATAGCCGAGCAACCGACGTGGTGGAGTCGGTCACAACGGCTACTAGCCGTTGGCGGCGGGCCTCGCCGGCATTGCGCCATCACCGGCGCTGGCGCGCTGCCGGCCGGCGCTTGTAAGTCCAAGGCCATTGCCGTTGGGCTTTGGCCGGGCGTGGCCAACGGTCATGAGAAGTTCGTGGACGTTGGTTGCTCGTATGTTTTCGACCGTTTTTCTCACTTTTTTTTTTATTTTCTCCAAAAAATTTTAAAATGCTTTTTTTAAAATACTAGAAAATTATTTTGAAGATATTCTAACTCATATTTTTTATTTAGAAATTATTTTTCTCATTTTTCATAAAAGCATTTATTTTATTTATAAAAAAAAAATATTATTTTAATTTTCAAAATTTATTTATATAACTTTTATTGTTCATAAATTTTATGTAGATTAAATTTTGTTTTTTAAATGCCAATTTTCCTGTTGGCAAGGTCGATTATTTATAGTCGATCCGCTCGACTCTCTCACCCTTCGGCGGGAAGCACACGCTTTCCGGGGTTTCGAGTCGATCCTTGAAGACGCCACACCGGCTTATGTGATGATCTTGTATTCTGGGGGCTCTTCTTGTTGTTCCCATTGAATGGGCACTTCACCGCCTTACCCTAGACGTGGAAGATGACGAATCCCTTCCCCACGCATATGTCGGCACTAGCCGTATTGAGAAACGGCCTCCCCAGAAGGAGAGACACATCCTCTTTACGACCCATGTCGAGAACGACGAAGTCTGTGGGGATGTATTCGTCTTTGACTTTGATCAACACGTCTTCGAGTATGCCCTCGGGCCGCCGAGTTGTCTGATCTGCCATTTGGAGGAGAAAGTTTGCAGGAGTAAGCATGCCTCCATGGATCTTGTCAAAGGTGACCTTGGACATCACATTTGTGCTGGCCCCGAGATCGCAGAATGCGTTGTTGAATACGTGGGGGCCAATGGTGCAAGTGATAGTAGGGCGTCCAGGATCTCCCTTTTTGGCAATGAACGGCCAATGCACTGGGACTTGTTCTATGGCTGGAGTCTGGCCGAATCTCAGAGCTATCATGTTAACAGACTCGTGCAGAGTCTCAGGTTGCCCCGGGATCCTGCCCGTGTCATTAACTGGCACTTGCGCAGCATTCTGAGCCAGCTGTGTTTCTATCATTTTTGTTGAAGCTGAGCTGGTTCTTCACGGCCGAGGACAGACTCTCTAGCTTATTATTCACACTCTCTAGGATCTTGTCATTTTACATCATCTTTTTGGTGAGATTTTCATTGATTTTGGCTTGGCCCAATACCAGGTCTTTGAGCGAAGGCTGATTCGAACCATAATTTGAGTTATAGCCCGAATTACCTTGGAATGGTGGGCGGGACTGATTATTGTTGGCGATACCCGTTGGTGTTGATGTAAGCTGCGTCTTCACGGGTCTCAGGGCAATTATTCCCTGAGTGGCCAACTTCACCATAGGTCTCACACGTCATGTGTGAGTCCATGGCGTGGACTGGTCGCCTCATAGCTTCTTTTTCTACGGCACGCTCTTCCAGCCTCTTCAGCAAGAGATCCATTTTTGCGACAAGCATATCCGTTTCCTTCACGGTATGCATGCCTTTTTGTGTTTTGGCTGGGGTTCTGTCCTCCTCCCAGCTTTGATTAGTCACCATTTTATCAATCAGGGCCGTGGCCTGATCGATGGTGAGTGATAGGAATGCGCCTCCAACGGCGGCATCCAGGTGCCCCTTCGACATGGCCGTGAGACCATTGTAGAAGTTTTGGAGCACTAGCCAACTCTCCATCCCGTGGTGCGGGCATGCCAAAATGTACTCTTGCAGCCTCTCCCACGCCTCCGGAATGGGCTCATTGATATTCTGTTGAAAGTTGGCAATTCTCCCCCGCAGGGCATTGGTTTTGCCCATGGGGAAGAATTTAGCCAGGAACGCTGTGGAGCACTTGGTCCACGTATCAACAGCTTCCTTGTCCTTGTAGAACCACTGTTTCGCCTTTCCCACGAGGGAGAAGGGGAACAGACGGAGCCTGATCGCGTCTGGCGCGATGTCCTTGATAACAATTGTGTCGTACAGCTCAAGGAAGTGTTGGAGATGAGCGTTGGCGTCCTCGCTAGGCAGTCCACAGAATGGACTGGCCTGCACCATTGTGATTAGCCCGGCACGCAACTCAAAGTTCTTGTCGCCAATGTTAACCACCGGCCCAGTGGGCACGTTGGCAACAGCGGGGACGGAGAACTCGCGAAGCGACTTCTAAGCCATGGCTTGCGGTACGATTGATGCAGGGGTGACTGGTTCAGCAGTCGGGGTTCCAGCTGAAGAAGAAGAGGTACGAGACCTGTTCTTCCTTAGGAGAGCCTCGGGATCTACGACGAAGTTATCCGGCAGTTGGAAACCGGACATACACTATCCTGTTTTCATCCACAACAGGAGAAAACATAACAGATTAGCCTGTATGAGCAAGTGGCTACCATGCATGCATATCTCATATTCATAGCCATCTAGGATTTCTTAATACAATGCCTCCCCCGGCAACGGCGCCAGAAATACTTGTTGGCATTTCTTAGCGCAATCACTAGAAACAGATTTAGAACCCATCTCTAATAACGGCACCAGAAATGCGCCGTTGACATTCCTAAGCGAAACCACCATGTCGGTGATCACACTAGAAACATCAACGGTGATAGACCTTGCCATATTAGATTTTCATCCGCAAGCGCATGGATCTATCATTGTAGCATTTCACCCGGAAGTATTCAGGGTATCGTTATTTATATTTTCCCAAAGGAAGGCTTGTATGCAAGAAGCTAGCAATCATAGAATGGTAGAGAGTTTGATCAACCGGTTTACCTCCCTCATCTAGGTCGAGTTGTCCATTTGATGGCATAGGCTTCTTGATTGGCTTACAATCATCCATCTTGAATCTCTTAAGAAGATCTTTAGTATATTTTTCTTGAGAGATGAAAGTCCCTTCTCTCAATTGCTTGATTTGAAACCCAAGAAAGAAAGTAAGCTCTCCAATCATGGACATCTCGAATTCCTTCGACATCAGTTCACCAAACTCTTTGCAATGTTTTTCATTTGTTGAGCCAAAGATAATATCATCAACATAGACTTGACAAATGAAGATTTCCTCATTAAGCTTCTTGGTGAATAGTGTGGTGTCGACTTCCCAATGGTGAAGCCCTTCTCAATAAGGAAATTTCGAAGGCGCTCATACCAAGCCCTTAGAGCTTGCTTTAGCCCATATAGCGCCTTGGTCAACCTATAAACATGATTAGGATATCTAGGGTCTTCAAACCCGGGAGGTTGATCAACATAGACTAGTTCATTTATGAAGCCATTTAAAAATGCACTTTTCACATCCATTTGATATAATTTCATTTCATGATGCGATGCATAAGAAAGGAGGATACGGATGGCTTCAAGTCTTGCAACCAGTGCAAAGGTCTCTCCAAAATCCAAGCCTTCAACTTGAGAGAACCCCTTTGCAACTAGTCTTGCCTTGTTCCTCACAACAACGCCTTGATCATCTTGCTTATTACGGAACACCCACTTGGTTCCAATGACTCTTGCACCTTTAGGTTGCTCTTCAAGTGTCCATACTTTATTACGGGTGAAGTTTTCCAATTTTTCATGCATGGCATTCACCTAATCCGGATCTTGAAGAGCTTCATCTATGCTAGTAGGCTCAATGCAAGAAACAAAGGAGTGATGTTCAACAAAAGAAGCAAGTTTTTGAGAGTGAGTCATTACACCCTTTGTTGGACTCCCTATGATGAGATCTTATGGATGTGCTTGAAGTAGAGGTGAATTCCTTCTATCAACCACTTGAGGAGTTTCTTGTGGAGCATCAACATCTTGTGCTTGTACCACCATTTGATCATGAGAGACATGAGTATCTTCATTATGCACTATCCCATCTTTATCATCATCATGTGGCACATTTGATGAAGAAGACTTATCAATTACTTGAACATCATCATCATCATCTTTAGGCTTGATGTCTCCAATAGGCATATTCTTCATGGCCTCCCTCAATGGTTCATCACCTACATCATCAAGATTCTCATGTGCTCTTTGGGAGCCATTAGATTCATCAAATTCCACATCATATGTTTCTTCTACCATACCGGTGGCATGATTAAATACTCAATATGCTTTAGACTTTGATGAGTAACCAACAAGAAAGCCAATATCACAACGCCTTTGAAACTTCCCTAGGTGTTGCCGCTTCTTGTAGATGTAGCACTTGCAACCAAACACCCGGAAGAAAGAGATATCCGGCTTCTTTCCATTTAGCAACTCATAGGGGATCTTGCCAAGAAACTTTTGAAGAAATAGGCGGTTGGATGCATAGCAAGCGGTGTTGATAGCTTCCGCCCAAAACTTCTCATTTGTGTCATACTCATCAAGCATAGTTCTTGTAAGTGTGATTAGTGTCCGATTCTTTCTCTTCACTACACCATTTTGTTGAGGAGTGTAAGTTGAAGAGACTTCATGCTTGATCCCAACTTTACTGCAATAATGCTCAATGTTTGTGTTGTCAAACTCTTTGCCATTGTCACTTCTTATCTTTTTGATCTTCACATCAAATTCATTTTGTGCTCTCTTAGCAAACTTCTTGAAGCATGTGGCCACTTCGGTTTTGTCATGAAGAAAGAATGTCCAAGTGTATCTAGAATAGTCATCAACAATCACAAGACAATAGAGGTTGCCTCCTAAACTCTTGTAAGTTGTTGATCCAAATAGATCCATATGAAGAAGCTCTAGCACTCTAGTTGTTGACATGAAAGCTTTGGTTGGATGAGTGTTGACAACTTTTGCTTGCCGGCTTGACATGCACTACAAGGCTTGTCGTTCTCAAATTTCACATCCCTCAAACCTCTCACCAAATCATTCTTCATAAGCTTCTTGAGTGAACCCATTCCAACATGTGCAAGTCTTCTATGCCATAGCCACCCAAGTGATGCTTTGGTGAATAGACATGTCTTCAACTTAGCATCTTCGGAGGTGAAATCAACTAGATATAAGTTGTTGTATCTAAAGCCTTTGAATATGACTTCCTCATCTTCTTTCTTTGTCACAACCACTTCTTTCTCATCAAACAAGCATTTAAAGCCAAGATCACACAATTGACCAATGGATAGCAAATTGAAGCTCAAAGAAGCAATATAGAGCACATTTGAGATTGAATGATCATTTGATATTGCAACTTTGCCCAACCATTTCACTTTGGTCTTTGAATTATCACCAAATGTTATTTTTTCATGGCCATCTATTCCTTCATCTACTGAGGTGAACATACGAGGATCACCGGTCATATGTTGAGTGCAACCACTATCAATAACCCAATGACTTCCACCGGTCTTGTAGTTCACCTACACACATAAGAGATCAAGCTTGTTGCTTAGGGACCCAAACTTGAGGACCCTTGACTTTCTCAACTAGTGACTTAGCAACCCAAATTTGCTTAGGCCTATTCTTGTATGGTGGACCTAAAAACATGACTTTCATTTTGCCACTTGAATCTTTTCTAAGCATGTAATGAGCATTGAAGGCAAAGGGTCTAGCATGCTTAGGCAAGGGTTATGGAGGTGGAGTTTCACACTCATGGGCAAAGTGACCTTCTTGTCCACACTCAAAGCATCTCTTTGGCTTGGGCTTTGACTTGTGTTGTTGATGTTGAGCTTTGTCTTTAACTTTCTTTTCTTCATTTGCCTTGTAACCAATACCACTCTTGTCCATCTTTATGACGGTGTTCATGAATAGCACTTTGAAGATTGTGACCCTTGGTGAACTTGTGCAAACCGGTGGCAAGATGAGCTTTCTCCATCTTGAGTCTCTTGTTCTCTTCTCTAAGCATTGTATTGTCAAGAGCCATGTCATGAACTTCATTGATAGTTTCAATGACAATTGAATCGGTGGTTGATATCTTCTCAAGATCTTTCTTAAGCTTCTCATTCTCATTCTTGATCTTGACATAGTCATCATAGTGATCGGCCACAACCACTTGCTTGCCTTTGCTACTAGCACCTTGCTCAATGCTCTCATCAATCAAATCATCACATGATGTGGCTATATCAATCTTAACAACATGGTTAGTAGCATCATGTGTTTCATCGGATAAAAGCTCATTTAAAAGCACAAGATTATCATGATTAACCTTAAGATTGGTGTACTCATCTTTTAGCATATTGTGTCTAGTGATGAGCTCATTGTGTATCCCCTCAAGCTTATCATGTTTTTCTTTAAGCTCTTTTAGAGAAGATTTGAGCTCCTTGAGCTTGGATGACACAATTTTATTTTCTTCTCTAAGCTTATCACTAGCTTTTTCGGCTATGTAACATTTAGCTAGAAGAGAGTCATTCTCAAGATTAAGCTTTTCATTTTTAGTATTGGATTTTATGATGACTTTAGAGTATTTGCCTAGCAATTTGACAAGTTCATCATAGGTGGGTGCTTCAAATTCATCATCACTATCATTATCACTACCACTACCACTTACACTACCCTCATCATCACTTTGTACCTTTCGATCACCCTTGGCCATAAGGCATAGGTGTGTAGAGGATGAAGACGGCGATGGTGGTGGTGGAGGAAGTGAAGACCAAATAACAAGTGCAGCCACCTTTTCTTGTTCATCATCAATTTCTTCACCAGATGAGCCACTTGAAGATTCAATATTAGTGAGCCAATCACCAACAATATAAGATTTTCCATTCTTCTTCTTGGTATTCTTTCTTCTTGCCATCCTTCTTCTTGTATGGCTTCTCTTTCTTCTTGTCTTCTTTATCACTTGATTCCTCTTTCTTGTCCCTTTGCTTCTTCTTGTATTTATCTTTCTTCTTGGATGGCTTGGGAGATTGATGAGCTAGATGGCCAAGATCACCACAATTGTAGCAATCAATTTCAGAGAGTGGCTTCCTCTTGCTACTAGTGAAGAACTTCTTCTTGGAGTCAAACTTGACACCATTCTTGTTTAGCTTTTTAAGCATCTTGGTGGTCTTCTTCACCATGAGAGCAAGATCATCAAGTTCACCATCACTTGAGGAATCATGAGAAATCATCATAGCTTTTCCTTTGCCCTTCTTGTCATTACTAGCCTTGAATGCCAAATTTTTCTTCCTGGTAGAGGAAGATTCATCTTTGGGATTAATGTGCATGTACATCTCATGTGCATTGATCTTTCGTAATATTTGAGTTGGAGTAGCATTGGAAAGATCACCTTGATGAAGCACGGTGACAATAGCCCATATTTATCAATGGGGAGACCACACAAGATTCTTCTCACAACATAAGATGGTGACATTTGTGTGAGTCCAAGCCCATTGAGTTCCTCTACAAGAATATTCAAGCGAGAATACATTTCATTAGCATTCTCATTAGTGAGCATCTCAAAAGCATTTAGCTTATTCATGACAAGATGATAGCATTCCTCACGCTCACTCTTGGTTCCCTCATGGAGCGCACAAATATCCGTCCATAGATCATGGGCGTTTTTGTCGTTCCTCACACGATTAAAAACATCTTTGCCAATGCCTCTAAAGATGGTGTTTTTGGCCATGGCATTCCACGTTGCCAGGTTGGTTTCATCATCGTGAGGTTCTTTGCATCCTTAGGTGGTGGGTAGCCATCGGTGGCAGCTTTAAGGTCTCCAACACTTTGGGCCTCAAGATACGCCTCCATGTGAATTTTCCAATAAGAAAAATCTTCCCCATCAAACATGGGAGGTGGTCCATCCCCATGGGACATCTTGCTCTAGGCGGTTAAGCCTAATTAAAAAGCACTCGGCTTCGATACCAATTGAAAGGATCAAGATGCCTAAGAGGGGGGTGAATTGGGCTAATCTAAAATTTCTCGCAATAAATAAAACCTACTAGCCAATGTTCACCCCCTTGGTGCCTAAGTGTGTTTCTATATTCTACCGCATAAAAGTTTTGCACCCTAGGTTCCAATTCCTACTCTAGCATGGCAATTCTAGGAATGTAAAAACATGAATTGAATTACTTGAAAGTAAATGCTCAAAGTAAAGAGAGGAAGAAGAACACGGCGATGTTTTCCCAAGGTATCGGAGAGTCGCCACTCCCCACTAGTCCTCGTTGGAGCACCCTCGTAAGGGTATTGCTCCCCCTTGATCCGCACAAGGACCAAGTGCTCTCTACGGGCTGATTCTTTGACGCTCCGTCGGTGTGAATCGCCCACAACCGCTGACACCATGGCTTGAGTCATCCACAAGCACCACCGGATGATCTCCAAGCCTCCAATCACCACCAAACCGTCTAGGTGATGGCGATCATCAAGAGTAACAAGCACGAACTCTCACTTGACCCAAACAAGCCTAATGAGAAGAGTGGATGCACACTTGCTACTCCCTATGCACTAATGAGGACCTTAATCTTGCGATTATCAAATCTCAAACACCTCACTAGGCCCTAGCTCTCCCTTACTCTCCAATGTGTTTCCTCAACTGAACAAATGGGCAAGAGAGGGAGAATGGACGAGTAGGGGAAGTATAAATAGCCCCCAACACACCCACTAGCCGTTGGGTACAAAATCAGCCAGATTATGTTGCAGCGGACACGTCCGCTGCCTACCCAACGGCTATTTCTATTCAAACTACTGAAACCAGACTTCAGTGATAGCGGACACATCATGCGTCAGTAGCTCCTCCTGCTGATGCGTCCGCTACGCCAAAAGCAAGTTTCGAACCTCATTTGGGCAGTAAATGACGCACGTGGCCGCGCGTCGGTACTGCGTCGGTACCGCCTGCCAGCGTCCGGCCGTGCACGGGCAGCAGCATAGACACACCTAGACTGCGGTGGACGCATGAGCCCCAGCGTCCGCTGCAGTGTCCGGAGCCTCAAACAGACCCGAAACTTTGCTGAATCGAGAACTTTCCAAAACGAAGTTTGTTCCATTTGATCTCTAGACTATTTCTGAGCTACCTAGTGCTAAGTTTAACAAATATGCACCACACTAAATCATTGGACTCACCCAGGTCAAGCTACCCGTTCACGCCTGTAACACCCATGGTGTTTGGCTCATCTTTGCATGGCAATCCATCTCATGAGCATAGCATTATCATGTCATAAGCATCATCTTGCATTTGGTTGCCCATGTGTTTTATATAATTCTTATTTATATGAGGAATGCTTATGCACTATTTATCTTGCAATGCCATGACCTTGTTTGATCTTTAGAATAGTTAACAATGCCTTAGAGATGTTTTGCAATCATGTTTACCTAGGTCTTTGAACCTAAAGTGGAGTATGTAATGTGGTTTGACTTGTTGACCCTTTTAAAAGTGCTTTGTTGTCCTTTTCAAAAGTGTGGGATAACTTCATTTTCTGTTGGTCGGTGCTAAATAAAAAGTGTCCCAAATTTGTTAAGCTACAAATGTTATTAAAGGTGCAAGTCATGAAAATGCCTAGAAAATGGAGTATTAAGTCAAAACAAGTAGGGTCATATTTGAAAATCCAAATTAAATCCTGATTTTGCTTAAGTGTTGAATGATCTTGCTGTTTTGATTTGTAATTCAAAATCTAGGCGGTTTCATAGCAAAGTGTCTTAATAAGATTTGTACAACTTTTCATGCATGACAATTTCTCTTTAATGACCTTTGGCTAATTCGGCTTAGATTAGTGGAAAATGGCAAGGTTAGGGGAGGGTCTACCCCTGTCGGCCAGGCCAGGGGCCGACAAAGTCGCCGCCCCCGGCGCGCGCGCGCTGGCGTCCACACGCCACGCCGCCCACGCGTGCGCTAGCTACCCGGGACGCTCATCCCATATGGGCGAGGTGGACGCGTCGCGTGCCTCCAACACGCCCGCGCTCGCTCACTCTCCCTCGTCCTCGCCACTATCCCTCCCTCGCTCACTCTCTCCCTCTCCGTCACCGGCGGCGACAAACGCCGCCGCCGCCCGCTTTCCACCGCCCGCCGCGGTGTTGCCATCGCACCACCGGCCGATTCCACACACCCACGACACCACCATGGCCTCCTCTACCTCCGTGACCTAGCCGCGCGACCCGGCGACCGAAGGTGAGGCCGCATTCGCCGTTTCTTCCCCGCCGAGCTCGGAGCCGCCATGGACGCCGTCCGCGGCGACCTTGCCGCCGCCGAGCTTGCCTCTTCTTTCGCTTCTAGCTAGCGTTCTAGAATCCTAAGGTTCCCTAGTTCCTTGCCCTAGGGCGAATTGGAAAATGGTTGAGCCATTAGGGTAAAACGCGCCCTCGCCGACGCGCTCACCGCCGCGACCGCCGTGCTCGTGGGCGAAGCTTCACCCAAACCTTAACCCAGCTCAAATCAGCTCGATTCATGTTTTGGAGCCTTGCTTGCGTGTGCCTAGCCGTGCCCATGCCCTTGCACTGGCCGGATTTGGCCGAACGGCCGAAAGCCACCGTCGCGCAGCGCCCGCCGTCCGCCATGGTCGCCGACGAGCTTTTGTCCGACCGTGTCGAGTGTGTGCTTGATACCATCGTGTCCGCCTCGTCGAGAGACGGCCGTAGGAGCAAACCGCATCGCTGAGACCTCGCCGTCGGCGAAATGCCACCGCCCTAGAGCCGCCCCTGCTCGTGTTGCTGACACGTGGGCCCCGCCTCGTCGGCGGCTTTTCTTTTCTTTTTATGAATTTCAGTTTTGGTTTGAATCTTGTAAAATGCATAACTTGAGCTAGGAATGTCCAAATTGAGTGGTTCAACTTTCAGTGTGCTTGTTGTAATGTCTAGTTTCTGTTAAAATTATGAAATGGAATTTTTGGCATGTTTTTATATATAGACTTGATTAATGTGCTTTATTCTTGAAATATTGATAAATGCATAAGTAATTGTAGGAAGGTCAAAAAAATGTGAAACTTCTTTTGTTGGTCTTCTTATGCTTTGTGCTGCCTAGGAAAAATATGAAATAGGCCATGTTCTGTGCTGGAAAATGTGATGTTTGTTTTAGGCCCTTTTTGTTGCATGTTTTGTAAAAATAGGAATGCTATATATATGAGGAAATTAGAGTTGCTACTTTTTGTGTATGCTTTTCTTGTGTATTAGTAGCTTTGCGTCATATGAAATCTGTTGTTTCACACTTTTCATAATACAAAGTGTTTAATGTGTCTAATTTAAGTTGTTCCTTGTTATACTTGTAGAAAATGATATGCTTGTCTTCTTGCTCTGAAATTTCTATGAGATGCTTTATGAGTCATGCTTATGTCTCTGTATTTTTCTTAAATTTTTTTGAGTACTTTGGTAATAGAACTTTGTTAGCTTGAGGTGGAACTCAGTTTGAGTGAAATGTGTTCTTTATATCATTTCATGTCCTTGCTGACCCTTGTGGGGGTTGTCATAATTAGATGTTTTGTTGAGTGTTATCTTATCTTGTTGACTGCCAAGTTTCATAGCCTTTCAAGTTATAGTTTGCAAATGGTAGCTGTTCTTGTAAGCACCAATTAATTAAAAAGGTTGCTGTTTTGCTGGAACAGTTTGGGTTGTGAGTTCTGTTTGATCAGCCTAATGTTGGAGTTAGTCTTTGGACCCTGAAAGTGTTTTGTAGATTATTTCATAAGCTTTCCGGAGAGTCTAAGTTTGCTGTGTGTTTCGAGTTGTAGAACTTTAGTTATGATTTATTCTTCGGCTGTGGTGAAATGCCTAAGTTGCCGCTTGCGGATGTTTTGTAATGTTTGCATGAATTATCTTGTTCTGCTGGCTTTGTAAGGGGTGTTGTCACCTTTAGACTAGTGCTAGTCTGATTAGTGGGAGTTCTTGCAGGTGCTCGACCCCTCACCTGCTGACGAGCAACTCGTACGTTAGTTTGTGTGAGAAGGGTAAGTGTGTGTGAAATAAATATGTTGGACGCTTTGCTTTATAGTGATTAGAATAGAGCTGCAATTTGTATGATTGCTTTGTTTAGTAAAGTGTTTAGGGTCACTCATATCATAAACATCCTCATCATATGCACCTCTACTCTTGCATCGCAACATTTAATAATCCCTGCATGCGTGCAATAGGTGTTCCGGACGGTCTGACGTTGCTGGAGTTCGAGGGGACGTGTCCAGACGTGGAGGAGGTTCCCGAGGAGCTGACGGACCAGCGAGGAGGACCAGGAGTCGACGAGGAGATCGTTCTTGAGTGCCCGACCCACGAGCCTGCCACGTTTGTGAAAGGCAAGCCCCGGAGCATTCTTATGTCCTATGCTTTTATAATAATTTACTTGAGTCCTTTTTATGCTATTATTGCATTAAGTTATAGGAGTTGCTTGGAAACACTTGATGCATATGTATATCCATCCTTGTCCACTAAATATCACCTGATATCCTATTTAGTACAGGATTATTTAGATGCTTAGTTAAGCTTCAAACGGTAGAAGTCAGGAGATAATGTCTCCTACGAGAGATAGGTAGATAAAAGAATAAATTTGAATATGTCATCATGGTTATGTAACCTTATATAAAATTTGATAATGTTAGACCGGGCGGGAAATTGGAGGCTACAGGACATGGAGGTCCTGGGAGTCGTGTAGTCCCGTTTGTGTCGATTAAGGATTGGACCTGGAGAAACTCCTAAATCATGTTGAACGCAGCCTATCACTTAGTTGGCCGACCCGAGGTTGTCGACTGCGAAGCCAAGTACCTCAACTCAAGCCGGAAAGCCATTACACGAAAGGGCAGTATCAACGGGAGGCCTTGTGGACTGTGGGCAAGGTGTATATAAGTCCTAGCTGTTGCCGGCACATGTGTGCTCCCCGCGAATACCGGCACGGATCGGGTCCGCGATTCTTGAGTTGATGAAAGGTTATCTACGGCTATCCTTAGCGGGACTTGCCGGGTGAGTGTTAGGAATACCTCGCCAGCTGGTCAGTAATCGATTCGAATCGCCATCGCTCCTGGTTAGTGAGCACTTGATGGATTCCCTCCTGTAGTACAACTTCTAATTCTAATGCAAGGAAAGGTTGTGATGGTGATTTAGTTATGGGTCCCTGTTGAAGATCTCTAGATTGGTTTTGGCTAATTGATGACATCCTTAGGACTAATCTCTCTATGCTAAGTGTTTGATTTAGTTGGAGATTGGTCAAGCCGAGGATGGTGCATGGTGGTCATGGTGAATGGGTCGAGGTGATCCAATTGATGATCAAGTGCGCATCTTGGCGTGTTTCGAGGATCAAAATGGGCTCAAGGCAAAGGTATATCATAGGGCCATTTTGATTTTACACTCAAGACACCATAGAGGGTGTGAGTGATTATAGGATCGATAAGCCGTACTATAAAGAGGGGAAAACTATCGTACATATCGATCCACATGTGCCTCTAGGTTCAAAATCATTTGCATGCATTCTAACCTAGAGAGCTAACTCCGTACTTGATGGAAAATGTTTCGAAAATGCTAACACATGGTGTCGGGGTGTTCTTCGACGTGTCGGCAACAAGAATCAAGTGACGGAAGTCGGTTTGGAGCAAAGGCGAAGGAACAGCGACAAAACGACGAAAATTCGCAGCTCTGTGCTGACCGGACGCACCGACCGGAACCGGTGACCGGAAGCACGAGGCTCTGACCGGACGCTCCGGTGAGTGCGTCTGGCAGAGAGCAATTTTTCGGGGGTTCAGCCGAGGAGCGACCGGACGCACCGACCGGAAGCTTCCGGTCTTGACCGAAAGCAACGACGGACGCGACCGGACCGACCCGGCCAGCAGCTCGGTCGGCGATCCGGTTGGGGTTGTCGGTTGTGATCGATTCCCACCGACCGGACTCACCGTGAGTCCGGTCGATCGGCCCGGTCGGCTGATTTGTGTGTGATTTGCACCCCAATGGCCACATTTCGTGGTGGGGGGGGGTATTTATACCCCTTTGGCCGGTTCTAGGAGGTCTCTTGGCCATTTGAAATCAATTCTAACACCTCTAGAGCTGAGCACTCATTCTCCTCCTCACTCCTTTGCTTGAGAGCATCCATTCTAGTGAGTTGAGGTGATTCAAGTGCACTTTGCTTTGATCGTTGCATCTAGTGGCGCTTGTGGATCGTTGTGAGCCGGTGGATTTTCTTTTGCTCTTGGAGAGCACCACTCCTAGCCGGCTTGGTGATTGGTGGAGGCGTTGGCAAGAGTTGGTGATTGTTCTTGGCCACCTCCGGTGATTTGTGAGAGGACCGTGCATCCTCGTCGGGACGACGAATTGCAAGATAATACATTGCTCGTGTCGGTGAGTACCTCTCATTTGCTTTGGGTGCGGTAAGCCTAAAGGCATTTGGCTTGGAGTGAGCTCCACACCGACCCACACGTGAGAAGGTCGACACAACGGAGACGTAGCTTGATGGGTGCTCAAGTGAACTTCGGGATAAATCATTGTCTCCACTTGTCTCTTGTTGTCTCTTGGTGATTGGCATCATCTTGGTTATCTCATTGTGTCATCATTGGTGATTGGGTTGACTAGCCTCTACATTGTGGTATAACCTTTCTACACTCTTGCATTACTTTCCTAGATAGTGTACTAGTGTAGTTTGAGTAGCCTTGCTAGTTGCTTAGCCTTGTTTAGAGTAATCTAGCTTGTTCACCTAGTTGGTAAAGTAGCGACTTAGCCCTTGTGTGTGAACTAGAGATTATAGCAACTAGTATTGTCAATAAGAGGCTTGCCGATAAGTAGAGCTAGAGCAAACGCGTTTATCGCCTTTTGTTATACTAACAAGTTTGTCTAGTGCTTTGTAGAAAATTTTATTAGGCTATTCACCCCCCCTCTAGCCATTTAGGACCTTTCACCTGTTGGACTCATGGTTCGTTGTACCCTCATGGTCAACGATTGTTGTTTGTTTATAATTCCTACAAGTTATGATAGACTAGATGCTAATCTAGAAGATAAGTAAGGATTATTAAACATGATTCTAATAATTGCTAGTAGTTTGATACTTAAGCTTTTATGCAAAGAAAATGAGCTTGCCCCACTTCATAAAGCCATGCATAATCCTTGGAGTCTTTATTTCTGGTTTATGACGGGTAAGTCTAGCCGAGTACCTTTCTCGTACTTTCGGGGTTTGTTTCCCACCAAGGCGAGATGATGTGTTCTACACCAGGTGTTGCAAGTACTGTCTTCTCCCTGCTGGGGATGAGGACTAGACCTGAGGGCATGGTCTCCGTATCCCTTCCCTCCTGCTATTGTGAGATGTGATCCTGGACTGGCTTGTGTAATCCTCTGTTTAAGACTCTGTTTTAAACTACTTTGATTTCCACTGCACAACTGAACTTGTAATAATTTCAGTACTCCGTTATGTAATATATTCTCCCTTGCTTCTTTGTGAATGGTTTTTGCAATTGTTGTACATCGCTATATGATTACGGTCCTGGTTGTTCGGTTTGAAATCGGTGATGATTTCAGTTCATGGACCGAGTTATATGGGGTCAAGTCGGGGTTTGATCACTCTCGTGATTAAATTTTCGCACTTAGACACTTATAATTTTGGTTCCGTGACAACGCCCACCTTAATAGTACGGCCAATGGAAAAAACAAAGTCCTAAACTACTCTAAGTATCTCTCTAACACCAATCGACACTTAGAACTAGCTCATCCTTAACCTTGTCATCCATCCTTTGAAAACCAAAACTATTTCCATTGTAGGGGCATGAAACCATTATTGTGACCTAACTCAATTAGTTTCTCGCAAAACACACATTAGTCACAATAATCTCACGTTGTCATTAATCACTGAAATCCATTAGGGGCCTAGATGCCTTCAGCGGAGTTCGAGGGTTAACCAGGGTCGGGGCCGGGCGGCGTCGAGGGGTGGCCGGGGTCGGGGCCGCCACCGGATGGGCGGAAGGCGGGGTCAAGGGCCGAAGCGTTGGGCGGCCATGGCGACGGATGGCGCCGGGGCCGGGTCAGAAGTTTGCGCCGCCGTGGAGATGCACCGGGGAGGGGGCTACGCGGGCGGGGGGAGGGTGGCGGCGCGGTAGGCCGGGCACGGTGGGGGGCGCACGTGGGGTTGCCGGGGCGGTGGAGGTAGTCGGCGGAGCGGAGGCAGGTGCGGGCGGGCGGCACGCCGGGCGGGCGGGAGGGGCGCCGGCCGGTGGAGACGGGCGGGTGCGCCCGGCCGGTGGAGGCGCGCGGAAGCGTGGGGGGGATGGCGTCGATGGCGGCCCAGCGCGCGCTTCGCGTGTGTGTGTGTGTGTGTGTGTGTGTGTGTGTGTGTGTGTGTGTGTGTGTGTGTGTGTGTGTGTGTGTGTGTGTGTGTGTGTGAGTGTGCGGTTAAAGGAAACCGGATTTGCCGAGCGCCATATCGGGCGACCCTCGGCAAAGGCCTCTTCTTTGCCGAGTGCCGTCCGATCCGGCAATCGGCAAAGCCTATTTTTTTAAAAAAGGTTTATTTCTTTGCCGAGAGCCAGGTCGGAGGGCACTCGGCAAAGACGGGTCACATTTTTTTAAAAAATAGGTTTACTCTTTGCCGAGTGACAGGAGAAGAGGCACATGGCAAAGCCACCCTTTGCCGAGTGTTTTAGGTCAACACTCGGCAAAGTGATTTTTATGAAACACTTTTTTTCTCTCTCTTTCCTTTTTTTTTGGAGCATATTTTCAAAATTTGTTCCAATATACTTTGAAAATACCTTGCCACATTCACTCACCGATGCATATTTGATGCTTCAGTGAAAAATTAACCATTATTTCATGTAGTTATAGTTCAAATTCCTTTTATACAATTGTAGTTAAAAAATAAAAATTATCAAACAGATCCGAAAAATTACCAAAATTTGACATGACAGCATCTTTGATGTCTATTGGCTATACAAAAAAAGTTTCGAGTCAAACCACAACTCGACCGTCACTTTCACTCCAAATTACACCGGATCATTCTTAACAATCATGAAACTTCTTCGAGATGTTTCGGGTTGTGAGCAACATACGTGACAACTTGTGCGAAACCTTCCCAATTTTTTACCACAGCCTCGACATACGATATCATGACATCTTGTCAAATTTCATGATTTTTGGACCTTGTTCGCTTTTTATAGAATTTTAAAACCACTCGGGCACGCTTTAATGGTTGTGTTTCCTTAACAAGATGTTCGAAATTTCTATTCACTTCATAGGTAAGGCCTCAATGTGGGTTGAATAACATGAATATCAATTCTCTACTCCATTTTTTCATATATTTGAATCACTTGCAGTTCAAATTTGGCTTGATTCAAAAAATTACTGGAAAAGAAATTAAATTAGCTAAATATAGCAAATGAATTCAAAAATACACCAAACTTGAACTTGGAGTACCATATGAATTATGTGGAGAGCAGAAAAAGTTTGGAGTTCAAAAGAGAAAAAAAAATAAATATTTTGCCGATCGAGTTGTGGTGTTTGGCTAAATGGCTCATGCTGCCGGCTGAGGGAATTGTTTGGGTGCCTTTCCGTACGTATTTCAAATGCACTGAAACTTTTACAACACTTGTAATTTTAAGTCCGCTTCCCTGCAAACAAATTCGGAGATTTCATATCCTTGATTGAGAATATCGCTGCTTATGTGTATGTCTGATGGTGTATGCTGCTTGTCTGTCAGTATAGTATAATTGACAGCAGGTTGCACAATTTATTTGAGTCCCTTCCTGTGGGCCAGATACTGTCAAATTTTAACAGACAGTGGTACCGAACGGATTGAAATTATGGGGGCATAATTCTAGTGGAGTGCGCTGATGTGCATAAACGTTTGGGACTCAATTGCATCAGAATGGCTGACGTACGTGTGCGCATCATATTTTTGTACTGATGTACCTGCAGGGCTGTAATTTCTGCTGCTCACGTTCGGCATCGCATCGGCAGATGCATGTTTGCCCCTCTCAGCGCTACGGCATCCGTCGTCCTTCTTCCTCGCTGACACTGCATCCTTTTCCTCCCCTCTGCTTCTTCCCTCTTCAGCACCGACACTCCATCCCTTCTCTCCTCTGCATCCTCGTACACATTCCCTTTATCTCTCTCTGCCCCCCCTCCCTTTATATTGACCCCCCAAGTATAGCTTCTACAGCGGAAGCGTCAACTCCGGCGAGTGCGTGACAACAGCAGCGCCAGGAGAGCGACGACGGCCGCAAGCTGCCGACCTCTACAAGTCACCAGAACATGGCGTTTGCATTGCCGGGCGCAGGATTTGCTGCAGGATTGGCTGCTGGTGCTTTGTTGAGACTAGGAGGACCTTCCTTGGTGCGCCTACCAAGGACGCCCCTAGCAAGGACCTGGTGGACCCCCCTAGGAAGGACCTTTACAGGTTCCTCTTTGGCACCTGGAGGAGAAGCAGGTGAGGAAAAAGACGTTTTTTCCAATCTCCAATTTCTACGCAGTGTGGTCGTACTCCCATCTCTCTACTCTAATGCCTCCTCTAAAATGAACTTTAGGCACATCGTCCGAGACCTCTATCGATGGGTTGGTGAGCGAGTGGGAATTGTGTATGGCGACCTCTATCGAGTTGAAGAGCGAGTTGGAATTGAGTATGGCGACAAAGGTTGAACTCCAAGTGCAACTGGAGGACTGTAGGAACTAGGAAGGAACACCGTGAACTCGAATCTGAACTCGAAGTAAGGGTAGAAATCATTATGGAACTCGAATTAAAGATTAAACTCCTATTGGAAGTCGAAATAAAGATTAGGTCGGAATTGAAGGAGTGTAGGGAGACAAACGATGAGCTCCAAAAGCAATTAAAGGAGTGTATGGAGGAAAAGGTTATACTCCAAAAGAATATTAGAGGAGTGTACGGAGGAAGAGGGTGACCTCCAAAGGTAATTGGAGGAGACAAGCAAGAAGGTGGGTGTGCTGGCTGAGGCAAATGAGGCAGCTACAAAGGCATATGATGCTGAGAAGGCAAAAATTATGAAGGAACTAGAGGAGTTCAAGAGTAAGTAGCTAAGGAAGTAGGACGTGACAAGAATGCTTAAGCTGATAAGCTGCTAAGAGTTGAGTTGGAGGAGAGCTTAGTGTTTCGATGTCATAGCTACGAGCATCCTATGACAAACTTTATGCCAAGCATTCTTCCCTGAATGATGAAGAATTCAATCCAAGGAGCTTTATACTGAGAAGGTTTTAGCAAGCAAAGTTGTTGTAAAAAATTGAGGCACTTGATGCTAAAATTATGGTGAGACGGAGAAAATTAAGGTGAAAATTGATTAGTGATAATGTCGACTTATTATGGTAATATGTAATCATGATCAATTGCTACTATGCAGTAAAATAGAACCTCTATTTCCATTGTTTACGTGCTGTGGTATTGTTTCGATTCATTTTGTGGATACCGCACCACAAGAGAGTCAACGGATTTAGAGATGCATGCATACACTACAACATGGTGGTTCACCGTGCTATGTCAGCATATGGAATCCAGGTGAAAACCCTGCCTGACTATTATGCCAGGCCAACGACGATGGCGCCATCAGCGTGGTCTACCTCCCTTGAGGCGTCGTTGCGGATTTCAATTTCTGCTGTCACGGAGGTTGCTTCAGCAAATTGGGAAGGTCTCGGGGCGAAAGCCCGTACGAGCCTTGTGCTCCGGCTATCGTTGGCGGTGTCCGCGGATGTCGCTCTCCTTCTTGAAGGCATCGATGCAAGCACACCTGCCCCCGTTCGCGCCCGACATGTCCTTGTGCTCTCCCTCATTGGCCCTCTCCTGCTCCTGTCCGCCCTCGTCGTGTCCTTGTGCTATCCCTAGTCGCTCTCCCTCTTCATCCTGTTTTGGTCCGACTACCCACTACACCCTTGGCTGCTGCGTTCACTACTTACTAGCAGAGGTGTCCGTGTTGGTGGCGTTGTGTGGCACTAATGGGATTACCACTGCTAGAGTTGTGTTTTAGATATGGTTACGATCTCAGCGTACCACCAAGACCTAGTTTGCTATCCTTGGGATTTTTGCAGACCCCGTGCCACACAACGCCACCAACACGGACACCCTGTCCTTGACAGTGCAACTTTCAGAGTGAGCGAGCGTACAACATCAAGCATGAACATGGTGCGCGACACAAGCTGCTCCTGCTGGATATGGTGAAACAATGTCCCCTAGTGAAATTAAGATACATGACGTCCAGGTCAGAGAACTTCTTGTTCTCATTCTAAAGATTAAAGTAGTTTAGGAGGGCATTAAGCCAATAATCTGAAGGAGGTCCTTCTGATCGGACCCTCATAATCATTGGAGACCTTGGTAATGATGTTGGCCATTTCTCTACTGTTGTACTACATGTACTTGTCTTAGATAGCATGCTTCATAGACCTGTCATCTAAGTCTGTTGGCCAAATGGATCACAAACACATGCCAATTGCAGTGGATAACCTATCGGACATGCCAAGAATGAATCGCACACAAGAACAAAGATGAACACATGATCTGATGAACACACGGCAACCGATAGGGAGACAGTGCCCCTTTTCACTCAAGGTTCACACAATTACAATGACAGATACAATGTGCCAAAGGCATTAGCCGACACCTCTTACAACCAAGCTACTTATACCAGGAGCTTACACTAGTCGAAATAAAGAACAAGTTACAACCGACACGGCGATACATAACGCACTGAAACACACATTTTTTTTTTTTTTTTAGGAAAACAACGGCAACCCTAGGGTTGCCTGAACTTTTATTTCATTCAGAAGACATATTACATTTTACAAGTGTAGTAATTACAAGCCCAAAGGCAGAGCAAGGGTGAGAAGAAATAGCAGAGAAGAAGGAAAAGGAAAAGGAGCACACTAAAAACTCTTAAGGACTCAATCTAAGCTAGACAGACTAACTAGGGAAAAGGTTTGTCCACTCAATAAGTTTGCTCTTATCTTCAGCTTTGTTGCATCTGTTGGCCCAAAGGAGCAGGTCTTCTCGGCTGCGACGTGCAATCAAGGAGTTGGGTTCATCATTTTGTCTAAAAACTTTGGTGTTGCGGCACTTCCAAATGTTCCAGAGAATACAACAGAGCACGGAGCTTCTAATTTTAGCATCGCATTCGCCGAGGGGGTTCTGGGTCCAGAGGGCCTCAACATCACAATTAGCGAGGCTAGAGAGGTCAAACCCAATGAAAACCCAGAAGCTCGCGCTACGACGGCAGCCGAGGAAAAGATGCTCACAGTTTTCTTCCTCATCGCAGAAAGGACGGTCGGCGTCTTGTCGCATGTTGCAGTGGTGGAGACGGGCGTTCGAACTCAGTCGACGCCGGTGGAGCAACCAAAGAAAGAACTTGCACTTCCTAGGAGCAAAGTTTTTCCAAACAGCAGGGGCAAAGTCATCGTCTTCGACAGAGGTGAACATCTGGAGATAATGGTCTTTCGAGGTGGGGGTTTTGCCGGACAATCTGGACAATCTACAGTCGGGCGCATCGGCAGAGAGGGAGACCGAGGCCATAAAGGATTGCAGTTCAAGGAGCTCCCTAGAGGCAACATTAGAAAGCCTAGGCTGAAGGTGAAGGCGGAGGTTGGAGTCCGAGAGTGCATGGGCAACAGAGAGATTGGGGCGTCTCGAGTGAGAATAGAGAGCAGGGAAGGTCTCAGCTAGGGTTTGAGAACCCCACCACAGATCGAGCCAGAAGGCTGTCATGCAACCGTCCCCAACCACCACTTTAGTATCATTGCGGAACGAGGGTAATTCACTCATAATATCTTTCCAAACGGGGGTAATGTCATGTTTAAAATCACCAAAATCATAATTGTCGTGCCAACCATATTTATCACGAAGCCAATCAATCCAAGGTGCGGAGGGGGCACAAAGGAATTTATAGAGAAACTTTCTTAGCGCAGACTTTTTATTTTTCTTTTCCAAATCCGGAATACCAAGCCCCCTTTGTCAATAGGGAGGGCGACATCTGGCCAAGCAACTTTACATTGCCCGCCTTTGCATTTGTTCTCGCCGGTCCAAAGGAAAGCACGCTGCCGGGAAACAAGACTGTCAACAGTGGAGCGAAAGAGGAGGAAGGCGGTCATGGGGTAGACCGCTTGAGAGGACAGAACCGAAGACACCAAGGTAGCACGCCCCATTTCGTTAAGTAGGTGGCCTCGCTAGCCGGCAAGGTATTTATCAGAGCTAGCAATATAGGGTTGGAAGTCGGAAACTTTCAGTTTAGAGGTAGAGAGGGGTAAGCCAAGGTAAGGTTGAGGGAAGGAGGCAACAGGACATTGGAAGATGGAGGCAAGATGGTCGGCCGTGTCCTGATCAAGGCAAATGGGGAGGAAGGTACTTTTCTCAAAGTTGATGTGTAAGCCGGTGGCGTTGGAGAAGACAAGGAGGGTATTTTTCAGATTTTGGAGCTGACGTTCATCGGCTTTTAGAATTATAAGTGTATCGTCCGCATATTGAAGAACGGGACAAGGTGCAGAGGGGAGGATGGGGTGCTCAAGGACCCCCGCATCAGAGGCATCATTGAGTAGCTGTTGGAGCACATCAGCTACTAGGATAAAAAGGTAGGGGGATAGCGGGTCACCCTGCCGAAGTCCTTTTTTGCATTTGATCCATCTACCTGGGACCCCGTTTAGAAGAACAGCGGTTTGGCTTGTAGAAAGAAGATCTTGCATCCATCGACGCCATTTGTGGGGGAAATTTTTTGCCTGGAGAATAAGATCAAGGGCATCCCATTCAATAGAATCGAACGCTTTCCGAAAGTCCAATTTAAGGGCAATGGCAGGAGCTTTTCTTTTGAAGCAAGTTTGAACGAGCTCAGCAGCGTAAATAAAATTTTCAGAGATGCTTCTCCCTTTGATGAACCCGGTCTGGTCAGGGTGGACAAGGTAGGAGATCAGGGGTTGAAGGCGGTTCGTTAGGGTTTTAGAGATAATTTTGTGGGCACAGGATTGGAGGGAGATTGGTCTGAAGTGTTCTGGTTTGGTAACTCCAGTTTTTTTGGGAAGGAGAACAATATGAGATTGGTTGATGCGGTTGAGGTCGGTACTGTGGTTGTGGAAGCTGTCGAGGAGGGAGAAGAGTGCTGGACTGACCAAATGCCAAAGACGCTTGAAAAAAGCGGGGCCGAAGCCATCGGGCCCGGGGCTGGAATCATTTTTCATACCCCAGAGCGCACGTTTTATTTCATCATTTGAGAAAGGAGCAAGCAAGGAGTTAGCTTGACTCGAATCAAGGGCGCGCCCAGCCATGATGTTACAGAGGTGGGGGATAGGTGTAATGGGTATAGAGCGCCCAAGCAGGTGGTGGTAGAAGTTATAAAGGATTTGGGCTTTGCCATCATGGGCATATACAGGCGTATCACCGGGATCAAGCATTCTAATCTGATTTTTCCTCATTTTAACCGTAGCGCACATATGAAAATACTTGGTGTTATCATCTCCAAGGACGCAGTTTTTGACCTTGCTGTGTTGCCGCCAGTAGGTCGCTAACAGAGATGTGTGGTGAGAGAGAGACTCTTTGACCAAGGAGCGGTGACGTGACTCCAGAGAAGATAGGGCGCGGTGCTCTTCAATCTTATCAATGAAGTCAATAACGATCTCACAATTAGAGACCACGGTGTTAGGTTTTCTCTTTTCTTTTTCCCATTTTTTAGTGGCAGCTCTAGTTCTTTTGAGGCGGAGGCAAATGCCGGCGGCAGCGTTATCCCCGGTAGGCACACTCTCCCAGTTTTGCTGTGCAAGAAGCAGGAAGGAGGGGTTGGAGAGGAGGTGGTTGTTGAGACGGAAGGTGGCGGGTTTTGGAGCAGTGGTGGAAGCACGAAGAATGAGGGGGACATGATCGGAGGTGCTGCGAGTGTTAGACGAGAGAGTAGAGTCGGGGAAGACGTTGCTCCATTCTAGATTCACAAGGGCACGATCTAAGCGGCAAAGAGTGGGGGAGTCCTGGTTATTGGACCAGGTATAAAGTCTATCAAGAAGAGGAATGCCCTGAAGGCCCAATTCGGCAATGAAGCTGTTAAACCAATCAGCCTCCGATGCATCAAAATTATCATTCGATTTTTCAGAGGGAAAGCGAATAAGGTTAAAATCCCCAACAATGATCCAAGGTCCAGAGACCGAGCCGGCGAAATCTTTAAGGGAGCTAAGAAAAGCCGGTTTGGCAGCATGATCGCAGGGGCCGTAAACATTGGTGACAGAGATGTTAGCGTCCATAAGCTTATGACTGAAACGAGTGTGAGTGAAGTAAGGACCTTCAGAGGAGGAGATGAGCTCAATGCAGGCGTCATTCCAGGCGGAGAGGAGACCGCCCGAGGCGCCAAGGGAAGGTTTAAAAATAAACTCAAGGGAGCTGGGGAGGAAGGAAGCGGCTTTGAAAAAAGAAATGTCCTGCAGCTTGGTTTCTTGCAAGACGATCAAATCAGCATTACAAGACACGAGAGCTCTCTTAACATCCCTGCATTTTGAAATTTGACCAAGACCACGAACATTCCAGGAAGCAATATTAAAAGGGCGACAAGGACTAGCCATATTTAAACCGAATTAACATCCATCCATAAGAAACGAATAAGTTCAGAAATAAGTAAAAACAAGTAACCCAAAGTGCATTACAAAGACTGAAAAGAGGCAATGCGCGCAGGCATGCAATAGTTCTTAAGTAAGAGAAGATAAGTGGACCGAGCGAAGCCAGAGTAGCATGCAGACGAAGGAGGTGCAGGAGCGCAGACATGGTGGACGCCGGGGCCGTCATTCTTCCACAGTAGCGGGCGCGGTGTGGAGCAGTGCAGTAGGGTCGACCGCGCACGCAGCGGCGAGGTCAACAGCATCGGCTTCAGAGATAGGATCGGTGGACTCGCCGGCAAGCTCCACCAGCTCCTTCGGAAGGACGCCCGAGGGGAGACCGTCAGAGCCGCGCGGAGCTTTGGCAGGGACCATGCGAGCAGCAGCTGCCTTCCCGGCCCCTTCCAGCTTCCGCCTCTTGAGATTGGTGGCCTTATCAACCATGGACACGAAGGCGGGAGACTCAGCATTGGCGAGTCTTGGGCTCTGGCGCCTCGGGGGAGGAGCGCCTGCCGTGGCACCATGGGGCGCCTCCACGGCCACAGCACCATCGCTCCCAGGAAGAGTCAGCTCGCCAGACCCCTCGCCGGGGGCGCGAAGAGGAGGGATCGGGATGTCAGGGGAGGCACAGGGCAGCGCACCCAGGCTGGGCGCACTAGCAGCAGACTGCCCTCCCCCGATCGCAGCAGGAGGCTCCATGATCAGCCTTGCAGCGTCCTCAAAACCCATCTCCCTCCCAGCTCCATTGCTTTGAGTGGCCATGGCAATCGTGAAGCCCGGGAGGTGGTTTGGTCCGACAGAGAGGCGTTCCTGCATAACTCCAACAGAGCAGGTGGCGAGATCCACAACAAGAAGACCAGCAGTACCAGAGAATTGCCAGGGTTGCATAGGGAGCTTGAAGTAGGACTCCTCCCCAGGGAGACCGCGGGCCGTGAGCTCGACGAAGCCGTCACCAACCCTAACCTCGATGCTGGTCGGGCGGGCCGACAGAGGAGAGCCACGGGCCACCGGGAGCAGGACGCGTCCAGCCATTGATCCAAGAGGGACCGGGGAGAGAAGGCCCACCCCCGGGAGCGAGTTGTGCCGTGCAGCGATGGCCTGCGGCCCACCGAGAGCGAGGTGGCCGCCCAGGGGCAGGTCCGGCCCAGGAGGCACCACGCTAGCGCCAGCGCTGGAAAGCCCAGCAGAGTCCCCCATGGAGTTGTGCGCTGGAGCGTTGCCGGCACCAGAGGCCGGTGTGCCGCCGTTTGCCGCTCACACATTCAATAAACGAAGAAGACATGAGCGCAGTCACTGCGAACTGCCATTCCCGCTTGACTTGGCTTGATTCAAACTTCAATTCTCCCGCCAACTCCACTTCACCAATCAACTGAATAGGCTTCTCACGTTGTTACTGACAGTTGACACTAACAAAGTCCAGAGGTCCTTGTAGTCATAACGTACGCCAAGGGTTCCAGACGGTGGTAGTGCGGATGCCATCCCTGATGTCCAGGCATCCGACGATGACATTATGGATGCTTGTTTTACTCCCATCCGGGGCATCATCCATCATCTTCTTCTTGACTGGTGAATGGTCTCCCTTGTCATTCACCAAGCTGCACTTCAGCTTGCCCCTGTCGTCGCAACATTCTTCTGCAGCCTCGGACTCAAGCATGCTGCCGTCCTCCCTAGTACGATCGCTTCCTCTAGTTGCATCGACAATGTCAACGACAAGTGGGCCACTGACGTCGCCACTTATGACAGATGGGACGTCGCCACCGTCGCCGCCGCCCCGGCCTCGGCTCCAACCCCGGCCCCTAGAAGCAGAGACAATAGGGTTAGAGTTAGGCTCTATAATTGTTGCCGTGGCGGAGAAGACGGTAGGGGTATGCGTGTGGAGAAAGATGCGCGAGAATGGAGAGGAACTAACACTCTGGATAATATGGAATCTCCCACTACTGGAACCAGGCGATATCCCGTGAGTGCATCGCTCACGGAAATCCCGTTTTCATCACGGGAAAGGATATCCCGGCGGTAAATCACGGGATAGCCGTGACGGGAACGAAATCGACAGAAATTACCCTTTCCCGTGAACACAGGTCATACCCACGGGATATCCTTTCCCGTGATCCCATTTAGCACACGGGATATACTTAACGGGGGTGGCACCGTCAACGGGGAGGGGTAAAACCCCGTTATGGCCTACGTGGCCTGTGGCATGAAACGGCGTTTTGGTGATATCCCGTGAGCGTAGCGGGTGTAGCTCACGGGATACCCTCTCCGTTCCCGTGTGTCAAAGTGAGTTCACGGGAAATCTTTGGTCAATTTCCCGTGAGCGGTGCCACTCACGGGAAATATTTGGTCAATTTCCGTGTGTGGCTCACGGAAATTGACCTTTTTTTTTTTTTTTGTTCCAAAGACATTGTTGACACATATAAATATATATATATATACATACACGATTTCATAATATCCATAATACCACATATATAGCTCGATAAATCCATAATACCACATATATATTACATCATATCCAACAAAGTCACAAGTTCAACCACATGTCCATGAGTGCAACCACAAGTTCACAAACTCACATAAAATCGAAGTTCACAAGTTCAAGTGCACAAGTTTTCAACCTAAATCATGACAAATTTACTGACCACGGCCTCCAATCTTCCGCAGGCCAAGCGTTCCCAAGGGTCCGGTTGAGATTGGCTCGGAGTTGGGTTCGAGGCATGAGAATTTTCCCCTGCACGTAGGCAAAGATAAATAGTTAGAAATTTGTGAGACAAAATTGAAGGTAGAATCTATTAACTTGAAAAAAAAAGAGAAATAGTTAGAAATTTCGGCAAAGACCTCCCCTGCACGGAGGGCTTTCCAACCTGCAAGAAAAAACAACGGCTCGATGGCCGACAACCACATGTCCACGTGCACATCTCATGGTGCATTCAAAACTTCAGATCATATCCATTCACATTCATATATGCATATTTCGAAGTTACGGAGACAAACTCACGTGAGAGGCTCCATGCGGTGGAGGGAAGATCGACGGCTGACCGTAGACGGGCGGTGGGACGACGACGGGCGGTGGGACGAAGACGGGCGGTGGCGGGAAGGCGATCTCCGGTGGCAAACACACACCAACCCGGCCACCAACACGCCGGAGGTACGCTAGGAGAGCTTCCATGCTCTTCTCCTGGTGTTGCTCCGCCCTCTCTTGCTCCGCTCGAGCCCTCTCTTGCTCCGCCCAGAGCCCTTGCCCGCTCCCTCTCCTCAGCCTCCTCCCGTCGCTTCCTCTCTTCCTCTATCCGGGCCTATTTCAACACAAAGTTAGAACACGGAGAAATAGTATTCAACGATAAAGGTGGAGGGGTGCCGTGTAGGTGGCAATACACATAGATGGATCAAAAGTAAAAGAAAAAGGGTAAAAACTCACTCAAATGACCAAAAACCAAAGAAAAGCTAAAATGGGGTCATTTGAAATGAGCAAAGGTTGGTCCGTAAAGACATGGGCAGGCTCGACGCAACCAAGCAAAACACAGCTAGTCCTCAAGAAGTGGCAGAATGGGCTCAACACCACTAGCTAAAGCTTCGGAGCAAAACCATCGAATTCAGAGCAAAACAAAGTACCTCAAAGCTGTCAAAACCAAAGCTAGTCCCCCCAGAAGAGGCAAAGACTCAACACAACTAGCAAAACAGCCTCAAATGCAAACTCTCCCTGACCTTATGCATATCTCACAAATGTATGCATGCTCAACTAATTCTCCCCTTTGAGCTCCATGTGGAATATCTCTCCCCCTTGTTGATACATGTACACATCAAACAACCAAAAAAACTGCAACCCCCCTAAAAATATGCTATGAATATCTATGGGATGCAGGATACAAGAGTTTTAGGAGTAAATCATTTAGAATGAAAAAAATGTTCTAAGTGATATTGAGTATAGCAATAAATCCATGTGCTAGCATTGCTCAAACTGATCATATGATACAATTGTGAATTGCAAAGCTTTTTGAGCACATTTAATTCTTGATAAAGTGTTCACCACTAAATTAGCACTTAGTAGATGCAGGCAGAAGATCAAACAAGTGCTACCAAACCTATGAAGGGTGAACTACCTCAAGCAAGTGCCAATCAAAATGCCAAAGATGAACTCAATCTTGTGTTTTTTCAACAGATTTTCATTTAATTATTTTAGCACAAGTGTGACGCAAAGCATGTGATTGCAAGAGGGTGTGAGCATTGTCTTGCCTTACTTTTTAACCGGGCAAAGCCTATGTCACAAAGACAATAGTAAGCTTAAAGCATCAGGTTTGATCATACAATACACTGCTCAAGTTCAACTCAAGTGCAATGAGAAGCAGTCTCGATACAATGAGGTGTGACAGTGCAAACCCTCTCAATCTTTCCATTGTATGACAGTGCAAACCCTCTCGATCTTTCCATTTTATTTATCTTAGACTCAAATTGTAGCACAAATTTATCAGAGTATATCCAGTGAAAGTGAAAGACTCCAAGATTGAGACATAGGAACCTAACATAAACATGATGGCAAAAGGATCTCACACATCCTACACATGTTAGGAGCCAAGCTCGGTGGTGAACTTGTTTTCAGATTTCAACAGTTATTGAGCAAATTCCCCTTTGAAAACAAACTTAGCTCATCAAAAGTGTGTCATATAAGCAAAGTGAGCCTATGCTTGCCAAAGAACCATCATGTACCACACAAGACATCTATCACTAAGAAGATAGTCTCATTCTAAGTGATACACACATGAAGCTCAGAAATGGACCATCATGTACCACACAAGACATCTATCACTAACAAGATAGTCTCATTCTAAGTGATATACACATGAAGCTCGAGAAATGGCCTATAATACATGATACAATGCAAAGCATGTATGATACAAGAACCAAAACAAAGCTATACTATAAAAACAAAACCAAAAACTAGTATACAAGATCCAAAGCTTCACTCCTCTAAAAGGAAAGCAAACACCCAACTCCCCCACAAGAGAGCAAAGGTGGCTTGGTCTAGGGGTTTTGTGAGGATGTCTCATGAGCTGGTTATTGGTGTGTACATGGCAAAGATCGATGTCGCTTTTTTTTCATAGTGGTCTCTTAGGAAGTGAAAGCGTACATCGACATGCTTAGTTTTGGAGTGGCGTATAGGATTCTTTACCACGCCGATTGCACCGGGTGCTATCACACGTATGAAACTCTCTCAAAACTCAAGCCAAAGCCTATCAAAGTGGCTATTATACAAAGAAGCTATGAGCAGCAGCTAGTAGCAAAACATATATTTGGCCTCGGTAGTGGATTGGGATACGCTAGATTGCTTGCAAGAGGACCAAGACACCAAAGATGAACCCAAAAATTGACAGGTACACGAAGTGGACTTACGATCTAACCGGCACCCAACAAAATCAGCATCAGAGTAACTGCACAAAGACAGAATCGAAGAGAAGTGAGCTTTGTCTTGGTGACTAGCTCATCACCTTCTTGAGGAGCCTTTATGGTGAGCTAAGTCCTTGACTAGGAAGCAAGACTTGGCGACCGAGAGCATACCCTTAGTGGAGCTCCATCGTGGAGTACTATTGACACCAGAATTTGGAATGGGAGAAATGTGGAAGTTATTCGAAAAGAATCCCCATTCCGAGTGTTGAGGGTGTATCGGCTAAGTCTTGGGGAAGGTTGGATCGGCTAAAGCCCGAGAAAGAACTGGATTGGCAAACCCCGAAGAGGAAACGGAATCGGCTAAGGCTCGACGCCGAGACAGAATCGGAAATCTTGTGTTGACCAGCGTGCCACGTCAGTTGAGGAAGGAAGCAATGCGGGCTCCAACAAACAAGGAAAGATTGGAGGCAAAGTTATCGTTGGTTAGGGATATTTCTCTTATTGTTTTGAGTCATGTCATGTTAGGACTCGTGTCAAACCCTGGGTATAAATATTGAGCCCCGGTTATTGTAAAATGTTATCTACGATCAAACACAACTTTACTCTTTTCGCATTAGTTCCTTAGTTTCGTCGAGTTCTTCATCAACTTGGGCTGCGTCGGGAGAGCCAACCTCCAAGTTGCTTGTAAGTACAAGACAAGGCTTTTACCTTGATTGTAAGGCTGTATCGGGAGAGCCTGTAACACCCTAGGTGTTAAGCACCTTGAAAACATGATCATTTGCATGGCATCATCATCATTTCATGCATAATCATGTTACTAGTGACATTCACTTCAATTTGCTCTCATTTCATGCTTGTTTGATCTAGCTACTATAAGATCTTTGCTATAATGATGTTTTGGACCTAGATTGTGCCTAGATATATTTTTGACATAATTTAGGACCATGTTTGAGCTTGAGTTTCAATTTAGAAAGTTTTTATAAATTTGCCCTAGAGCCTAAACCCTCTTTGAGTCATTTTGAAACCCTTTTCAAAAGTGCATGATAGAAGTGTTTCTAGCAAAAGTTTTCTATAGATGAAGTGTAGTACTTTTTATGTAGATCAAAAGATCTTTTATGAGTTTCTTGTGAAAAGGCTTGCAAAGGGTTCAAATAGTGCCCAATAGTTTGGGTCAAATTTGAGTTGAATTCAAACTCTGTTTTTGAATGGATGATTGTGACCTTGCTGTTTTTAATTTTTATTTCCAAATGTAGGCCGAATCAGAAAAAGTTCATATTGAGAGTTTTGTAGCTTATGAAATTCTCTACAAATTCGGTGTTTTGACTTTTTCCAAATTCCGCACGAATCTAGATGTACAGGCCAAAAACCAAGGCTGACTCGAGAAAACAGGGAGGGGACCTATCGGCCGGCCTCCGGCCGACACACCAGCGCCCGACGTGGCCGCGTGAAGTGAACGCCGATGTACGGCCCGGATCTCGTGCTCCATATAAAGGGCAGGCAACGGGTTGCCCTAACCCTAGCTCCATTCCGCCCGCCGCCTTGACGCCGTGAGCTGCGAGAAGCGCCGCCGGCCGTCGTCGCCGTCGATCCCGAGCTCCGCCGCCGTGTTCGCCGTCGCCACCGCATCAATCCACCCCAAAATGAATCCCTAGCGCCGCCATGAGCTGCTCTACCTAAAGCCATCGTCGAGAGGAGGTAAAAGCCGGGGTAAGGACCCCATTTCCGCCTTCCCGACTGCTCGCCGGCGAGTCCGCCATGGCCGCCGTTGGGGCAAGCTCGCGCCTGAGCTTGTCGGTCGCGTTTAGGTCATCTTTTTGCGTGTTCTAGTGTCGCCTAGATGTGCTTGAGCTCCCGAGCTAGGTGGTTGAGTGAAGGACGCCGTCGTTTCGCCGGGACGCGTCGTCGCCGTCGCGATGCCCGTGACCGCCGCCGCGCTCGCATTCGGTTTGTCGCCGTCGTAGCTCCGTTGAGCTCGAAATGGCTTTGCATGTCTTAGTTAGGTCAAGTAGAGTCGAGAACGTGAGTTGGGTTGCTCGGGCCGAGCACCGAACGGCCGGACCGCTGCCGTCCGTCGCCCGCCGCCAGCCCGCCGCGAGCCGTTGTCGCCGTTTTCGTCCGTTTTAGTTCAAACCAAGTGCACCAACGCGTCCGCCTCGTCGAGTAGAGTCAAAATGACTAGCTGGTTGAGTGTTTTGGTCGCCGTCGGCGAAAATCCGATGCCGATCCGCCGCCGCGCCTCCGTGCCCTGCTTTGAGTCATCGACATGCGGGCCCCGCCCGATTTTCTTTTTCTTTTATCTTTTTCTGTTTTTCCAGTTTGAATGAAAAGCTTAGAAAATTCATAACTTGGTCATTTTGAGGTCTTTTTGAGTGAGACAACTTTTGTTGTGCTTGTTAGATGATAAGCTACAGTATAAAATTATGAAACCTTATTTTCTGACAACTTTTATATACAGTTTTATTTATGGCCAAAAATGCATGGAAAATGAGAAAATCCATATCTTTTAATTGGTGCAAGATAAAAATATGCTTCCTGTACAAAATGTTCTTGGTTTTGTGAGTAGAATCCAGGAAAATTATCATGCATGGTATGTTCTATAGAAGAAATGTGATTTTCTATTTATGTGCCTTTTTCAATGTGATCTTTGGAAAATCATAGAAAAATAAATACTAGGGTTTTGGATGTGAGACTTGGTATGTTTGCTTTTGATAGGTTTTAGAAGCTTGTCATACTCAGAAATCTGTTGTCTGACACTTTTCATAATACAAAGTATTTTCATGCCTAGTTTTATTACTAGCTTGTCATTTTTGTATAGGGCTGTGTGTGCATGATCTTGCCATGAAAATTTTATGGTAGCCTTGTTAGACTAGTATGATGCTCTGGTAATTTTTGTAGAATTTTCTCTGGATGTTATGTAATTATCATATTTATGTTGCATAGAAAATGCCCCGAAATGACTTGCTTATATTAGATAAGGTGTGTTGGTAATTTTATTAGTTGTTCCTAGTATGAATAGGACCTGTTGGTATGCTTGGTTGGATGAGCTTGGCAGTTTGGCAGATTTTTATTCCTAGCAATTATATGATTTATAGTGTGTATGTGTGGTGTTTGCTAGGGCATATCATTTTATGTGCTTTAGATTATCTTTTGAAATGTCCAGTAGGTGTATTTGGTAGTTTATAGCTAGCCATGCTTGCTGGAAAAGTTCTAGATAAAGTGCATGCTTGAATGAGTTATATGGGATGCCCTAAGTGATGAGTCGTGGGAAAACAGAGCCTCTGTTTTCTCTGTTTTCGAGGCTGTAGATGACAGAATCAGGTCAGGGTGGTATGGAATGTTTTGTAGGAAATTTTGTTAGCTTTCCATAGAGTATTTATTTGCTAAATTTGGAGTTGTAGAACTTCCTGTGTGACTGTTTTTTACTGACAGCATGTCTAGCCGCCATTTCCCCTGTAATTAGTGAGTTGAGGTGCTTGCTTGATGTAGGTTGTTAGGGTTTCTTGTGTAGATTTAATTATGTTTCTACGGAAGAGATATCCACTTACTAACAGCATGCATCATGAAGCATTCATCCATCATTCAAATCTTCTTTTATGCAAGTCTTTAATTATGTAATTGTAATCATTTCTTTTCTCCATCATATGCATCATCACAGGATCGGGGGAAGTGATAGAGGAGCTGATCGAGGAGCAGACGGGGGAGCTTCACCATCTCAGGGCCCAGCCAGAAGAGGTCACAGGAGGAGGAGAGTCGACAGACGAGCTTCCTGAGTGCCCGGAGCACGTGCCAGCAACGTTCCTGCGAGGCAAGCCCCGGAGCATTCTGCCTTTCCTATTCTTCCAATTAATTTGACTTGAGTCTTTTATATGTTTCATGCATTAAGTTTAGAAAATGATTGAAACCGTTGATGCATTGAGATCCTTGCTGAAAGTTGCCCTATCCTATTTAGGAGTTTAGGTTAATGCTCAGTATCATGATTGCAGTAGACAGTGATTCCGGTCACTTGAGGAAATGTTGTGAACAATCACATGGGTGATTGTCAAGCTGCTGCTGAGAACCTGAATAAATAAAACATGTGAGATTGGATGGATATTGTGGTCTTTCCATCTGATCGGTTAAGGACTCATACTTTGTCGGGCTGTGGTCGGAAGTTGAAAGTACCTGTTCATATAGTAGGCTCCGCGGGGTCGTGAGCCACGAAGCTCGTGGGAATGCTAGGGGCCGGCTTTGCCCGCTTTATCGCTCCTCCTTTGGCGTGGTTGGTTGGGATTGATTGGGCGCAAGAAGATGCGCATGAGGCGTCGTCCTCGTTGCTGCGCTCACTTGGTGGCCCGAGAAGGAGGGGGGCCGGCAGGGCCAGAGACTTTACGTCCCCTAACGTCCTGGGAGTGATTGGGTCCGCCTTTGCAAAGTAGACCCGGTTTATGACGGGGTATTCGCCAGCTGGTTTGTAATCGATTCGAATCGCCATCTCTCCTGGATAGTGAGAACCCGGGATGCTTCCACGGCAATGTAATCTTAATATCACAATATATGTTATCTTACCATGTTGCTGATGTTAAAATACTGATCAAGTTACTTATGCTGTTATTTACTATGCTGAGCAATGATCAATCTTGACCATACAGGATCTATGGTTATGTATTTAATTAAACAACCCTTTTAACCTGGAAAAATATAAGTAGCATGTGTAGGCTCACTAAACAACATTATTTATGAAATAAATGTGAGTCAGCTGAACCCCAGATAAAGCTTAGCATAATCCTTGGAGTCTTTTATTTTATTTTGGACGGGTAAGTCTAGCTGAGTATTTTGTACTCAGGGTTTTATTCCCGTTGTTGCAGGTGAGCATTTGTACCATGGGTACTGTAAGACTTGTCTGTTTCCTGTTGATGAAGAGTAAGGCCAGGGCAAGGCATTTCCATATCCCTGTCTTATGCTGTTGCAGGGTTGATTATCTACTGGCACTATCTTATATTTGTTTTCGCTAAAGACTATTTGGTTTGCAAAAACTACTGCTTCCGTACTTGAACCTGAGTTTGTAATAAATTATACATCGCACTCTGATATTTAATCTATGTCGAATTTGGTTTGAAATACCTGCGGATTTTACTACCGAGCTCAACGATCCTGTTGTGTTGTTGATGAGTTTGAAATCACTCTGAGATTTCCGGAATACCGGGTTTATATGGACTCAAGTGTAGACTGCGATTGCTTCGGTGATTGCGAATTATACTTGATTTCTTATAAATTGGTCGGCTCTGTCATAGAGCCGACCTCTTATAATTCTGGTATAAGTTAACGGTTTTTATCTTAATCATAAGGCTGCATCGGGAGAGCCGACCTCTTACTGTTTTGGTATAAATCATTTATCGATTCACTTGTGTATTTGTAAGGCTGCATCGGGATAGCCGACCTCTTATAAATTATCTTGTGAATTAGTTATCTTTTGATTGATCTAAGTTTTATAAGTTTCATGCTTGTTTAGCTTTGATTAATCTAGTTATCGATTATATTATAATTTATTTTATTAATTATAATATTATCACTGATTGAGATCAAGGTAGTTTGGCTTTGTATATCATATTTGTAATTCATCTATTATATTTACTATTTCAATCTTGATATTAGATGAATTGTTGCTTTATTGTCCTGGCTCAATTTATCTTGATCTTGATCGGGTATAGTGAGCAATAACTACACGGATCAATCTAGGATAGATCTATTAATTGAAAGTTCTTTCTTTGTCTATCTTCAATTGCTGCATTGGTCCGGCCAAACTTGTTGATAGATACGTGAGCTAGATTCGTTCAATTAATGGTTATTCTCTATTGGCACGTGTCTTTATTGAATGCTATGCTCTTTGCCGATTGTGATAGCTGATTGAACATCTACCTTCGGTGGGCTGCACGAGGACCCGCTATTTTAATGCTTTAACATGTTATCTGGTCCCACAATCAATGGATCAGCCATCTGCGCTAATTTTGCCGATTCAGTGAAATTGCCGATTCATATTTATACACGTGCTTATTCACTTGTAGGAATCGACTATTTATTCGATTGCTTTATAATTTGGCTCATGAAGTCGTATATTCGAACTGTCTGGCAACACCGACACGTTCCGCCTTTAATTATTGATTATGGGTATTTTCCTTGTCAATTGCAGGTCAAATTGACTGCACGCTTTGGAGTTGACTTTGCGTGCTTTCCCGGTTGAGGCTGAGAAGGATTCCACGTCCACGTTTCAACAGTCTTCCGGCTGCAGTGTGTTGGACACATTGTTACATTTTGTGTCAACAAGTACATTTGGCTTAGTGTCAACCGAACCACGGGATAAAAATTCTTGTGCTGAGTGTGCATCCTCCTAACCCATTCCTTTATGTTTCCGCATTTCATACGTACAACTTGTGTGCCTCTACCTTTCTTAGAGTAGTATCTTGATAGGATTGGCTCTAGGTTCTAAAACTATCTGTGGGTGGGTGCAAACACATAGTGGAAACCTAGTTGCACATCTAGATAGAATGATCTAGTTTTACTTTGTTCAAATAGTTGAAGCCTATCTGTCTAATTCTTTTTGTCTCTTGGATCCATTGATCTGGTTGAGATCTATCCTTGCTAAAACCTTACAGATTAACGCAGAAGGTTTGCTTGTCTCACATTGTCCTAACCTTACAAACTTTCTCAAGGCTAAAATTATTGCCATCAAGTGGAAGAAAAGGCCTATTATAAGAGTTTTTGGTATAAAGCATTAATTCAACAACACCGGCTATTACCCCATCTTCTTGTTCTAATCTCAAAGTGCAATGTTTTCTATGTCTACGATTAGTGACTGAAGGGACCGTATCGGCGACCGGAGGGGGGGTTTGAAAGGGTGCCTCAAATTTCTTTCAAAATTTTTGGCCGTTGTCCCAACTTCACAACCCAAGAGTCAACAATGCGCAACACGGTTAGACCACGACCCAACAGGTGGGTGGATACACTAGGAGATGTACTAGATGTACAACGGATCAACCGGAGAAGATGCAAGACAAGCCCTCGGAAGAAGACGAGAAAACGGCAAAGACAACACAGGGGCGGACTGTCCGCGCATACACCGAATGTACAGCCGGATCGTCCATGACCCCAGTCCGGACCGTCTCCCGACAACAAAGGTGGCTCAGCCGGAACTCGACCATAGGGGCGGACTATCCGCGGTTTGCATCGGATTGTCCGCCCGGTCGGTTTCAAAAAACCAATTCGTGAGAAAGTCTGCTGGACTTGGGTTTGAAGCAACAACGGCGGATCGTCCGTGACTTTGACCGCACCGTCCGACGTCCAAAAACCAAAAACCAAACTATCTGCAGCCGAACTAGACAGACTACTGGTGGGACTCGGACTATCCACATGCGGGGCCGGACCGTCCGCCATCAAAATCGAAAAAACTGAACTCTTAGACAAAGCTGCTGGACTTGCTATGGACTTGACCCGGACTGTCCGCACATGAAGGGGCGGACTGTCCGCGCCTATAGCCCGAAAGGAATACCAACCCTCCTATTCTTGACCCCGAAGGGCGGACTGTCCGGACTACCGTAATAGCAAGAATAGCACGCTACGAATAAAATCGCCCCTCCATCAAATCAAACGATTTTTGATCAAATCAACACCAACCGCCACCAAATTTTAACCATGTGGTCATAAGGCGTCGGGAGGCTTTCTCTCGAGAGATCATCACCTAATTTGATCAAGAACCTAAGAAATCGATGTTGGTACCTTTTATTGCATAATATTAATAGTCAACCAAACATGAAATAAGGGTTTAAAATACATATCAACATAGATTAGGGGCCTTACTAACAGAATTCCACGAGTTTTGGTGATTTATATATTTTCAGGGATTAAACAGGTAAAAGCCAGAGTTTGCAACCCATACGATGTAAAGACTTGTCCGTGAAGCAACTTGACTTGGCACCTACGAAAGAACACTCTAGAAGACACCAGAGAACATGCCCCAGAAGGTGGGACCCACCTGGCATTGAGCCAGCTCGGCCGAGTTGGAGGGCGAGCTCGACCGAGGTGGGGCCCCACCTGTCAGTCTCTGCCTTCTTATGTCGGTTCACCACCGCCATTGAGATGCAATCTACACCATTCATCAAGGTCGGTTTGATATAAGGGCCACGGTGCATCCTCCGGGCTATATAACAAGACCCCCGCCCCCCCTGGGTGAAACCCTAATTCATTCCATTCATTCAAGTCCCATCATCAAGTCACCAAGTCAAGATCCCAAGCCCTAGTTCCACCATAATTAGAGCATTAGCTATCTAGGCTAGTTCTAGAGGAAGGCAAGCTTGTCTTGAATTCCCGATCGCTAGAAGCCGTGGAGGCCGAGCTTCGTGGCTTCTCTCTTGTATCTAATTTGTAAGTATTTGGTTAGCTACATTTGTTATGAAGTTGTTCTATTCAATGATTATATTCTTAGTTATATGTTCCAATGTTTATTATGATTATATATCTAGTTTAGCTAGATTGTCTTTATATTCAATCATGAAGCCCGCTTAGATACGTACTTTGCGGGTGATCAACAATGTGTAAACGTGGTGTTTATAGAACGTTTGCCTGCGACTACACCCTATATTACAGGTCATGTGGTAGCTCGTGGGTGTGACATTCCCATTGAATCCTCTGTAGTCCACTCCTCGAATGTAGGGGAACTTGAGCTTTATTACTCTGGTAGACTTGCTCTGTTCTTGATCTTCCTTAGTAATGTTCATCATGTGTAGATATATTGCTCTCTTGCCATGATTACTAGATGTACTGCACTAGTCTTATTATACATTAACATATGATTAGGAGTAACATAGGAATATTCCATCTATTCTTCCTATACCATGCTATTATTGCCTTTTATGACACACTCTAGTGGCACACCATGATCTTTGACTTGACAGTTATCATATCATTTATCATTATCTTTATTATGTGACTTATCCTGGTTTGAGATAGTTAGATTCAATATGGTTTACTCTACTGCAAGTGAATCAATCAATCTACCCATAAGCCTACCCGTTCCCTGTGGTAAAATATAAATACGATACCTGGATTTACTCCCGGTGAAGTACTATAATGGTATTTCTATCTGTGCGCTTGCGGATATCATTCATATTATTTCAAGGATCCGAGTGGCATATTAAGAATACCATACACGCATTTCCTAGCGTTACTGCTGGGGATGACAACCTAGTATCAAGGTAATGCTGGAATGTGTGGTACACCTCTGTGCATATCCTGAGTGAGATTAACTCCACTCTTGATAATGACGTGGAGATATACACCTTTAACTTTGTCTAACCCTTTTTGCTGGAAGTGAGATTAACTCCACCTCCAGACTAACTTTAAAGAGATACCATTAAACATTTCTAGCACCTTTGCTAGGGTTGGATCTTAAATCCATCCTTTAGTGATTGCGTTAAGAAATGTCAACAAGCATTTCTGGCGCCGTTGCCGAGGAAGGGTGCTAGCCAAACATATAAACACACACATGGATACATTGATATCACTTGCATCACGTAATGTATCGAGGACCCATTTATCACTACTCAAACGGGCTTACCCTTGTTTGTCTACTTGTTTTTGATCTTATACAGGGTAAATGTATGAATTGGAGTAACCGTCTGGATAATTATATTGACGACCTAGAAGCATTAATTAGAAGAGCAAGATCCAAACTCAGAAAGATTCCAACATCTTCTGACCCAGACGTTAATTAGATAAGGCAAAGCTTAACACCTGTGTTTGGGGCCATGGCCGACAAGACACTTCGTGAGTTCTCAGCTCCAACTATGGCCAACATCCGCACTGGGCCGGCTGTTGAAATTGGGGACCATGACTTTGAGCTCAAGCCTGGGCTCATCAACATGGTGCAAGCTAGCCAATTCTGTGGAAAGGTACATGAAGATGCGAGTGCTCATCTCCAACACTTCCTGGAGATTTGCAGCACTTTCACCATCAAAGGAGTGCCAAGAGATGCCATCCTACTCCGCCTCTTCCCATTCTCACTCTTGGGAAAAGCGAAGCAGTGGTTCTACGCTACTAAAGAGAAGAATACTACCTGGTCACTCTGCTCTACTGCCTTCCTTACCAAGTTCTTTCCTATAGGCAAGACGAATGCCTTACGGGGGAAGATATCAAATTTTTAGCAACAGCACGATGAATCCGTCCCTGAAGCGTGGGAACGCTTCCAAGAGTATATTTCTGAATGTCCACATCATGGGATGGAGAACTGGCTACTCATGCAGACTTTCTACCACGGGCTCACTAATAGTACTCGTGAGACTATGGATGCTGCTGCTGGAGGTGCTTTCCTATCACTTACACTTACCAAAGCTACTGAGCTTGTGGAGAAGATGGCTTCCAATCAGAGTTGGAACGAAGAACGTCAACCCCGCAAGAGATCAGGAGGAATGCACTAGCTTAAGGAGATAGACATGCTGTCTGCCAAGATGCACCTAATAATGAAGAAGCTCGAAGAGAGGGCTCCTGAAAAGAGAATAAAAATGTTTGTGCTTTGCATAAAGAAAACCTGAAGCCCCATGTGAGTAGACTGATGTTGGGAAAACGGGCGGCTAAGACCCGCCTCCACGTTAACAGAGACAAATTTAGTTTTAGTTAAATTTAAATGGGACAAAAATAAAAGAACAGGTATTGCGAGTCCATACTTCCATAATTCTTATATTTGCATAAAAATTATGTTAATTAAATCTCCGTAGAGAATACCCCTGATTAAGAGTTCTAACATGAGTATATGAAAATAGATTACATCATATGGCTTCCTATTACAAACTACAAAGAAAACAAAGTCTTCAGTCTTGTAGTTGCACATATATATATATATATATATATATATATATATATATATATATATATATAGGGTGCACTTTATATACACCCAGGAGTAACTACACCCACTAATGATATGAAGAGGCTGGGCTGCTAGTTAGTGCTAATCGGTTAGCAACCTGCGCTCATGCAGCATGCAGCGGACCCTCTAATGAGGTGTTTGTTCCGCCAAACCGTGCATGCATGCATTCGGTTGGTGATCGAGGCAAAAAATTGCACGTGAGTGGTGCTGCTCGTTGAAAACAATACATGATTATTCCAAGTGAAATGTAATGAGATAAATAACATGAATTTACGTGCACACATATGATAGACCATACTATGCGTGCATACTTTTGACAAGGTACTATTAATACATACGTACATCACCAATTAAAGGAATATTCAGGAGGAAAAAACATTGCATGGTAGTATATGTACATTGCATGGTAGTATATGTGCATACTTGGCTGGGTAGTATTAGTACATAAATACATCACCAATTAAAGGAGTATATTCAGAAGGGGAAAATGGCACGCTAGTATGCGTGCATACTTTTGTTCTAAGTATCTTTGGATACCTTTTTTTAGATCACAGTACCAATTGATACTAATTTTAATATTATAATATTACTCAATACTTTTTAGATTACAATAGCATCAATCTATTCTTTTTCGGTTAAAGTATCAATTCTTTCTGGTATATAAATGTACTTCCTTTTCAATAGATTGTATGTACATATACTACCTAATTAACAAGTATGTACCTATACTCTTGCAAATATATAGCTTCATTCAAATTTCCATATATTATGCGGATGTATGTACACATACTCTCGTACTAAGAATTATTCGCAGCAGTAGTATATGGATATATGGAGTACTCCCAAAGTATACGCATATATACTAAAATAATCCATAATGAGTAGTATATGGATATACTCCCAACGTATATGGATATACTAAATTAATCTCATGAGTATATGCTTGTCAAAAAAAAAATCTCATGAGTATATGGATATATAAATACTCCCGGTACAAGAATACAAATATTCTCACTTTCTTGTCAATGTATACGCCCATACTTTACTAGCACAAAAGCATACGTCTAATCCACTTATTTAATATAATAATATCCACATTATTTAAGGGAAGCCAACAAACTGACGCCACAAAATATGGACGTGGAGCACTTAACATCACCGGCCCGTTACATTAGAGGCGTGGGACTGGCTGGACCTGTGCGTGTATTCTTAGTGGGTGTAACTACTCCTGCAGGGCGTAGAAAAAAATTTACCCTATATATATATATATATATATATATATATATATATATATATATATATACATACATACATACATATATATATATATATATATATACATACATATATATATATACATACATACATACATACATACATACATACATACATACATATATATACATACATATATACATACATACATACATATATACATACATATATATATATATATATACATACATATATATATATACACGGCAGACCTAAAATGCACCTGGGTGCATTGTCTGTATAAAATACACCCACCCTGTCCAGCACCTTTGCTTCGCTAGCTAATTAAGCTCCCTCCGTCGCGGCCCGTGCGGCCCCCTGCACTGCACGCCTGGCTTCCACGACGTGCGGCAAGTTCGCACCCCACACCTGCTTGACCCTGACCAATCTGCATGGATCCCACCCCACGGCCCGTGTGATATTTTTTTCTCCCACGGGCCTACTGACACACGCACGACGCTGCCATGCATGATTTGAATTGGGAGGATGCTACGCACAGTGGAATATTTATTTAAGCCATGCTGCATGCAACCATGCAACTAATGCAACAATTAGTTAGCCTAGAGTGATTAACGAAAATAATTTTATTTCAAAAAAATACCGAAAATAATTAAATTGTGAAAGAGAAGGTTACGTACTATTTTTCAAGAAAAATTTTAGGATGCACGTAATTAATGTGAGCCATCTATGATCTATCCGTTGAAATCTAATCGTGCTTGTACCAAGTAGTACCATTTTGGTTGACCCGATCCTAGTTATGGTACTATCCAATTAAATTAACTTGTGGAATAAAATAATAGTACAAGGTACCTGGTACTATCAAGCACCAGAACAATGATCATTTTTAACTGTTTTTTTTGTCTGTGCACCGTACGAAATCCGACATAAAAAAAAAAAAGAATCAACCGCATGTTACAACTAAGATCATTTAGTTACAAAATACACTAAAATTCCATGCTCATGCCTTTCAAATGCAACTAGATGCTTCACCAAATTGCAACTAGGTCAATAACCCTATTACAACTACATTAAAAACCGGTTGCTAGTATGACACACCACTATAATTGTAAACCGGGGTATTATCATCACAAGTAGTTAGTAAGAATGCATTGAAAATAAAAAAATCAAAATCCATAAACATACTATGGGGTAAAACAAGTTTCCTATATCAAAAATTCAAAAAATAAAAACATTTAAATATTTGTTCCTAGCAAAATAAGGCATTAGTTGGGTATAAAAACGTGCCAAATTGCAACCTAGTTAATGGCCATTTGCAACAATAAATATAAGCCAATTACTACTATGTATTTGGGCACAATATGCAACCTGGTTATACACCAATTGCAACATTGGAGTGGCGCAAATTGTAACCTGGTTAATGGCCATTTGCAACAATGGAGTGACCCCCTTTGCGACAACAGGGATCTGAATAATTAAAAGTATCTCCCAAAAAAAAATGCTTGGGAGGGGGGCATGCTTTTCAAAAGACACCCCAAAACTCTAAACTCAAAGAAACGCCATGAACCCTAAACTCGGCAAATGTCATGAACCCTAAACTCGGCAAACGACATGCACCCTAAACTCGGCAAACGACATGAACCCTAAAATCAGCAAACGTCATGAACCCTAAACTCGGCAATCGCCATCAAACCTAAACTTCGGCACGGCATGAACCCTAAACTCGGCAAACGGAGCTTGTACGAAAAGCATTTGCAAAAGTGAAATTCAACAAGTTGCAACAACCAAAGCAAAACGAATTGCAACATCTTCATGACCAAAACCACATTGTCTAGTAGGGGGCATGTTTTTTTTAAAAAAAAAACATAAATCCTAAACTCGGCAAACGACATCAACCCTAAACTCGGCAAACAACATGAACCCTAAACTCGGCAAAACGTCATGAACCCTAAACTCGGCAAACAACAAGAACCCTAAACTCGGCAAACGACATAAACACTAAACTCGGCAAAAACAATTAACCCTAAACTCGGCAAAACGTCATGAACCCTAAACTCGGCAAATGACATGAACCCTAAACTCGGCAAACCACATGCACCCTAAACTTGGCAAACGACATGAACCCTAAACTCGGCAAACGTCATGAACCCTAAACTCGGCAAACGTCAATAACCCTAAACTCGGCAACTGCCACAAACCCTAAACTCGGCAAAATCCATGAACCCTAAACTCAGAAAAAAAAAAAAAAACATATACCCTAAACTTAGAAGCCGGCATGAACCCTAAACTCGGCAAATGACATAAACACTAAACTCGGTGCTGGTAGGAAATCATTTGCAACATTGAACATCAACAAGTTGCAACAACCAAAGCAAAAGAATTGCAACATCTTCATGACCAAAACCACATTGTCTAGTAGGGGGCATGCTTTTTTTTAAAAAAAAACATAAACCCTAAACTCGGCAAACGACATCAACCCTAAACTCGGCAAACAACATGAACCCTAAACTCGGCAAAGGACATAAACAGTAAACTCGGCAAAAACAATTAACCCTAAACTCGGTAAAACGTCATGAACCCTAAACTCGGCAAACGACATGAACCCTAAACTCGGCAAACCACATGCACCCTAAACTTGGCAAACGACATGAACCCTAAACTCAGCAAACGTCATGAACCCTAAACTCAGCAACTGCCATCAACCCTAAACTCGACAAACGTCAATAACCCTAAACTCAGCAACTGCCACCAACCCTAAACTCGGCAAAATCCATGAACCCTAAACTCAGCAAAAAATCATATTCCCTAAACTCAGCAGACAGCATGAACCCTAAACTCGGCAAACGGCATAAACACTAAACTCAGAGCTGGTAGGAAAGCATTTGCAACACTGAACAACAACAAGTTGCAACAACCAAAGCAAAAGAATTGCAACATGTTCATGACCAAAAGCCCATTGTCTAGTAGGGGGCATGCTTTTTTTTAAAAAGAAAACAACATGAAACATAAACTCGGCAACTGCCATCAAACCTAAACTCGGCATACGGCATGAGCCCTAAACTCGGCAAACGGAGCTTGTACGAAAAAGCATTTGCAAAAGTGAAATTCAACAAGTTGCAACAACCAAAGCAAAAGAATTGCAACATATTGATGACCAAAAGCCCATTGTCTAGTAGGGGGCATGTTTTTTTTAAAAAAGAAAAAAAAACATAAACCCTAAACTCGGCAAACGTCATGAACCCTAAACTCGGCAAACAACATGAACCCTAAACTCGGCAAACGACATGAACCCTAAACTCAACAGACATCATCAACCGTAAACTCGGCAAACGCTAAACCAATCTCAGAGTTGGTAGGTAAGCATTTGCAATTGTGAACTAAAGCAAGTTGCAACAACAAAAGAAAAAGAAAATCAACATGTTGCTGACCAAAAACCCATTGCCTAGTAGGGGGCATGCTCTTTTTTTTTAAAAAAAAAAAGGCAACAACCCTAAACTCGACAAACGTCATGAACCCTAAACTCGGCAAACGGTATGAACACTAAACTAGGCAAAAAGCCATTAACCACAAACTAGGCAAGCGACATGAACCCTGAACTCAGCAAACACCATCAACCCTAAACTCGGAGCTGGTAGATAAGCATTTGCAACAGTGAACTTAAGCAGGTAACAACAACCAAAAGGAAAGAATTGCAACATGTTAATGACCAAAAAACAATTGCCTAGTAGGGGGACAGTCTTTTTAATAAAAAAAGAAAACGGCATAAACCCTAAACTGGGCAAACACCATTAACCCAGGGCAATACATAAACTCGACAAACGACATGAATTGTAACCTGGTAAACAGCAAAATTGCAACAAGGTGATGTTGCCAATAAGTATACATGTATAATATGAATGCTGAGAACACTGCACACCTGTTACACACCAATTGCAACTTCGAAGGTGACAGAGTTACAACAATGATTAATATCCATTTGCAACATCATCTTTTTTTTAATAAAAAAAATCCACTTGCAACACAAGAAGTGCGGTAATTGCAACCTGGTAAACAGCAAAATTGCAACAAGGTAATGACAACCAAGTTGGAACACACACAAATGACGGGGGTCGTGGTGAATGCCATTTGCAACACTAAAAGTAACATAATTGCAACCACGAAAACTAGCAATTCGCAACAAAAAATTAAATAACCCAAAGTTGGAAAACACACAAGGGCTTGGAAATAGTACCATTTGCAACAATGGAGTGTGTCCAATTGCAAGAATGTTAGTGACACAATCGCACCCAAGGTCAAAAGCAAATTACAAAATGGCGAAAAGGTAGCACATGCACAGAGCTGCTAAATTACTATTTGCAACATGGTACTTGTCTAAAGTTGCAACACCGCAATTTACACAAAAAATTGGAATCAAGAAAACACCATTTGCAACTTTGGAGTGGGCGAGAATTGCAACAACGAAAATAACAAGAATGCAACCAAAATTGCATAGTAGGGGGCATGAATTTGAAAAAGATAGTTGCCCCCAAAACCCATTGTATAGTAGGGGGGGCATCTTTTTTTTAAAAGAATACCGTAAAAAAATTGTCTGGTAGGGGGGTATGATTTTCAAAAGACACTTGACCCAAAACCCATTGCTCGGTAGGGGGCATGCTTTTGAAAATAAACTAATTGCACCCTAGTTGATAGCAAATTCCAACAGTAATGAACACATTTGCAACACTCGGTCTTTGGTAGGTAAGCATTTGCAACAATGAAATGCATCAAGTTGCAACAACAAAAGTGAAAGAATTGCAACATGTTGGTGACCAAAAACTGATTGCCTAGTAGGGGGCATGCTTTTTAAAAAAAAAAAAATACCCAAAAAAATTTTCGATAGGGGCATGATTTTCGAAAGACACTTGACCCAAAACCCATTGCCTGGTAGGGGCATGCTTTTGAAAAAAAAAATGCAAATTGCAACCTAGTTGAAAGCAAATTCAAAAATTTAATGAACACATTTGTTTTTATGGTGATCATATACCGTTTGCAACATATACCGTTTGCAAATTATCTTTTGAGAAAAAATACCCAAAAAAATGCAAATTGTCTTACATTCGCCAAGACGCCTCCGGCGCTAAGTTCTTACAAGGATTCCAGTAATGTCCACAGTTATCATATACTGTTTGCAACATGGCATATGACACAATTGCAACTTGGGATGTAATGCAATTGCATCCTTACCGTTTGCAGTGGAAGTGTTTTTGAAGGTGATCTTTTCTGAAACTTATAATTTATATAATTTATAAAGATGCAACGTATAATTGCAACACAGTAGATGTTGTTTATGTGAGAATGCTGGCAACAAATTGTTGGTGTACACACATATTGTATATCGCTTTGTAACATGGAATATAGCTCAATTGCAACCTCGGATGTGATGCAATTGCAAAATCCGACGAGTGCGGAACAAATCCGACGAGTGCGCGTGTGTGGATTCGAGGTGGAGGAGCAGCACGACGGGACAGAATGTTGGCGACACAGCAGCTAGCTGGCGCGGGAGCGATGGGTGGAGCCCACTCTACTATCTTGCCCGAAAAAATTTACGCGGAATTTGGTGCGAAGCAGACGCACGGCGGCCATATCAACCTCCTCACCTGTGTTCATAAGTAGATCAAATTAGAGGAGGTGTGGATCATATTTTATTGTGAAAAGGTCTCATAGCATCAGAAGTAGTGGGTACCATACACCTCAATCACATTAAGAACTCTAAAAAAGAATAAAATAATTGTGCACCATAGCATATGATGGTTCATAAACCAGATGTGAAGGGACAGCCAAGACATAACCAGGAAATTAGCATAACACAAAATATGATGCCTGCATCAAATGCTTAATCGATACTGCAAAACTGAAAAGATAAAAATAACCCACCAAAATCAAGGCATGAGGCCAATTGCAACCATGAATACAATGCAATTACCACTGGTGTCATGGGTCAGTTGCAACAAAACTACTAAAACAATTTCTACTATGTATATGGCCACAGTTGCAACAATTTCTACTAAAGCTGAATTTTGTATCTTATCCTTTACATTTCACCAGGCAATATAAAGTCAGCTATTGATTAAATTGTAGCGTATAGCTCAAGTGAAGAGAAGACACATTTTTACCTGAATAAACATATTAAATCTAAATAACTCATGATCCTAATCATTACAACGTGCTTACTGGGTGCTGGGAGAAAAGCATGGCGTGGATTGTTGCAGGCGCACAAGAAGATAACTAATTATTAAATAATTCAGTGAACACTGCTCTTCTTCAGTAAACCACCTACGTATCTATTCTGAAATTTTCTTAGAACCTATGAAGCCATTTACCTCCCATCAGCTTTAGCATTCTAATTAACTCTCATCTAGGGTCCGGCTGCATCCTTGCATAAACATCTCTCGTTGCTCAACACTTGCACCTTGTCCTGTACTCCAGTTGCCAATAGGATAATAACATAGTTAAAAAATACACAAAATCTATGAACATGCTGCCGCAAATGCAACAGATCGCTTCATTCAATTGCAACTAGGGAAATAAACCAGTTACATCTACACTAGACACTAATTACAGCCACACAGCTATAATTGTAATTGGAACAATAATCTAGTTACTGTTATAAAAATGCACTATTATGTGTGCAATGCTATGGCTGCTAGTACTAAACAGAAGAACCAATTGTACTGTTGAAAGTAACCTGTTACTCTAACAAAAAAAGCTCACGTAATTACTGAACTAAATCCTCAAAGAAAATTCTATGATGTGTACTCGGAGCTTTAAGTTCTAAAGCATGATGTGCTTAAAAAGCATCCTCTTACCTGGATAAGCAAGGCTCCGCGCACGCACACCTGATCTGAAACAGCAGGTAGCAGCGGTGGCGTTCCTTCTCACGGAAGCAAAGATGGAGTAGTACACAAATGAGTTTGCCTAGCTAGCTTGCTTGGCAACTCACGGCCATGGGATGCAGCATCGCGCAGAGGCAGCGGTGACGGACCAGCAGGCACGCAGTGCACGACAACCAGGCGCTCCTTCTCGACCGCGTGGGCGCCGCTCCAAGGCTGTAGTAGAGACACCCATCTCTAGGCCTCTGCAACACCACGCCAATTTCGCTTGAGGCCTGCGAATTGCAGCCGCCGCCGGGCTAGTAGTACACGGGCTTGGGAGGCTATGGGAGGGGAAGCAGTTTCCTACGCTCGGGGCACGCCACTGCTCGGGGCTGCGGCTCCCAGCATGGAGCATCGGCACCTGCACCCGACTCGCCGCGTGCCCTTGCGACCCTCCGACGCCGCTGCACACTCGCCGCCGCCGCAGTCGTAAGGAAAGGGGGAGATTGAATCGGGATTGGGGATCGGGAGGAGATGTGGTTGGGTGTGGGTGGACCCACGGAACAGTAACGGACGCAGGAAGAGGTGGGTTAGTCGGATCAGTAACAGACGTTGGTATATATATATATATATATTAGGGTGCACTTTTTGCACACCCAGTGTAACTGCCCCTCTCTCTAATACACGTGGGTGGCTTTGTCTCAAGGTTTGCGGATCAGCGCGTGTACTAGACTGCAATCCTGACCCGTTAATATTGATTCGGCTCCTAGCGTGATCTCCGCCGATCGGTTGCGTTTAAAAAATTTCGAGTTTGTCGCTGTGGCCGGCTGGTGCATGTGCTTACGAGATGCAGGCATCTGCATCTACACGCTGGTGCATATGCGTTCATACTTTTGGAAGGAAGTCGTTCATACTTTTGGAAGGAAGTGTATATACATACATTTTGAATGGGAGATCATATATATACATACTAATTTGAGAAGAGTATAAATACATACTTTTTGAATTGGAGTGTATATATACATACTGTAATATGAGAAGAGTATATACATACATACATTTTGAATTGGAGTGCATATACACATACTAATTTGAGAAGAGTATATACACATACTTTTGAATTGAGGTGTGTCTACACGTACAAATTTGAGAAGAGTATATATACAAATACTTTTTGAATTGGAGGGTATGTATACATACTAATTTGAGAAGGATATATACATATACTTTTTTATTTGGAATGTATATATACATACTATAATATGAGAAGAGTATATACGTACATACATTTTGAATTGGAGTGTATATACACATACTAATTTGAGAAGAGTATATATATGTACTTTTTGAATTGGAGTGTATATACACATACTAATTTGAGAAGAGTATATACACATACTTTTGAATTGGGGTGTGTCTACACGTACAAATTTGAGAAGAGTATATATACAAATACTTTTTGAATTGGAGGGTATGTATACATACTAATTTGAGAAGGATATATACATATACTTTTTTATTTGGAATGTATATATACATACTATAATATGAGAAGAGTATATACGTACATACATTTTGAATTGGAGTGTATATACACATACTAATTTGAGAAGAGTATATATATGTACTTTTTGAATTGGAGTGTATATACACATACTAATTTGAGAAGAGTATATACACATACTTTTGAATTGGGGTGTGTCTACACGTACAAATTTGAGAAGAGTATATATACAAATACTTTTTTGAATTGGAGGGTATGTATACATACTAATTTGAGAAGGATATATACATATACTTTTTTTTATTTGGAATGTATATATACATACTATAATATGAGAAGAGTATATACGTACATACATTTTGAATTGGAGTGTATATACACATACTAATTTGAGAAGAGTATATATATGTACTTTTTTTGAATTGGAGTGTATATATACATACTAATTTGAGAAGAGTATATACACATACTTTTGAATTGGGGTGTATCTACACGTACAAATTTGAGAAGAGTATATATACAGATACTTTTTGAATTGGAGGGTATGTATACATACTAATTTGAGAAGGATATATACACATACTTTTTTATTTGGAATGTATAGATACATACTAATTTGTGAAGAGAGTATATACACATACTTTTTGAACTGAACGAGTTCAGGACTCTAACAAAAGCAAGGTAATGAGAATGATTTGCCAGATTGTTTATTTGGAGGGAATTTTTTGCATATATCTCTCCCTCACCATCTAATGTCACCTTGCCGAGCGTCGTTGGCATCATCAAATCTTCTGTGATTTGCACGCACACAAAGAGATCGGATCTTCAAGTCGCCACAAGGTGCTCCGTAACTTCATGAAAGATGCATGTAGCCTGATGGAAACAGGGTAGCCAATGAATCCAAATCTGCAGCAAAATAACAACTCTCAAGAATCAAAATACGTAGGTTGCGACTGCACCGTGAGATGACATACAGACCATGGCACCGCAAATCAATTTGCCTAATGGGGTGCGACTGCCGTACCTGGATTTCGCGACCTTTCTCAGTGGAGCCAACCGGTGGTTGATGCAAGCGGGGGCTGCGGGGCTACGATGTGAACCGCCGGCCGGAGACAGTGCACGCGTCCTGGTACCGACAGAAGGGGCGCGGGTCGGGGCTGTGCCGTCGCGGATCGGTAAGCGGATGGGCAGGGCCGCCGTGCGCCCGTGGGTCAGGCCGCACGCGCCAGGGCCATCGACGGTGGTGGAAGCCCGCTGCCGCAATCACAGGGGAGGGCCGGGGCGCGGAGGCGAGCACGGCCGGCGACGACGTCAAAGCTGCAGCCCCTTGATATGGAGGCCGCACGCTGATCAAAGTTGGGTCGCAGGCCGTGGAGGGGGAGGCCGCGCGTCGCCGATCGGGCCGCGGCGCCGCCGCACGAGCTGGCCTCGGTCTCCTGGATGTTGGTAGACGTCCGAATAGATGAGTTTATTGGTGACGTCCAACGGCAATAGCTAAAAAATAGGATCAATTTAGGTTTATCCATTTAATTAACGGGTGCACTCAACCCGCTAATGAAGCTAACGCCAGTCGTTCTGCGGAGAGGAGAAAGGAGCGTAGTCTATGGGTGTAGCTACTCCTAGGGTGTAGGAAAAATTTACCCTATATATATATATATATACTATTAGGAGCCCTGTGCTTCCACTAACTATTGAAAGCCCTGAGCCAATCGAGCTAACATGGTGCCACCAAACCACCTACCCACTAGCCCAACTAATCCAGCCCATCGACCCACCTTTTCAGGCCTATATATACCGCAAACCCTAATCTCCCACCCATCCATCCATCCTAGCCGCCACCCACACCCAAACTGGATCGACATTTTCAAAAAAAAAAAAAAAAATCGGATTGGCTGGAGGTGACCGCGGCCCCACCACGACGCGACAGGCTGCGGGCGCTGCCCTGCTCCCCCCAGCGTCCAGGCGACGCATCCCCCACGGCTTCTTCCCCGTCCGGCGACGGCGTGGCCCCGACCTTCCCGAGCGGTGCGGCACGCCCCTCCCCCACCGTCCTGGCAGTGGCAGGAGCCACCCGCCACCTCCCGTGGCTGATCCACACCTCCATTCTGCGATGGCATCCACCCCTCCTGGAGCAGCGGCGTCGGCTTCCTCACCCCCGTGCCTCCATGGTGCATCCGTAGCTCCCAGGTGGGTGGGTTGACGACGAGGCATGGCCATCCGTTGCCCCCTGCCCGGCCAGATCCAGATCGCTGCCCAAGCCACCGAGTCCCCAAATAGCAAGCTGAGCATCCATCCATGGCGGGAGGCAAGTCCAGCGGCAACGCCGCGGGTAGCAGGAAGCGCTTCAGAGGCAAGGCAGCAGCAACGCCTCGTGCAGCAGGAAGCGTGTCCAGGCCACCCGTGCTCAAGCTCTCCAGGTTGTAATGTCTTCCTGCCTTTCTTTCCTCTTCAGCTTCTCCATATCTGACGAGAATGAATCCCATCTCGATCCATGCAGCGAGGCCTGCAAAAAGGATGCCCCGTGATCCTCATCGACAAGCACAGCTGCATCCTTGATAGCAAGAACAGGATGACGCTTGAGGCACAGGTCATCGGTTTTTGGATGCTAGTTGAATTTTTTTAAGCCGGCCGCAGCACCTTGCTGTTTGCTACTGCTAGTTGCATTTCTAGTTGCTTGGCATGATTTTCTATTGCCGTGGTCCAACAAGATGCAGGTTACTGACAATACTTCAACTAACTAGGCTGGAATGGTTCTGGCTTCAGATGCACACTCAAATAGAGGTCAGTCCCGATGGTTTGATTTCTAATGATGCGTGACCATAGCAGATTTCCTCGTCTTTTGGTAGAATTTGAGTTCTCGTATGCATAGGAATTTGATTTTTTCCCTAAAAAAATTAGATCAATGGATATGCATGAAAATCAGATCCTGGTGTCCTCGTATGCATAGGAATTGATTTTTTCCCCTAAAAAAATTAGATCAATGGATATGCATAAAATTTAGATCCCGGTGGCGCGCCATTTGCACCGCGCAGGCGCTCCCTCCACCACCGACAACACGCGCGGCGAGCCTCCACCACCTTAATTTGTATGCTTCATGTGCAATGGATTAATTTGTATGCACCTCCACTTTAATTTGTATGCATCTCCACCACCTAAAAAATCAGATGCTTGTATGCACCTCCATCTTAATTTGTATGCTTCATGTGCAATAGATTATGATTATTTGATCAGTATGCACTGCTCTTCTATTATTTTTTTATGCTTGTATGCACCTACACCTTAATTTGTATGTTTCATGTGTAATGGATTGTGATCCTTTGATCCGTATGCACTGTTTCTTGCTTGCTGCCATCCTGTTCCTATTGGACTTGGGTACATTGCATACGTACTTTTTAAGTGTTCCTATGTTGAGTTATACTCAAAGCTTAATGACATTGCTCTACAAATTTGCAGATTGAACATTGCATACCGTTTGGAGCCGTCAAATTTTAATATTTGTTCCTCCATCGTTGCCTCTAGCAGGGCCATGATAGTCGGTATGCATGGTGGATGGCGGTTGTATGCATGGTTTTGTAACTTTCTGATTTGATTCTCTTGCAGACTCGCAAGAACAGTGGGTGTCGGTTGTTTCCCACCCCGAGCAGCGGCAACTTCCCCATCCCGAGCAGTGGCAATGACGACCGGACCCGTCGTCCCCACCACGAGCAGCAGCAACGGCGCGGCCTTCTCCACCGGTGACGGCGGCCCTCCCCCGATCTGTTGTTGTGCGGCCTCGTCTTTCCATAGGTTTGTATGCACCATGTTCTTGCGATATTCGAGGAGGATGAGCTGCGCAGATCGAAAAGGTCTGTATGCATGTTTCTATACCAATGCACAGTGAAACTGATAGTTCGGAAGGTTTGTATGCATGTACTGATAGTTCAGAAGGTTTGTATGCATTTCTCCATACGTTTTTAGTTTTGTCACATGGTGTATGTTTTGCAATCACTATTTTTAGTTTCGAAAATGTCTATATGCATGTTTGTATGCATGGTGGAAACTGAGAGATCAAAAATGTTTCTTTTTTGTATGCATTCTATTTTACAACAATTGTCTAAATGCTTATGATTTTTCTATACATGTGTAATGACATGTTCCTTTTTTTTGGTTTGTATGCATGCATGATGAAATACCATCTAAATGCTTATGATTTTTCTATACATGTGTAATGACATCTAGCTTTTATTTGGTTTGTATGCACTTGTTATGTTATTTATAGCCCCCCTCCCAAAGTGAATGAGATTATTTGGTCTATATGCATTGTTCTATTAATTTTTTTAAGCTTGTCTGCACCTACACCTTAATTTTTATGCTTCATAGATGATGGATCGTAATGTTTGACACATCTTTTATTTTTTTTTTGATTCATATGCTTGCGGTGCGAGCGTGATGGGGAGACGATTACGAAGCACGGCATTGGATGCGGCGTCCTGGGCAGCAGGCCGCGTCGACTCCGACCAGCACCGGAGGCGTGGGCGTACAGACCAAGGCAACGATGGCGCGGTGGACCGACACAATTATGGTGGTGGCGCGGGCGTGCAGGGAATGGCAAGCATGAGTTTTGTATGCATGTTGCAATGTGGTTTTTATGCATGTAGGAACTATGATTTCGCAGATGTTGCATGGTGTCAGTGTTTATATGCATGATGTGATGGTTTTATAAGCACGGGTTACTAATTCATTATGGTTTGTATGCATCCTCACACCAGGGCGCCGTGCTCGACTCTCCTTGTACTAATTCATGCAGTTTGTATGCATTGTGTGATAAAATAATAACCTTTAGATTCTAAATATGCGTGTGTAAACAGGGTTGTATGCATGGCTAAACTGTAACTTGGTATGAGCACCTGTTATGTTACTGTGCACTGACACACAAGTTTCTATGCACGGACTGGTAGCACAAATTATTATATGCACCTTTGACCAGTGGTATATGCATCCAATTATATGCAATGAGTCATGATTCAAAATTCAAATTTTGGAGAAGATATCTAAATGCGTGCAGTCTGTGTCAGTCTGTGTCAGCCTATGTCAGCCTGTTTCAACCTATGTGAGCCTGTGTGTCAGCCTATGTCATCCCCCTTTGTGTCAGCCTATGTTAGGTGGACCAGCCAGCTCGCAGGGAGGTTTTTATGCAGCGTTAGAACTGGTTTAAATTCAATTAAACCACTAGTTTGTATGCATGGTCGCAACAAAAAAAGTATGTATGCAATTCTAAGACTTATGTGCGAGCCGCATATGGACTTGTTACACGCTAGATACAAAATAGTAAAAGGTAGGCCCTTGTTACACGCCGCATATAAAGTTTTTATTGTTATGCAGTTCTGAGACTTGTGTGCGAGCCGCATACGGACTTGTTACACACCACATATGGACAGGTTACACGTCGCATACAAAGTTTTGTCTTTAGATAAAAAAAGATTACCCCCTATTAGGTCATGGGTTTTGGGTTAATTTTTCTTTTAAAAAAATATCATGCCCCCTGTTAGGCAATGGGTTTTGGGTTAATTTTTCTTTCGAAAAAATATCATGCCCCCTACTAGACAATGCATATGTATAATCAGATAGAGTGCATAATTACGTATGCAATGGGTTTTAGGCCTTTTTGTCTTTAGATTTAAAAGTTTGCCCCCTATTAGGCAATGGTAGTTGGGTTATTTTTTATTTTGAAAAAAGATCATGCCCCTATTAGGCAATGCATCTAGTCAGCTCTTATGTGGTATGATTCAAATTTGAAATTTCAAATTTTGGAGAAGATGAGAGCACTATGATGTTTATATGTATCCGAACAAGTGAATATATGCATCTCAATCACTAGTTTCTATGCAACGTCGATGCCAAAACGTCTATATGCACAAGGACGAGTGAATATATGCATCCAATCTGCAGTTATGTGGCACGATTCAAATTTTGGAGATGACGAGAGCGCATATCATGTTGGTATGCACTCGCAAAACCTTTATATGCATCGGGATTAGTGAATATATGCATCTCAACCACAAATTTCTATGCAATGCATATGTGTCTTGGGTCTTGGGTCTTGGGTTAATTTTCTTTCAAAAAAATATCATGCCCCCCCTACTAGACAATGCATATGTGTAATCAGATACAGTGCATAATTACATATGCAATGGGTTTTAGACCTTTTTTTCTTTAGATTTAAAAGTTTGCCCCTATTAGGCAATGGTAGTTAGGTTATTTTTTATTTCAAAAAAAGATCATGCCCCCTATTAGGCAATGAGTTTTGGAATTTTTGTCTTTAGATAAAAAAGATTGCCCCCTATGAGGTAATGGGTTTTTAGTTAATTTTTCTTTTGAAAAAAATATCATGCCCCCTGTTAGGCAATGGGTTTTGGGTTAATTTTGCTTTGGAAAAAATATCATGCCCCCTACTAGACAATGCATATGTGTAATAAAAAATACATAATTACGTATGCAATGGGTTTTTGGCCTTTTTTCTTTTAGATTTAAAAGTTTGCTCCCCCTATTAGGCAATGATAGTTGGGTTATTTTTTATTTCGAAAAAAGATCATGCCCCTATTAGGCAATGGGTTTTGGAATTTTTGTCTTTAGATAAAAAAAGATCATGCCCCTATTAGGCAATGGTAGTTGGGTTATTTTCTATTTTAAAAAAAGATCATGCCCCCTATTAGGCAATGGGTTTTGGAATTTTTGTCTTTAGATAAAAAAGATCATACCCCTATTAGGCAATGGTAGTTGGGTTATTTTTTTATTTTGAAAAAAGGTCATGCCCCTATTAGGCAATTGGTTTTGGAATCTTTGTGTTTATATAAAAAAGATTGCCCCCTATTATTAGGCAATGGGTTTTGGGTTAATTTTTATTTCGAAAAAAATGCCATGCCCCTACTAGACAATGCATATGTGTAGTAGGGGACAGTGCATAATTACGTGACATGTAGTGCATACAAGGCATAACAGGGATATATAGGTGATAACAGGTAGTGCATATGTACTATTTATCAGCATACACTAAGACTGCATATAGGTAAACGTATACAGTGCATAAAACAGGTATCATTTAGTGCATACAAGGAGGTGCATACAAAATGACCGTGCATACAAACCACCACAAATTACTACCATGCATACAAAACCATAACACCATGCATAAAACCACGACCACGATGGAGATCTTAGTGCTCCAGACATTGCTTGGTCTGCTTGGCCACCTCGCTCGGCCAACCCCAATGTAATTGGGATAGAAACCTATGACACTATGCTATGCATATCCCGCCGCCATGTGTCGTAGAGACGCCGTGGCGCCGCCGTGCCTAGAGTGGGCTTGAACGTCGCATGTTGAGGATGACCATCCGGTTCGTCGCCGTCCCATTCACCGTCGCGCCGCCGTCACAGCTCGCTAAAAGTAGTGTGCGTTGTCGTCCAACGTCCACCGTGCTTCGTCGTCGTCTCCCTTTCATGCCCACACCGCATGCATATGAATCAGAAAAAAACCAGAGGATATGTCAAACATTACGTATTAGGGTACAGGTGCATACAAGAGGATGAGTCAAACATTATCGCATGCATGAAGCATACAAATTAAGGTAGAGGTGCATACAAGCATAAAAATAACAAAGTGCATACGAATCAAATAGTCACAATCCATTACATATGAAGCATACAAATTAAGGTGGCGGTGCATACAAGCATAAAAAATAACAGTCCATATGGATCAAATAATCACAATCTATTACACACACGAAGCATACAAATTAAGGTGGAGGTGCATACAAGAATAAAAATTAATAGAAGAACAATGCATACAGATTAAATAATGACAATCTATTGGACACGAAGCATACAAAATAAGGTGGATGTGCATATATGCATAAAAAAAAGAATAGTGCATACAGATCAAATAATTACAATCCATTGCACATGATTGCATTGTCGCCTACCACTAATACCATGCATCTCAACCACTAATTTCTATGCAATGCAAACACCAAAACGTTTATATGCATTCCGACGAGTGAATATATGCATCCAATCATGCATAAATTTTTGAATTTCAAAATTTTTGAAAAAATATTCAAAATGGAGCTTAAATCGTGCACAAAAGTGTCGAGGAGTTCAATGGTGAAAACCGTTTTTTGAATTCGATGCTTCGTTGAGGAATTATCGTGAAAAAAATGAAAGAAATTCGAGTGGATGCGCGCATTTTAACTTTTGGAGGCGTTGTCTTGGAATGGAGTCATGATTCAAAATTCAAATTCTCGAGAAGACGATATGTCTCCATGTTTATATGCATCCAGACGAGTGAATATATGCATTTCAACCACTAGTTTCTATGCAATGTCGATGCCAAAACGTCTATATGCACCAGGACTAGTGAATATATGCATCCAATCTGCAGTTATGTGGCACGATTCAAATTTTGGAGATGACGAGAGCGCATATCATGTTGGTATGCACTCGTAAAAATTTTTATATGCATCCAGATGAGTGAATATATGCATCTCAACCACAAATTTCTATGCAATGCCGATGCCAAAACGTTTATATGCATCCGAACGAGTGAATATATGCATCTCAACCACGAATTTGTATGCAATGCAGACGCCAAAACGTTTATATACATCCCGACTAGTGAATATATGCATCCAATCATGCAAAAAAATTTGAATTTCAAAATTTTTGAAAAAATATTCAAAATAGAGCTTGAATCGTGCACAAAAATGTCAGGAGTTCAATGGTGAAAACCGTTTTTGAATCCGATGCTTCGTTGAGGAATTATCGTGAAAAAACAGAAGAAATTCGAGTGGATGCGCGCATGTCAGCATGTGTCAGGGTATGTCAGCCTGTGTCAGGTGGAACAGTCAGCTCGCGGGAAGGTTTGTATGCGTCGACAGAACGGGTTCAAATTCACTCAAACCACTGCTTCGTATGCATCGTCGCAACAAAAAAGCTCGTATGCATTTTCAACCTGGATTATATGCATCCAGTCTGCTTGGGCTGGGTGGTTGGGCTGGTTTGGGCTGGTTGGGACCGCGTGGACCACCCACGTGCGCGCGCCTCCCAGCCTGATGCGCGCCGGATCAGGAAGCTGGCTACAGGCTTCCAATACCTATTGGAAGCCTTAGAGACTCCCAATAGTATCACCCTATATATATATATATATATATATAGGTATTCTATATATTAGCGCAGGTAGTGATTAATAATCACTACCCGAAGCCAGCCGACAGCGCCAATCACACGAAGCCGCGGGCGGGCGGCCCGTCTTCCGTTGCTTCGCACCCATCTCCTTTTATTTATTTATTTATTTTCTTTTTCTTTTTCCATCACAATTTTTCTTTTTCGATATTCATAGATCGTGGGAGGTGCCGGGTTTCTTTCCATTTGCTATCGTCGCCGCGGACACATCCCGCCCGCTCATTTGCCGCTCCATTTGCCGCCCTAGCTGCCTGGCGCGCAGCCGCCCCCGCCCGGCCGCGGGACCTCGGCTCCCCGCCGCCCCGGCTTTGCTCCCTGCCGGTGCGGGCGACCTCGCGACCTCCGGCGGCCCGCCCGCCGTCGTCCGTCTTCCACCACTGCGTGGCGCGGCTGTCCTTCCCCGGCCGGCGGCGTGGCCTCGCCCTTTCCCGACTTCGCGGCGGCGCGCCCCGACACCAAGCGAGCGGCCTTTCTTCTTCGACCCGCGCGGCGGCGGCGTATTCTCCCCCCATGGTCCGATAGAAAGGGGAGGCGGAGGTAATCTTTGGATCCGGATGGAGGCGGGGACGGAGAGAAGCAAGTGCGGCGAAGGGGCGCCCAAATACACCTACTCCCGTGCATGATCCATCTCCCCCCCCTCCCATCTTCTCCTATGGCGGCAGCTCCGTTTCTTCCCCACGGCAGCACCGCCTCCGTTCTTCTTCCTCCGGCGCCGCCATCGGTATAATCCGTAGGCCGGCGTGGCTGCCCATCTACTCACCACCCCCATCCGCCTCCTCCTAGATCTTCGGCAAAATTTGCCGGGAGACACCGTTCAAGTGTGGCTTTTGCCACAAACCATCAAAAAAAGTTGTCTTTGCCAAAAGACACTATAAATCCCGTTTAGTATGCTACAACACACTCCATCCATTATTTTATCTCGAATTTAATCGATAGACACCGGAATGACGAATATGCCCTTACCCATTAGCCTTAACCCTTCCCTTCCCCGTATGGACACATCCAACGCCAGAGGCACGAAGGCGCCGCCCGATCTTTCCTCTTCCCTACGAACGTCGGAGCGGAGGCGGGCTCGCCAGCGGCGACAGCCGAAGGGGGCTCGGCGCGCGCCGCGCATACAGCCCCCGTGCTCGTGCTTGCCGTCGGCGGGCGGACGCCGGCGGGCTCGTGCTTTCGCCCGCCCGGCATCTTGCTAGGGCGCATGCCGCGCTTCGCCCGGCGCGGCGGCCCGCGACGGCGACGTGCCGCCAGCGCGCTTCGCCCCCCCGGCTCCTGCCGGCGAGCACGTGGCGGGCGTCACACGCACGGCAAGCATGAGCTGGGCGTCGCAAACTATGCGATCAAGGCGAAAGCACGTGACGCGACCGCCGGACGGCGTGGATCGACGCGGGCTTCGCTAAGGCGAGCACGTGGTCGGGCGTCACAGCGGCATGGAAAGCATGGGCTCATGGCCGGCGCCGCCGAGGCACGACGAGCACGGGCGCACGGCGACCAGCGAGACGAACAAGTTAGAACAGGGGTATTTTGTCCAAATTTATGTCCTATTTGACCTATCTGAGATAAAAATGCTATTATATATACTATAGTGTTTTCTAGCAAATGTACATGAAACTGTGATGGTTTTTGGCAAAGACAAATTTTTTTGGTGGTTTGTGGCAAAAGCCACACTTTAACGATGTGTCCCAGCAAATTTTGCCTAGATCTTCCATCCAGCTCCTTATGTGAGTACTTTTGGATATAATTTAGTAAAGAAATTCTATTTATTCTGCAAATGCAGATCGTCAGTCATTGCCACCAGTGGATGTTCATTCTATTTATTCTGCAAATGCAGATCGTCAGTCATCGCCACCAGAGGATGTTCATGCTGCAAAAGGTTCACACAACAGAGGTGTAAAGGGGAAAGGCTATATTTTAATGGTTTCCCATTTAGCTTTGTTTGTTATTTTTCCTGTATTTTCTCTTGTGTATGCAGATCCAGTGCGTTCCCCTTCTGAATACCCTACCTTCCCAACTTCATTTGACATCGAGCTGTGTTCTCATGGGGCATGCACATTGTTTGCAGATTTGTAGGTATAGTTTGAATCACGATAGGCTCATGGGATGCCATTACTGATAGATGACCATGGCGCAAATTAGGTGGAGTAATTCACTAGTAGGTTGGCCCAATTGCACAGCAGTGTTCATAGTGTTGTGTTTCCTGTTGAAAGTAATTAGAGCAGTCCAATAGTGTTGTTGCTCATGAGGAATTGAGAGAATATTTTGAGGAGCAAACAATTTGATGATGATTTCCTTTCTAGTCACTGAAATATGCTTTCTTATGTGCCAATCTAGAGTATTGTTCAGCACCTAAGCAAGCAGTAGCTGGGAGCATATGTTTGCTCTGCTGTAAACCAAAGCTGAAACTTAACATTTTCTAAATTGGACATAAGCCATTCAGTTTTCAGTAATTTCAGTTCCAGTAAGTCTAGTGCAAGGACTTGCTTTAGTGATATGTACAAGGACTTGCTTTGGACGAATTAGTTATGTTTGGGGACTCTAGGTGTTGTGTGTGACAATGTGCTGCATGTTTGTTGTACTATAAAATGTTTTACGCTGACCATGCTGAGTAGTGAGGACGACACATACTATAGTGCTCTTTCATTTATATTGGGGTCAATAGTTGAATATTACATACTGATAGTTCACAAAACCCTGAACCCTAATACCTGCAACCACAAAAGGCCCAAATGTTAACAAAGTATGGCACCTAGGTGAGCAAAGTCTCGGGTTTACTTAAATCTTTGTGCCTTGCTATTTCTTTAGGATTTCAAGTTGTCTTTCTGATTGGCAGCAGCAGAGGACAAAGAGGGCAAAGGAGGGATGCACAGTAGTGCAGTGGAAAAAAGTCAATAATGTTCAAGAGTGACCAGTGATTAAATAACCCTGTTTTGGCGTGTCCTTCACATTTTAGATTGAAAATTTTTCAATTCTAATGTTCTGAAATAGGTCTATTTTTTTCTTTAGAAACAAGTTGAGATGTTCTGGCCCTGAATATGTTTTCATAAGAGCTCTGTATTTTGAACTTTTTGCAGGATATCTATTGCTTGAATGCTGATGGGTCTCTGTTTGACGCTGCACTTATTTCAGCAGTGGCTGCCTTCACACATTGTATGTTCGTTTATTTTCACTGTAGTGGTCATGATATCCTCCCACTATCTCATTTTTGCAATATGGAAGTATCACTATCATACAATGTTGCTGGTTACATCATGAATATGCATTCACATACTACTATGTCTTTTTTGTGGGAAACTTTCTAATGGAACCAACCGAAACAAACAAACCTCTAAAGCTGATTCAGCCTCAAGGTTCAAAAAGGCGCTACAAGGTGCTGACCCAGGCGCGCTTACGTGCTAGGCCGAGGGGTGCCGCATCGCCTAAGGGGTAGGCCTCTGGTGGGGGAGGTGGAGGTCGCCAGTGGGGGCGGAGGGAGCAGCGGGCCGCGTGGGCATGCAGGCGGCACGTCGACCAGAGAGAGAGAGAGGGGGAAGGGGAGAGAGAGAGGGGGGAGGGGGCGAGAGAGAGAGCCTTTTTCTCCAGTGAAGTCCACTTATCTCCTGTTTATTTTTTTAAAACATATATGTGTATATACTATGTGTGTATAGTATATACTAGCGCCTAGAAAATGTCTTGGGCTCTAGGCGGTGGGTCACCAACTCATTGCCTAGAGATTACCTAGTGCCCTTCTTGAACCTTGTTCAACTTTTGGGAATATCTTTGGTTCTAACATATTTCCTGTGTTTTCAATTAAGAAAAGCTGCTATACTAAGATAGTTGCTTCCTACTATGTTTCTAGTCAATTGTCAAGTTTATGCTTGAACGATTTGAATACAGGATATTTAATTATTTATGTTGAAGCACTTGAGAATTGTTGTTGAATGCAAATTACTTATTTAGGAGGAAATGTGTGTTTCTGTGTTCTAACTAGATGCTTTTGGTGTTTGATGATATTTGATTAATTTTGAATACGACGACATCTTGCTTTTTTAAGAATGTCTGGGTGCTTTATCTGCCACATTGTAAATTGATAATTATGTCTTTTTGTTGTCATGATTGAAATCGAATATTGCTTAGGCCACTTGTGCAAGAAAACTTCAATTGCAAACACCCTGACTGTCATTGGAAGTGCGAAAATATATGGTTTAGATTTTATTTGCTGTGAGGGCCTGAATTTTCATGTGAATTGATGAGTTCTCATGCATAACTTGATCTGGTTTCTTGGACTATGAATGTATGATCATCATGAACATTCTGTTTTACTTTAGAGAGTATTCTCTTTTCTCTAGCTAGCTAACCCTCTTAGTGGCAAAGCTGGTCTTGACTCTTGATCTCTGAATTGAACTGATGCCTAGCTGCCACCATCTCTGCTTCAGTGCTTCCTTTTGGTACCACCATGCACTTGTCCCATTCTTTTAGGACTAAGCGCTACACTCTTTTGTATTATGCTTTTCTTCGTCAAAACATCCACGTGAGCAATCTGTGTTTTGTTATGTTTGGAGTGTTTAGGTTGGTAGTCAAATTGTCAGCTCTGTTGTGCTCACCTCTATTGCTCTTCAAATAAGTTCAGTTCATACATGTCCTTTTTCGTGTTCCATTTCAGTGGCTCAGTGGTCCTATCTGCTGGTACCTTGCTTATTTCTCTCTAATCGCTACAAATTTTATGTAATTTTTGCAGTGGAGATTCCTTTAGTTTCCGTTGGTGATGATGGTAGATTATTTACTGTTGGAGGCAATGATGGACAAAAACAAATTTGAATTGGTAAACAGAGAAAAGAGGAAGCTGACACTTGGTGACATTCCATTGTCCCTTACATGTGCAGTTCATAAAGATAGTATACTAGCAGACCCAACTTCTGAAGAAGAATCGATAATAGAAACCTATGTTACTGTCGTTGTAGATTCTTCAGACCGCCTAGTGTCATTACAAAAAGTTGGAGGTGCAGTAACATCCATGGCGACTCTTAAGGTTAGTTAATCTGAGCTTAGTGGGATGTTTCATTATGGAAATGTATACATAATATACTGTTCTGTCTTTGGATCATGCAACACTTTTGTGTATTGCTGCAGTGTGTCATAGCAGGGAATAGGTTTTTATATTTTATTACTCCCTCTGTTCCAAATTTAAGTTTTGGGTTTATTATGTATTTAGACATAAATTTAGATGCATAGCAAAAACTACATACATAGAAAAAACAAAATGGCTTACAGTTTGGAATGGATGGAGTAATTTATGATAAAGATATTATCCTTGTATACTAGCTGATGTCAGTGGACTGAGAAGACTAAAAATTACCTAGTTTAGTATTAACATTTGATTTTGTTTCATGAGAATTTACACCTTTTTTATTATACATATTGAATCGCCACGTGATATATGTTTTTCTCCAAATATAATGCACATTTGAACTAATACATGATGCTGATCATATGCCATACTTGTCATGTAGGAGTGCATTAGCTTGGCGAAAGAAAGGAGACCTAAGAGAAATTCAGATAGACTCTGTCAAAGCCATGGAAAGTCGACCAAACTGAATAATTCTGCAAATTGATTCAGTTAATCTAACCGGATTGTTTCTTGATGGCTTCTCTCTGCCGCGGCTGCAATGGTTGTAACAATAGTTTTTCTGATTAAACTATTAGATATGCTCCGTTAAATGTGATTTACTAGATTGATGTGAAATTATTTATGGATCTTCTACTCATAATCATGGCTTCAAAGGCGACTAGGTGTCCTAGCACAAGCTGGTTGCGTGCCTATATGAGGCACCACTCTTCCCCAAGACGAGCTAATAGGGCTCATAATACCTGGCCTTCTTAGTTCGATGTGCAAAGTGTCCATTATCAATTCATTATGGAAGATTCACAGTTTATATCAGTAGTACTTTTGTTGCAAGATCTCTTAACAGATATGAAGGTTGCACAAATAAATTTCATTAGTTCTGCCCTTAAGTCTCATTTTAGAAAGTTGTGATCAGCAAGGTGACTTTAGAAAATTGTGATCAGCATCTGCAACCGCTCATGACCAGCGCCGTCACTTTAGAAAGTTTATAGTAATTTTTTTTTTAGAAAAGTGTACAGTAATTTGTTATGAGTACTTTTTTTTTTTTTTTCGGTTTGAAATTTGTTATGAGTACTTGATCTTGCTGAAAAATTGTGCTAATTATAAGTTTTTACCCATTCAATAGCGTCTTTGTGTCAAGCAAAAGGAAAGTCTATTATAGGAACTATATAGTTTCAGAAGTGAAAGTAATAATGTAAACAAGAAGAGTAAAAAAACCCTGAAACTAAGGTAAACGGCACGGTCAATCCTGCATTCTGACTTGCAAAATACTGTTGGATAGAAAAAGTAAAGAAAATAGGTGCCTAACTATTTGCGTTAAAATAAGAAAACAAGAAAATACCAGTCGCAAAACCTGCTCACGTGAAAAAAATGAAAAGAAAACTGACGGACAATGGTAATGTACGTACGGTGGGAGTGATCGGACTGCCCGTTTGCTCGTGGCCCTGAGGACATGGTGGGGCCGCAGGGTGGGTCTAGGCGGGCGAGCGCTGGCCAGGATGTGGGCGTGCGCACGCTCGGCTGGCGTGGGGGTGTAATAATCAGTACTATGGGACTACTTAAATAGCGCTTTATATATATATATATATATATATATATATATATATATATTTATTGTACTTGGCGATGGTCATTTTCTTAAAGGAGTGGTGCATTATATCACGTGGTTTGTCTTGAAGATCAAATTTGATATGGTCTCCTCGGATCATTTAAGATGTGATTTAGCATGTTTGGAACTGTCGGTCCATGGGTATATTCAGCATGTATGGTGCAATATTTTATTTTGCAATATTGGCGTGTATACCCATGGCCTGGTGATTTAATATGACTATTATGAACGAACAGAGCTTATTTGACTTAACTAAGCTCACATGTTGGTGATATATTTTCCTATTTTATTTCCTCATATTGCCGCAACTAATGAATTGGCATTAGTGGTAATGGCTTGATATTTGGCATGACGGAACTAATTTTGTTTAGTTCACCTTGTAATTTGGTAGGACATTGGTTTGGGTGAAGGCCACCTAAACACATAAGAGGGATATGAATTCATTTATTGACTTTGGCCATGACGGCGATTATCGGAATAATCATCTGATTTTACTTTATATATCTGCAAAATTTATTGGATATATGCATGAATACTAGCTTTTACTAGTAACGTGCATGGCATGAGCTGATCTGATGCTAACTTGATGCACTTGACTTGGGCATTACGATTACTTTTCAATATGGGGCTTGATGATGTTTGATTAGTGCATATAGCCTGCCACAGATGCAGGGGTGGCATGCTGACGGGTAGTGTATAGGCAGTTGTTGGCCTAAGTTTAAACCGAGGATTGATCCAAGCCGGTTCGCATATCGGCAAGGAGGGTATTAGCTAGTTTATGGCTTGCCTTCATATATATGACATAATATGCAACGTCTTTGCTTTGTTTATTGATTTGATCGATGGCTTAAAACTTGGGCATATGTTTTAATTAATACCGAATATATGCCCTCAGCTTGGAGACATGTTACTTGTTACGTATGCATAGGCTCGAGACTTCCTATGTTCTTTTGACATGACTTTTGATGCAGGTGGTTATTTCTTTGACTGAATATGAACCACAGCACAGCATGCAAGTTCTTTGGTGTACTTGTACATGATCGGTTTTCTTTTCATGGCTGGTTACAGATGCATGAACACAATATTTAGCTAACCAACTGAAAGCATGCAGTGGCTATACAAATAAATATGCCGATCAAAATATTTCTTTCCGATGTCACATGGATGACTATTTCTCTGAATTTGCCAGACATGCTTTACAACTAGCATGCCGGGTTCCTGTTGGTTTGAACCCAAACATGAGCGCGGATGAAGCTAGCACTTAGGCATGAAGGTGGAATTTTGATGTCTCCGGTGCAACCGACGGCAAGTGGTCCTTGTTGATTTGAACCCAAGCGTGGAGTGCAGCGAGGTGCATCTTCTGGGATGTTGATCGTAGCCCTTGTTCTTAAGAACAATGCTCTTCCCCGTCTGGTTTGTAAGACAAATCCGCCATGGGGCCTTGGGACATCTCATGGCAACTAACTCAAGAGAGTGAAGCTACACATGAGGCCTTCATCATGGGGATGTTGATGGAGATTTGCTTGCTGCCGAGTACGCCGTGTAGAAGCAGAGAAGGAGGGGATCAGAAGAGCGCCATGATCGATGCGCTGCTCACCTTCTCTGGAACTCCGGTCGGTGCCCGGCGGCGTCGTGGACATACTGATCTGCCGGTGCAGCGGCAGAGGCAGCCTTGCAGTAGGCACTCCGGCGACTTGTCGATGCTTTGTGGGCAAGCGCGATGCGGCAGCCTTGCGGTGGTTTGGAAGCAGCCTGACGGCGATGGTATGCGAAGTGAGCGGGGCTTGAGCGGACGCATGTGGTCTGCTATTTATAGGCCAGGAGCGGGGTAGTTCCTTGATGATTTGGCGCTCGACGATTTGATTTCTTTTGAATTGCCAGAGTACGCCGGAGTAGTTGCCAGGATCAGCGGCGGGAGCGGCGGGAGTAGTTGCCAAGACTGCTTGACGCTCTTCAGTTTGATTTCGTGATTGCTAAGGAAGCCGGCCGGCGCGATTAAGTTTGAACAGGCTCGATGTGGAAGTTGCCTTCATGTTTAACTCTGATACGGTCAAAGATAGTTGCTACTCCCTCTCCATGGCATGTGGGCCATATTATTGAAATCATGATTAATTCAATTAAAGAAAATAGCCGGGGCAGGATAGTTTGCATCCTTGCCGGCATACGTGTGTATGTGTACACATATACGCTTGACTCCATGAATATAGAAGCATTGCCGACGTACGTATGCATGTTTCTGTTGCCTGCACAAGTTAGTACGTGTCGGTGCACTTGGGGTTATGTTATATGGAGCTCGTAGGCCAAGTATTTTATTTACTCAATTAGTTCATGAATCATCCAAACAAAGGGTGCTTAACGAGCTCATGTGTATGCATGGAAGTAGACACACATACGTGCACGTGCTTACTCTTCATTTTCCACATTACGTTGTTCTTTTCCTGAGGTTTGACCGACCCACATGCATATAACACATGCGTGTCAACAAGTTATATTAACTCGTTATTTGATTAGCCAACTAAGTATATTGTGCTCTTATACGTCTACCCGTATTTACAGCGTAGGCGGCCGGCCAGCGGCATATTCTTGTGAGTCGTCTGTATTTGCATTTGGAATACGTATAAATGTACCCTATATATACATGCATATTTATTTCTTGAGATTATTATCACAATTCTTTTCTATTATTTATTATTTGTTTGGACGATGGGATTTAGCCATCAATATACTTTTATTTAATCAGTATGAGCACTTCATATATTTTAGACCGAGCCAAAATTGGTGTCAACATAAACCTGAGGCATAAACACCCTCAGAGATATTTACTGTGGTGGCATAAAAATAAAATAAAGATGCATTCATGAGTTCATCATCATTTCTTGCATAGAAAAACCCAAAAATATTTAATGCTACTGATCTAGTAAAAAGATTATTCCCAGGCAACTAAAAGCAAAATGGCTAACCGCTAACGCTTAATCAAGTTTCACTAGCTTTGTTGTGTATTTGAGTTCAGTAAGATTCAAGTGAGGGAGACCTGATAGGCCGACACCATCGTCGCTGTCTATCTCAACTTCCACATCATTAACAACCCGACATGTTAATCTAGCTTGGGGGAGAGCACCCCCGGTTATCACGATAAGTATCTTGTTGCTATATACTATTAGCTTATATATCTTTTTGCTTGTTTGATAAGAGTCTAGTCTTTATAGTCTTTTTAAAGAGTCTTTATTAGAGTGTGAGAATAAATGATCAAGAGAGAGTGTACACCAGTTTGCTTTTGCTCAACTAAAATAAACCTTAAATACATGGAGATGATGAATAGTTGCTCCGTCGTAATTCCTTTCAAGTATCTAGTTTTCAACCTTAAAGTCTCCCGAGTTTTTGATGCAACTGCTTTGACTTGAGATTTGCTCTGAATCTGAAACCTGTGGATAACAAATGCTTGCTCTGACGTCTAGGTGATTAACGGATATGATATATGAAAGTTTGAGCTGCTGTTTCTCTTACTCCTAGTGACACTAGATTTTTGGAGATTTATCTTTTAAAAATTAAAAGTGCACATGATGAGTTCCTGTATGACAGAGTGTTGAAATTCCTACCACAGCCATATATACATGCTCCTTAGATTAGGAAACCCCGTTGATACATATATAGGCTGCTTACTTTGCATTGAGTTTGGTCAATCTCTGTCGACCCTTAGAAACTTGTCATACTGCTGATCACGTACACTCCATATTCTACTTCTACCCTAGAAGTACGCATTCACTATTCCACTCCACTCCATTCCACTCATCCATATGCTACTTCTATCCTGGAAGTACCATCCACCATAGATCCACCAAAAAAATGTTCTACTCCTACCCTGGGAGTGAGCAACCAAAAATATTCCCTACACTTATCCACTCAGCCAACATCTCATAAAGGCTCCTTTACACTTGTTCTATTTCTCAAAAGTTTATTGCAAAAGAGGCTTGGGTTATATTAAAAAAAAAGAGAAGAATAAAAGGAGAGTCAAAAAAAAATGGACAAGTGTCTGCTACGAAAATAATGGGTACTTAGATGCCCACCTCTCCATGAAAAAAAAAACGAAGAAAAAGAGTATACACCCAAGTTCTCTCAATTATTTCCAAGCTCAAAAAAAGAGAGAGAGATTTGATTCTTCAAGGAGCAAAGTAGAATTAGGCTTTCCCCTCATTCACCATACACCTACCATCATATTCATTCCACCACCTACACATGCATATCTTGATCAGTATGACTCGTGACTTTGGATCCGGAGCTTGAACTTATGATATATGCTTAGTAAGTATGACTTAGTTTTCTCCCACCTATGAGCTCCACATATAAGCCTTAGATATAGGGTGAGAGAGAGAAGGCATAGTGTCCTACTGCCTTATTCCAAAAATACCACATATTATGAGAGAAAGGCAAAACAACCTTGTTGCCTTAGTGAGGATCCACAAATACCACAAATGAGAGACTTGAGAGGGTTATACTAAAGGAACTTTGAGTTTTATTTCGAAAACTTGCAAAAACTCCGGAATGATAGTTGATCAAAAAGTTTGAAATATGGTGCTCGACTTGATTGTTCTATGTTTCAATTGCCCAAGATCCTAAGAAAAGGCTATAAGCCCCATGGTTAAAGGTAATACGGGTAAGTTGAAGGTTTGGAGAGGTTTATTCTGATCCGGAGGAGAAATTTTGTTTGAAAGCATGTGTACTTTTGAGGCGTGAAAGCGTTGCAGCAACTCCTGATCCAACATAAGTATAAATATAATTTTGCTAAGGGACTAGTAAAAGGTAAGCTTGGGGAGCTTGTTGGTACCTTTTATTGCATAATATTAATAGTCAACCAAACATAAAATAAGGGCTTAAAATAAATATCAACATAGATTAGGGGCCTTACTAACAGAATTCCATGAGTTTTGGTGATTTATATATTTTCAAGGATTAAACAGGTAAAAGCCAGAGTTTGCAACCCATACGATGTAAAGACTTGTCTGTCAAGCAACTCGACTTGGCTCCTACGAAAGAACACTCTAGAAGACACCGAGAGAACATGCCCCAGAAGGTGGGACCCACCTGGCATTGAGCCAGCTCGGCCGAGTTGGAGGGCGAGCTCGGACGAGGTGGGGCCCCACCTATCAGCCTCTGCCTTCTTATGTCGGTTCACCACCGCCATTGAGATGCAATCTACACCATTCATCAAGGTCGGTTTGATCCAAGGGCCACGGTGCATCCTCCGGGGCTATATAACAAGACCCCCTGGCCCCTGGGTGAAACCCTAATTCATTTCATTCATTCAAGTCGTCCCATCATCAAGTCACCAAGTCAAGATCCCAAGCCCTAGTTCCACCATAATTAGAGCATTAGCTATCTAGGCTAGTTCTAGAGGATGGCAAGCTTGTCTTGAATTCCTGATCGTCTAGAAGCTGTGGAGGCCGAGCTTCTCGTGGCTTCTCTCTTGTATCTAATTTATAAGTATTTGGTTAGCTACATTTGTTATGAAGTTGTTCTATTCAATGATTATATTCTTAGTTATATGTTCCAATGTTTATTATGATTATATATCTAGTTTAGCTAGATTGTCTTTATATTCAATCATGAAGCCCGCTTAGATACGTGCGTACTTTGCGGTGGTCAACAATGTGTAAACGTGGTGTTTATAGAACGTTTGCTCTGCGATTTTTCCTACATTACAGGTCATGTGGTAGCTCATGGGTGTGACATTCCCATTGAATCCTCTGTAGTCCACTCCTTGAATGTAGGGGAAGTTGAGCTTTATTACTCTGGTAGACTTGCTCTGTTCTTGATCTTCCTTAGTAATATTCATCATGTGTAGATATATTGCTCTCTTGCCATGATTACTAGATGTACTACACTAGTCTTATTATACATTGACATATGATTAGGAGTAACATAGGAATATTCCATCTATTCTTCCTATACCATGCTATTATTGCCTTTTATGACACACTCTAGTGGCACACCATGATCTTTGACTTAACAGTTATCATATCATTTAACATTATCTTTATTATGTGACTTATCCTAGTTTGAGATAGTTAGATTCAATATGGTTTACTCTACATTACTCTACTGCAAGTGAATCAATCAATCTACCCATAAGCCTACCCCTTCCCTGTGATAAAATATAAATACGATACCTAGATTTACTCCCGGTGAAGTGCTACAATGGTATTTCTATCAGCGCGCTTGCGGATATCATTCATATTATTTCAACGATCCGAGAGACATATTAAGAATACCATACACTCATTTCCTAGCGTTGCTGCTGGGGATGACAACCTAGTATCAAGGTGATGCTGGAATGTGTGGTACACCTCTGTGCATATCCCGAGTGAGATTAACTCCACTCTTGATAATGACGCGGACATATACACGTTTAACTTCATCTAACCCTTTTTGCTGGAAGTGGGATTAACTCGACCTCCAGGCTAACTTTAGAGAGATGCCATTAAACATTTCTGGCGCCTTTGCTGGGGTTGGATCTTAAATCCATCCTTTAGTGATTGTGTTAAGAAATGTCAATAATCGATGAGGAGAAGGATGTCGCGCGTTCTTGACACCGGTGCACAAAATCGTCTCGATCTATGAGCTCGTGAGGAATCGATGGATTTCCTTCGGTGGAAAGCTCCATCTCACATCATTGCTCGAATCAAAGAAAGAAAAATGGATTGAAACGATGCACAAACAAGGAAATCGGGCCAAGAATGAGATGGGGACAAGAAGAACGCGATGAACAAATGAAGAACTCACAGAGCGATTCTTCCGGACAACTCCCTGAGGGCACGAGCAGAGTAGGGCCTGCTCTTGCCACGAACACAGAGCACAACTACAGAGTTTAGCTGTGGACCTCTCTCACAAAGTAGAGCAAGTAGAGGCAGGGAAACCCTAAATGAGAAATTGCAAAATGAGGAGGTAGAGAGGGAGGGGCTACCATCTCCTACTAATAGTCCCTATTTTACATTCCTAAACTACCCCTAGCTACTAAGTGAGCCAAACCACATCACTGGGGGGTAATATGGTCCGACTTAGGATAAATTGATCCGACGGCCATTGCGCCTTCCTCACCGGTAGCTTCGCTTCGACGTGAAATCCCCGATGCCGCCACGTGTTGTCCTTTCAACATTGGAAACTCCGCCCATGTTTTGAGGCCCAAACCCGCAAAACCTACCGCCGATGGTTTTGAGGCCCAAACCCACCAAACCGGCCCGCGAGTAGTGCACCGCGTACGCGTCCCCCGCACTCCGACACGTGTCATCGCCGTCCTCGACCGCCCGGCAGCCAAGTCTTTTGAGCCGCCCACTCGACTTGCACGTCCGTCGTCTTGACCTGGTCCACATGGTCACTCCACATGTTCTTGCACTTGTCGATGTCCCAAGTGGCAGCTGGCCACCCAACGATCCGGTCCCTCGGTCCAAGCCTCACGCCTGCCCTCCACCGCTCCCGGTCACGTCCTCCTTGGCCTTCACCTCGCCATCGACCACCGTCTCCGAGCTCGGCACCTACACAACACAAGCCAATAGACACGTCGCACGACACACCTCGTGTGCCAAGTTAGAGTAGCCAAGGTAAAAAGAAAAGGAAAATAGAATGCAAATGTTGAACTGTTGACAATCGCTTATCATACAACTAAACATCATGGGCACTTATCAACCATGTGTTCGCATGACCCGATGGAAATATATATTGGATGTTATTATTATCTGAAGCTGCGATGTTTTCTATGTTTACCATTTTATTTCCTCTTCACTCAATAAATGAACTAATCTTTCTTTGAGGTAATGTTTCATATCAATTTCTTGGTCAAAGAGAGCTAGCATTCATCTCCAGCTGAGCATCAATCATAGAGATTAATTTCTTCTTTTCTTTCTTATTTTGGCCTGCTGCATTTTTTTGTCCCATCATCTCAAAAATTACTGAAGGGATTTAATTTTATTCTGCCATTTTTTAACTTCATAGTAATTTGCCTCTGGTTTCTGGTTGACAAACATTAGTGGCCAGTTCATAGAAACCATCTCTTATTAGCCAGCCTCAGTCAAATTTAAACAATAGCTGTTGTTTATTATTAGAGGAAGCACCTGTGTTTATAATAAAGGAGTGTGATCTAAATTACTTCTATCACTGGCATTGACAGTTCTATCTTTGTGCAGTGCTAGTGTATTTTCCCCATTTATTTGTTTATTCCTATTGCGGGAGCCATTTATGGAGTAAATGGTGAGTCAACCTTAGAAGTAAATGTTGCCAGCTTTTCAGGCCGCATGGAGTCGATCCTACCTCCTCTATCCCAAATTAGATGACGTTTTGGTTTTTCTAGATACATTATTTTTATTATGAATCTAGACAGTGTATATATCTAGGTGCGGTAGCGAGACCTATGTATCTTTATATCTACCTAAGAAGGATGAAAGGGAGGCAGTTTTTTGGTGAAACAAAAACTTGAGGTCGCTCTCCCACCCCATGCGATCCCGGTTTTGCCGTCACCTCCACCTCCCACCGCGTGCGAGGAAAACAAACAATTAAGGAAAATTAAGGAAAACAATCAAGCACGTACGTATCACCGGCCTCCCTTCAATCAAGGAAAACAAACAGGCAATCAGGTTTCCCAAAGAATACAAAAAAAAAAAAAAAAAAAAAAAAATGCCCCCCGACTCCCCGCTTCTCCCTCCTGTCTCCACCTCTTGTTCCCGTCTCAAGATGGCAACGGGTACGTACCCGACGGGTACTAGCCACCCACACCCGCACCCGCCAGATCACACCCGTACCCGCACCCGCCAACACAGACGGGTAAGAAATTATTCCATACCCGCACCCGCGCGGGTTTTTCTTACCCGACGGGTAACCCGCACCCGACAAGACAACCGTGAAGACTAAGCAAAATCGTAAATTTATCACGGCAACCAACAACAAAAGTCGATAACTTAATTACATAATGCTAAGATTCAAAGCTGGACACCACCGCACTTTAATGTTCCAAATTGCTATGCTCATTGACAAAAAAAAATGAAAATAAAGCAAGCTGGCAACATCGATAGTGCAGCAATCATGATAGGTGAGAGGATGGGGACAGCAGGCTGGGGGATCTTGCTGGAGTTTCCTCGCCGATGCACTTCTGAACGACGCAGGTTCGTGCGGTGCGGACTGCAGCCTGGGGAAGCTCCCTCACCGAGCCACAAGGACGACGCAGGCTGCAGGATCTTGCTCGAGTTTCCTGACACCAAAGCCATGGAAGCAAGAAGGCGGGCGTCTACTGATCTGGTGGTGGGAACCGCTCTGTAGTGGAAGCAAGGTGGGCGATGCGCGTGACGCGGTGGCGCCGATGCTCTGCGAGCGTGCGGCGGGCCGGCGGCTGGAAGGAAGGGAGAGAGATAGAACAAGGGCTAGGGTTATAAGATGAGCCGACCATTATATACATCAGCAGGTTTTAGTTGGGCTGGCCCAATTGCTTGTGTTCTATGGGCCAAATAGGTTAGGAGAGCCAGTTGTATTTGCGGGTATTTTTTATCCGCGGGTAGACGGGTATGGGTACTATAAACCCATGCCCACACCCGCTACCCGATGGGTAGAGAATTTCACCCATTAACGTATCCACGGGTAGAAAAACGCTTCCACACCCATCTTCTTATCGGGTAAAACCCGACGGGTAGTCGGGTTTCGGGTACCCGTTGCCATTTTGATTCCCGTCCTCGCCCATCTCTCCGTGGCGCCGGTCAAGGCAGCAAAGCAGCGGGGGCGGCGGGGCGGGCGGCGGCGGCGCGGCGGCGCCAGGTTTGATGGATCGGGTTCCCCTCTATCTCCTCTCCCATTCTTCTTCCTTATCCATGGGAGTACTGCCTGCGCTAGGGTTTGGGCGAAGAATCGGGGAGGATCGACGAGAGGGTGGCCCATCAGCTCGGGGCCGGCCGCCTTTGTCGACCGCGGGCACCCAGGCCGGGCTGCGGGCACAAAGCGCCCGCCCGCGTCGCGTGCTCGGCCGCGGGCTCGAGTGCCGCCCTGGTTTCGATGTGTGTGCTCGGCAGCGGCGGACAACCAGAGCACAATTCTTCCGTGCAGGTGGCCCCATCTCTCTCCCCCTCTATTTTGTCCTCCGTTGTGTGCAGGAAGATCTCTAATTTCAGGATTCTTCAGTGTGCCCGTGTCGATGCAGATTTCACTGCTAGGCATTGGTTCTGATTTCCTCTACATGCTGCTTTTTGCGTTTGATTGATGCACTGCTTTTTGTTTAGGCACCAATGCACGTATCCACGCCGCCGCGCGTCCGCCAACCCGTCATGCCTGTGCTGCTGCGCAGCCATCGGAAGGCCATCCCTGGATCCGCGCCCAATATTACCTCCTCCTAGGATGGAGCACTAAGAAGAAGAAGAAGAAGGTGCCACCGCCGCAAGCCAGGTGCTCAGGTCTTCGTCGGTGACAAGCACCCTACATGTATACTCACCCTTCTGTTCACTTTATGTTGTGCGAATTTTGGTCAGGTTCAACTTGTTTCTACCACACCTTGGGCTTCACATATCCTGACATTCCCTTGGTTGATGGACTGAATTTCTTCTATTTCCAATGGTCATGTTGGTTTGCTTGGAACAGGCCAGCGATCAACACAGGAAACTAGGTTGATTATTAAATTATAACCCATCCATGTTTTAAATACATAAAAATGATGGATTTAAATCTATGTCAAATTGATTATTGTAGATTTTTAGTCAACATATTGGCTATTTGTAGCACAAATACATGCTGTATCCATAGTTTTCTTAGCTGCAACTATGTTATTTCTTGTTTGTTCAGTGTCCTTTGCATCAGTAATTTTTGGTTTTTCAGAGTATCTTTTCTATCTTCTGTTACATTGTTTTGAAAGCCATTTGTACAACAGTGAATTGATAGTTCTCAAGATATAATGTATCCATGTTAGAAGGTGCAAATCAGCTCCTCAATTGTTGTGAGATCAGAACAGTTTAGTCACTAACGAATATCTTTTGTTACACATCATTTAGTCTGGGTAATTATGTAGCCTATTTCTGCTAGACATCCCATTATTGTGTGTGGCTTCCAGATACATAGGTTAATTGAGTCCACAACTATATACAAGAATGCATTTTGTTCTTCTGGTTGTGACATGAATTGGAAAGCTTAAGGGTCCTCTCTGCGGTTCAATTACGGCTAAAGTGCTAATTGTATCAGTTCCCTACAAAAAAAAAGGAAGGGCAAATGATTTCAAGCTCTTTTAATCAAGTTCTGTCATTCTCAGCACTACAAAAAAAAAATTAGTGCCAAGCAGATCAACCAATTTGTTTCTCAACACTTATTCCAAATGTAACCAAACTTATTTGGTGTGCAGCAAGTCTGCAAGTGCTTTTATGCACCTCAAGAGATGCTAGGCCGGGATTTTACGATTTAAAAATGATTTTGTTGTCTGACATGAATATGTATTCTGTGATTTTAAAAATGTGAAAATTGTATATGAATGTGGACAAAAATAGTACATCGTAAGTGATTCATATTTAGTGTGCATTGTAGGTGACAAGAAACTGCAAGCTTCAATTGCATCATTGTGCGTCAACTGTTGGTGGACAGAAGTTCCTAATTCTAGAAAACTCAGGTTTGACCATGTCAACTACAGTGAGCTTCTTGATTATTAGTAGACTGAGTCATCGCATACTTATTTAAATCAGCCCTTTCACTTAGCAGCTCATCCAATTCAGTGCTACTGTTTGTAATGCTTATTGGTCCTGAATCATCGCCTGAACTCTATGCAATTTATAGTGTGCAGTCTGAATCAGCATAGTGTGATTGAATGGTTTCGACTATTTTAGTCAGACTATAAAAGATAATGCCTTAGATAAACTAAGAGTCTTTTGGCCAATTCAATTAACATGTGAATTTGTGAACTTCAAATTTATCTGCTTTATGAAATCTCCCATTTGTGTCAGCAGACTGACAACACTCACATATAATTCAGTCTAGGTCAGTTATTTTAGTTGCTCCACCATCTCTCCAGTTACCTAATATGAATTGTCATTGTCATCATTACTCAATTTAATACACCTCTGACAATAATCAAGGTTGTCGCGTTCCATCGAGTTGTCGCGTTCCATCGAGGCGTGGTTGCCAGCTGCGGTCCTACAGTTATTGGCACTCGATTTGCAGCTTATTTGAGGCACACGATAAAATCCGTTGTTTTGAAGTTATTTTTTCAAACGACTCAAACAAGGATTGTTGTCATTGACATGTTCCTCTTTTTGCTAGAAGCAACAAAAGGAAACCCAATCATGGCTATTATTACCTGCGCTTTGATGATATGTTTTTTTATTGCAACAATTGAAAATGGATAGACATGGATAAACTGGCTGCACTTTTTGTGCAGGTCACAGTTGGTCAAAGAAATGTGCCCAAGCGGAGGGTGTGGAACCCTATAGAGCAGAGCAGATGAACTGAGGTTAGTAGCACTGTAAACACTCAGATTTTGTTTCACGTCGGCCGGGAGTCACCCGCAAAATGACCAGCTATGGTGGACTGGGGTGACCTGGAGGAGGGAAACTACACTCAAATTTTGTGGGGTTAAAATTTATCATCAATTGTTTTCCTCTTGCACACATCATTTGGTGGGTTTTAATCTGATTGGAAATCACAGTATTTAGAAGACATCATGGTTCTCCCTCTCCCCTAAATGTTGCTTGTAAATAGGGAGGTGAATGATGACAGAAGGCTATGTAAGAGATGATTCTCTGCTGCATATATGAAAGAAAATGGAACTTCTTTACATTTCAAATGAGAGATGCAATAAATGATTAAGACTTCTAGAAAAATATGCGAGCACCCTTCTAGCTATTCTGTATGCAATGACAACATTTTGTGATCCGTGTGTCTACTCACGTGCTTTGATTGATGTTTCCCATACCATTATTAAGAAGGCAAGGATTTGTATTTTTATTGGTAATATTTAGATTCGCAAACCAGTATTCCATTATGGAATCCTAATGGTTATTCAAGTATTTTTTGGTAATTAATATCTAGAATTTTCAGTACTAATGCCACTGAAGTACTTTTAGTGTTCTATTTAGTGATATGGAAACAACTCACAATTTGCTAAGTATTTCAAATTTGATAGAATAAACTTTGGACTTGTCCATGCCAATCAAAAGCATGATGAGTTACCGTGTGATTATGTCATGGAAAGATCTATATAGTTGATTAGATCTAGAGTTTGTGAGAGTTTGTGAGCCTTCGATGCTGCGCTCTCCATGACGATTGTGTTAATTCCATGTTTTTTTATCGTGCGATACATGTGTTTTTATACAAAAATTAGTTATCCCGTAGCAACGCACGGGCGCTTAACTAGTCTAGGAAAGCTAAAACGTCGTCTAACTTAGGATGGGGGGAGTCATGTGGCAACGATTCGATTCATCACCGGAAAGAACGGCCTTAGTAACAGCTTCCTTTATATTTTGCAAAAGCATGTACCATATATATGCGCATATTCCCAGGGGAGGCAGGCAGCCGTATCTGGGTCGCGAGTACAGGCCGTTCATATAGCACACGACGGACATGCATACATACAACACATTAATTACGTACGTACACAAAAGCACAAGATATACTCCACATATGAGCGATCGAGTACGTAATAGCCTACAGAGAATAGGTGAACAAAAGTACGTATGTATGTGACCGCCACTTATTTGTTTTTCTCTGCAGTAAGTAGTTGTGATTCGAAGCCTTTTTAATTGCGCATCCAGAGCATGCTGTCCTGGGGAAGGAAGTGGCACACCGGCACGCTCCCCGGCGCCACCCCGAGCTTCTTGTACGTCGGCCAGAAGATGCCGGGCGTCGCGTCCTTGTGGCACGCCGTCACAGCATCGGCCTTGGTCCCGTCGGCGCCGGTAAGGGTCACCGCGTACACGGTGGCGGTGGTCGTGTGGCACGCGAAAACGGCGTAGGGGTAGGGCATGCGGTGGCAGGCCACCATGTCCCCGCCGGACACCGGCATGGGCCTGACAGACTCCACCACGTACACTTGCCTCCAGGACCTTGCTTGCATCGGGGTCGCCCCGTCCTTGCTGAGCTTGGTCATCGTCGCCGCGCGGATGTCTCGGGTGCCGAGGCAAGAGGCGGCGAAGTCGGCCATCGACTCGATGGAGGTGGCGCAGCGCTGGGCCACCACGCCGTCCAGCGGCGGGGCCTCGCACTCTTTCAGGGTGGAGCGTATGGCGGCGGCGGCGGGGAGCCGGCTGGAACGGAGAGGCGGGACAGGATTTCCGGGATTTTGGTGGAGGTGAACGGGATGGATTCCGCGCGGGCGCGTGGGAGCGCGGGTGCTCCGGTGGCGGCGCCGGTGAAGTGGAGCGTCATCTTGGAACCCGGGTACAGGTCATGGTGGAGGAAGTAAGCTCTGCCCACCGAGCCCTCCTCATACACAGCTGCTGAAGCTATCACGGCGCCGACCTGCTTGCACATGCACAAGCAATTAATTAATCTAATCCGTGTTAAGTGTGTGTGTGTGTAAATCTTGGACATAATTAAAGAACAAGCTAAATCACGAAGGTGTTCTTTTTCCATGTTGTAGCATAACTTTCTTGAATAATGAATCATTGGCTGCATGCGCATACGTACGCTCACCAGGAGCAGCGGGAAAGCTGCGAGTGACGTCCTAGCCATTAGAAGCTCAGAAGATGGACTGGAACCTTGCTCTGCGGTAGAAAGCTAGCAGTCGATGGCCGGTATTTATAGGGGAGGAGAGGAATCGATCGATCGAGTGGGACGAAAACTATTATATCCAGTATTTGGAAAAAAAAGGAGCTGTTTACAAAATACTTACATAGTAGCAATTTAATATTCAATTCGCATCTCTGGCACTTGGCATGGAGATCAGAAAATTGTGTGTGGCCTGACCTCACCTCGCAACCTGAACATTGATAGGCGAGCTGGAATACCCACTACCGGTAGTAGTGGGACGCATTTTGGCCTAGTGCACCGCTGTAGGCCGCTCGCAGGTCTCGTGCTTAATTATGGCGTTCCATGTTTGGGGAGGATATTTCTATACCCTAGTATTATTGTGTCAAGGCTTCAAGGTTAGCTATTAAGACGACATGTTTGGTTTTACTATGATTGCCTCCTCTCTTGGTCAACAGATTAACTCTTCACTTTCAAGAGATCACTTCTTCTTCTATTGTATTTTTTTTTTTCATTTGTTTCTTATTGAACTTTTGGTAAAGACTAAATTAAATGAGCGCGCAAACAGTCGCACCGCACACACGCTCACTGCATCGAGCCTCGTCCTCACTCTACACTGTGTTGTCCCCTTATCTTTTGTTGCGGATACAAAAACTTCACTGTGCAACATCCTATCTGTAACACCCTAAGTTTCAACAAACATGGAATTTATGAAAATTTCAGAGGGTCTGCTCCTGTAAATATAGGCATCCACAATAGGCAAGCCACAATCACGATATGACAATAATACGGGAATAATAAATACAATCACGACACATAATAAGATACCTAGATACCTAAGTATAGATATTCAACTAATTGACTAATCTAGCTACTAATTTAACATTATAAGAACTAATTATGTGTGAATGGTAGCACGCGTCCGCTAGAAACAGGTGCCAGTTCCAGTTCCCATGCATGCCATCAACAACGGTACCTACTTAAAAAACAAATAGGACATAAAATACAAGTTGAGTAAAAACACTCAACAAGTCCAGTATGAAACTGATGAGAAATACAAAAAAATATTTGCATTGAAGAACTGAATAAAAGACAATTCTTTACATGAGAAAATAAAACCATCTATGAATCAGCAGTTTTCTCAGAAACGGATATCATGAAAGTGACATCCTGAGAATTTACACCGTTCTTTTTATATCCACCTTTTCCAGTGCGCGCTCCGATCTATCTAGTGTTGGTTGGAAGTGCATGGTGAGCAGCGACCATTCATAGTCCCTTTATCTACTTGGTCCGCACTTCTACGGTTCATTTTTCTTTGCTTGAGAATCTTCCATATGACAAAATAAACAAAATATGAATTCAAAAGTGACAACAATTTTTCTTTTGCTATTATTATGCTGTAATGAAAAGTTTGCAGGCCAGTCAGTAGGAACTGAAGTCTTGGTCATATGTAGCACTTGTACAAAATTCAATTACGCTCCCTATACCAAATTATAAGTTGTTCTAGCCCCCTCACTATTGCAAAATTATAAGTTGTATGGGCCCTTCTCAAGACATCCTGCTTTGCCCTCGCACTTTCCGCCTTCGCTCTCCACTGGTCACTCCCCTACACGCAAGCTCCACAAAATCCAAATCCCCCATGGCGGCCGTCGGCCAATTGCCAGCGCACACCGGCCAATGACGCCATGAAGGGAGCAGCTAGAGCAGGAGTCTGAAAATGCCGTGGGTTTTGCTATGGTACACTCAAATAAATGTGGACCGTCAATCTGAATGTCTATAATCACATATTACCTCCTAAGAGGTAATAGAATAAGTGTATTTTAAAGCTTTGGAGAAACGTGAAAGTAAGCAAAATTTTAAGAAAAATATCTATCAGTTGGATCTAACATGCATGCAACCGCATGAGGCAAAAGTAGAGGTGCGTTTTAGTTTTTTTATTTAATCTGGAACGTTTAAGCTGACTATATGCCGCAGAGTGCAAAAGCCAGCAAATAAAATGAGTAGAGGTAACACGCTGCAACCATATATTGTATCACAAGACTAGAGCTGCAAGCGAACTGCCGTAAATTTCAAGAGCAACTGAGTTGCGGTGTATGCCAACGGCACATGGTGCAAAACTCTGCAGTACCGACCGAAAGCTATCTTCAAGCTAAATGTGCAATCTTACCTGCACGAAGACGCCGTCGCAGTAGATGTCTCCAACGCATCTGCCATACCCGGTCCTCGTCGTACACGAAAGACCTTCAGGCTCTTTCCCTGGACAAGCTTCAGCAGCGCCTCTTTGGCCTCCTTGCCGTACGGCATCGCGCTCTCCGGCGCATATCAATCCCCCTGCACACATGCGTATTCAACTATCACTGCATCAGGATTAACTAGAGGAATCAAGGCGCGCACATGTTTCTGAACGTTGGTCAACTAGTACGCATAGCACAAAGCTTAGCCTGATCCTGTACTTCTTTGCGAGAACCTCTTCGCCTCTCGCTTTAGGAACTAGCCTGCACTGCAGAGGTTTCAGACTTAGCTGTCATTGTCAGAACCTGAACCAAATGTAAGATGTGTTCTTAGACACACACACACAAAAAAAAAAAAAAAAAAAAAAAAAAAAAAAAGAATGAGATGAACGAAGCCATCTGACGATACTTTGATTAAATAAGGATCGATGCGAAGTTCAAGAAACCAGTATCCAGCGTCCACTATGATCTTCTGCAGCGCGTCGGCCTTCTGGTAGTTCTTGGCGGCCCGCGCCTTGGCCCGCTTTCGCCGCGGCCTTCTGCACCTCACGGGGCACGCTGCCGGACTCCCGGGGATCCGCCGTGTGTCCACCCACATACACGTTGATGGTGTCGCCATCAGCCACGGGTCAATCTGATAAACCAGCAAGAACACTCGTTAGCCCGTACGCGCGAACATGGAAAAATTTCAGTAAATGGCTGATGGGAAAGGGAGCCGGCTGGAGTCTTTCAGGGAGCGTGTGCAGCTCGAACTTGGCGCCCTGAGGTTTGGGTGGCGGGGGAGCAGTGGGTGCGGGAGCTCCCCTGCCATGTTTGGATGTCGCAGGCAGGCCGTAGAAAGCCAAGAAGCCCTGGGCGAACACAGGTAGAAACCATCAAATTAAACCAATGTTGATTATTGACCGTACATCACTGTTGTAGTTTGGGGCTATGCATTCGGTTGGGTACCTCGACATCTGCTTTATTTCTGATGGTTCTTGAGCGTCTGCACAACGAAGCGTGCAGGTTCCTCCGGCGTCTTCGGCGGCGGCCGGGCTTTCTTCTATGCCACCACCAGCAGCTCCTTGTACCTTACATGAGCACAAGGAATTTTAGCCTGGCAGCTAGCGTTATAAAATCTGAGCGAGATGTTAGTTCTCGTTAGGCATGTACTCCCTCCGTCTCAAAATAGATGTCATTCTCGTTTCCCGGTAAGTCAACGTTTTCAAAATGCCGGCAATTATATATTAAAATATATAAATATTTATGTTAAGTAATTAATATCATCGGAAAGATCTTTAAGTCTAGTTTTTTAACAAATTTATTTGGAGATTTAAATGTTGCACGTATTTTATACAAACCTAGTCAAAGTTGAGAAAGTTTAACTGGCACACATCCCATATTGACATCTATTTTGAGATGGAGGGAGTACTCCCTATGTCCCAATAAAATTGTCGTTCTAGCTCTTGAGAGTTGTCCCAGTAAAAATGTCCTTCTAGCAGCAGGACCACAGCCAAGTAGCCTGCAGGACTGTGCATGCTCCTCTCTCGTCCACTCGTTCCCTCGCATGCGCCCTGTCTTCTCTCGTGCTCCTCTCTCATCCACTCATTCACTTGCATGCGTTCGAGAGAGTGTGCTGGTGTGCGGGACCAAAGAAAGAGTAATGATCAGAATCTAGGGCCGGCCCTAGGATGTTAGTACCTGTGTACAATTCTAGAACGATGGGTGTGTTTAGATCCTAAAATTTGGTGTAAAATTTTAGAGGAATGTCACATCGAAAGATCAGAAGACGTTTTGTTTGTTTGTGGTAAATATTATCCTACCATAGGGTAACTAGGCTCAAAAGAATCGTCTCGCAATGTACATCTAAACTGTATAATTATTTTATTTTTTTACCTATATTTAGTACTCGATACATGTGCCGGCATTTTGATGTGATGGGGAATCTTCTTTTTGCATAGTGGAATTTGGGGAGGAATTCTAGGCTCTAAACACAGCCAATCTTATTGAGACGGAGGGAGTACATAAGGTTTCTCTAGCATTTAATTCTAAGGCCTCGTTTAGTTGGGCAAGTTTTTGTAAGCCAAATTCCAAGTTTTTAGACTCTCTCCATCACATCACATTAAATACACCAAAAGATATATGTTCGAGCAAAGAAATGTAGGTAAAAAAAATAACTAATTACACACGCTTACATTGTACATCACGAGATCTAATCTTTTGAGCCTAGTTAGTCCATGATTGGATAATATTTACCACAAACAAACGAAACATATTACAGATGTGCTTCTGAAGTTCCAACAAAGCTCTTGGCAAGTTTTTTGCCCAACTAAACAAGGCCTAAGACTCATCAAGTGTTGGAAACCGTGCACGTAAGGTTTCGTCTAGATAAAACTGGTTCCTTCTCTCTTCTTTATTCCTTTGCCATGTCATAAAAACAAAATCATATCCTATCCTACTATTACTAATTAGAGGCTCCAATGAAGCCTTCACGTTAATTCTCACCAAAAGCATTAGAAAAAAGATAAATGCTAGAAATTCCTACATTAATCGAAACATCTAGCCATCCAATCAAATGACTCTAGCGACAGGTAACCATTGGATCTATTTTTTTTTTTTTAGGAAATTACCCACCTATGCCATTATGTAGATAAAAAAATAGCCAAAATATAATTATTCAGGAGAAAAAAAATTGGTTACGTAGAGACAATCTTGATTGGCCTTATCGTGGAAATCTTGATTGGTTGTACCCATATTTAACTGGTTAATAAAATTATATAAACATGAATATCGGACGTACCATATCATCACGTTCGTGTGGTTGGTTATCTATTATTAGAAGAAAATTTGTCAATGCCCATACAAACAAGGTATACGTGTGCAGCCATTACGTAGATAAAAAGCCAAAACATAATTATTCCGTAGAAAAAAACGTAGACACAATCTACATTGGCCTTACGAAGGAAATCTTGATCGGTTAATTATATAATACATGAATATAGGACGTACCATCGTCGCTTTGTCTGGTTGGTCATCTCTTAGTAGATTAGTAGAAAATTTGTCAATGCCTATAAATAAGGTTCACCTGTGCAGCGTAACAGAGCTAATTAATTCAATTATTACTATTACTAATTAGAGGTTACTATTACTAATTAGAGGCTCCAATAAAGCCTCCACATTAATCCTCACTAAATGCATTAGAAAAAAAAAAAAGATAAATGCTAGAAATTATCACGTTAATCAGAAATATCTAGCCATCCAATCAAATGACTCTAGCGACAGGTAACCATTGGATCTATTTATTTTTTTTTTTGAAAATTACCCACCTATGCCATTACGTAGATAAAACAATAGCCAAAATATAATTATTCGGAAGAAAAATTGGTTACGTAGAGACAATCTTGATTGGCCTTACCATGGAAATCTTGATTGGTTGTACCCATATTTAATTGGTTAATAAATAAAATTATACAATACATGAAAATCGGACGTACCATATCATCACGTTCGTGTGGTTGGTTATCTATTAGTAGAAAATTTGTCAATGCCTATACAAACAAGGTATACGTGTGCAGCCATTACGTAGATAAAAAAAGCCAAAACATAAATATTCCATAGAAAAAAAAAACGTAGACACAATCTACATTGGCCTTACGAAGGAAATCTTGATCGGTTAATTATATAATACATGAATTATATAATACATGAATATAGGACGTACCATCGTCACTTTGTGTGGTTGGTCATCTCTTAGTAGATTAGTAGAAAATTTGTCAATGCCTATAAATAAGGTTCACCTGTGCAGCGTAACAGATCTAATTAATTCAAAATAAAATACAAATTAAATTGTCATCTCATCCTATCTGGCAGGCCTACTAATTAAAATTGTCATCCAAGCCCCGCCACCACAGCCATCGTCCATAGCCACCAAACTTCAATCAATCAGGAAAACTAAATCAACCTTTCTATCCTATTACTTACGTCAGATATTCCCTCACAACTGACGTCTTGCCGGTTCTTGGCAGGCCTTGTGATCAGTTTTTGTTTTGACCGTCTACTAATTCATCTCTCATTTTGGCTTGGGCATGCAGGTTTCATCATTATCAACGGCTAGGCACGAAGGAAGGGGAGAAGGACATTTATAGGATCGCTAGGATACGTGAGAGGAAGACAAGGGACATAAACCAAATCAAATGCATCAAGAATGGGACAGATCGACTTCTGCTAAAGGATGAGGAGATCAAGGACAGATGGCGAGAGTACTTCGATAAGTTGTTTAATAGGGAGGATGATAGTCCTACCTTTGAGCTGGATGACTCATTTGAGGATACCTGCAGATGCTTTGTGAGGAGGATTCAGGAGGCAGAGACCAGGGAGGCTTTGAAGAGGATGAAGGGAGGTAAAGCGATAGGCCCTGATGGCATCCCCATTGTGGTGTGGAGATGTCTGGGTGCGAGAGCGGTAGTATGGCTAACAAAGCTTTTTAACCTCATTTCTCGGTCGAACAAGATGCCTGAAGAACGGAGGAGAAGTATATTAGTACCAATCTTCAAGAATAAAGGAGATGTTCAAAGTTGTACTAACTACCGTGGGATTAAGCTGATGAGCCATATGATTAAACTTTGGGAGAGGGTCATCGAGCATCGCCTAAGAAGGCTGACAAGTGTGACCCAAAACCAGTTTGGGTTCATACCCGGGAGGTCGATCATTTTGGCGATTTTCTTAGTACGACGGTTGATGGAGATATTTAGGGAGCAGAAGAAGGACTTGCACATGGTCTTTATTGACCTCGAGAAGGCGTATGACAAAGTACCGAGAAACGTCATGTGGTGGGCCTTGGAAAAACACAAAGTCTCAACTAAGTACATTACCCTCGTCAAGGATATTTACAAGGATGCGATGACATATGTACGAACATGTGATGGCGATACCAGTGACTTTCCAATTAACATAGGACTGCACCAGGGGTCAGCACTAAGCCCTTATTTATTTACTTTGGTGATAGATGAGGTCACAAGGGATATACAGGGTGATATCCCTTGGTGTATGCTCTTTGCTGATGATGTGGTGCTAGTGGACGAGAGTAGAGCAGGGGTAAATAGGAAGTTGAAGCTGTGGAGGCACACGCTAGAGTCGAAAGGGTTCAGACTGAGTAGGACCAAGACCGAGTACATGATGTGCGACTTCAGTCCGACTAGGCACGAGGATGGGGACGTTAGCCTTGATGGACAAGTGGTGGCCAAGAAGGATACTTTTTGGTATTTAGGATCTATGCTACAGAAGGATGACGACATTGATGAAGATGTTAGACATAGAATCGCAAAGCAGGTTGGCGTAAGTGACGCCAAGCTTTCGCATCCTCTCGTGACAAGAGGGTGCCACGTAAGCTAAAAGCGAAGTTCTATAGACGGGCGATTCGCCCGGCGATGCTATATGGTGCTGAATGTTGACCTACAAAAAGGTGACATGTCCGGCAACTGAGCGTGGCAGAGATGCGTATGTTGCGTTGGTTTTGCGGGCATACTAAAAGGGATAGAGTCCGGAATGAAGAGATTCGGGATAGGGTCGGGGCGGCTCCTATCGAGGAGAAATTGATCCAACATCGGTTGAGATGGTTTGGACATGTTCAATGGAGGCCCCCCCTGAGGCGCCGGTGCGTAGTGGGGTTTTAGAGCGAGTAGATAATGTGAAGAGAGGTAGAGGTCGACCTAGACTGACTTGGGACGAGTCGGTTAAGAGACACCTTAAGGAGTGGAATATCTTCAAGGATTTAGCTATGGATAGAAGCGCATGGAGGCTAGCTATCAGTGTGCCTGAACCGTGACCTTTGGTTCTTTTTATATCTACCATCTTTACTTTTTGTCTTATGCCTTTGTGTGTGTGCGCGCGCGCGCTCTTTTATACTTGTTTCATATGGGTTTCATCTCTAGCCTCTCCCAACTAGCTTGGGACTAAAGGCTATGTTGTTGTTGTTGTGCATGCAGGTTTCATCAACCACTAGGAGCAGCCGAGATCGAGAAGACATGGCAAGCTAGATTATCAAGGTTCTCCTGGACGAGCTGAACTCAGCATCCTTTTTCAACACATGGATGTAGATATAGCTCGCAGCTTAGTGAACAGCGAGGTCTCTATCTAAGTTATTGGTATAGGGGTCGGCCTGTCACCACTGAGCCACATGTATGCACTCTTTCTCGCTCTCATACTACTCTGCAGTGAAGGATTTATACACGTCTTGCAAAAGTCTTGCCGATTTGTTCTAAAAAATATTTAGACACATTCAGTGCATGCAGGAGAGGCAGGATTGACTATATTGCCATGTCTGCTCTTCAACAGACAAGGGAAAGAGTATCGATTCTGCACGACGAGAAGCAACCAGCAGCAAAGAAGGGTTTTTTTTTTGCTCACCACTGGCACACTAAAAGATTAATGCCAATTTTGGCCTCTCCATTGCACGATCGTACGCCATGCATCCAGGTTAGAGTTGGAGTCATAATGCAAAAAGTTTCTTTGACAAACATTGAACCTCCAGCTATATACCCCTTTCATTCCAAATTGGAATTCCTATCTTTTTGGTACATAGTTTTCTGTATACACTTAAATATACATTATGTTTAGGTATGTAATAAAAGTCGTGTATCTTTAAGGAGAGAGTATAATTTGTCTACACAAAGTGTCTGGCCGGTTGACCTACGGCTAATCTTCTAGCTAACAAAGACAAATTCATCACTATATTAATGTGCAACTGATGATCTAAGGCAAATACTCCTCACTTGAGCATGTTACCCAAATCATTATTAGAGTTACGTATTAAAATTCTTTTGATGTTAGCATTGTTACCTCCATCTGAGATCTGACTTCAAGCTCTATGATTTTATCTTAAGCAACATGGTCTATGTTTCAAATGATGACTTATGTTATTGTAATATTGTACAATATTTAAGAACATACTCCACAACCTAAAATCCTTATTTTGGAAAAGTAAAAAAAAAAAGAGAGTAATCTTAATTAACAGTAAGGTTTCAAAACTAGTTTCATATATATATATATATATATATATATATATATGGTGCACTTTCTATACACCCGGGAGTATCTACACCCACCAGTAATATGAAGAGGTGCAACAGCCGGTTAGCACTAATGGGTTGATACCGCCGAACCCGCTATGAGCAGCTCCCGTCAAACACGCGCGCGTGATTTTAATTTGCCTCCCGTGCCGTGCATGCAGTCAGTTGGAGAGGCCAGTAATTACGGATGTAGTATATGTGCATACGTACTGGTATTTCATGAGTACGTCTATATAATTCTGTTGTATATACGATTATTAGGATATATTGACCCACACAAGTGTATATGTCTAGCTAGCACAGTTATGTACTCTGTACACATGCACAGAGTTAGAAAAAATAGTATAAACTATAGTATATATATAAACAGTAGTATGAACTAATACTATTTTACAAAAATAAAGTATGAAGAAATACTTTTTAGGAAAAAAGCGAGTATGATGCAATACATATGAGTACATAACACGTACATTTTTGTAGAACGGTTTATATGTACACTTTTTTTATAATTACATACTTTTTATAATGGAGTATACGTACATACTTTTCATAATGGAGTATCCGTACATACTTTTCAGAAACGTATTTGTGCATACTTTTTTTTATAATTACATACTTTTCATAATGGAGTATAGGTACATACTTTTCATAATGGAGTATACGTACATACTTTTCATAATGGAGTATCCGTACATACTTTTCAGAAACGTATTTGTACATACTAAGAGAGGAAATTTCCATCAGTCTTCTAATACGATTAATTGCTGCCATGCATCTCCGATCGTAACCTCCTCCATCTTGCCGTTGCTTGGCTTCAACTAGTGCCGGACAGACACAAAATACATGCTGCTCTCCAACGTACGCCGGCGATGAAACCAGGGAAAAAGAGGCCCTGTATTCTGGTGATGGTGATTTGTATATTAAGATCAGAAAAATAGAATCAAGATATGAGTATATATATATGCAAGACAGAGGCATAGGCGCCCAGGCGGCCGCCGCGGAACTTCTTCTCGGCGTGCTCGCCGATGCTAATCTTTATAATGAAAAAGTTGCAAGGTGCAGGGATATTAGATTGGAAGGAACAAATCGATCTATACAGTATGAATTAGGACTGACTAGGACTATCTCGACCATACCTGGATCGCATCGACGGATGTTCCCTCGCGGTGGAGATCATGGCGCACGCGGCTACAACTCGACCCGCCCGGCGGAGACGTGCACGCGGCCAGCACGACCTGTTCCGCAGAGACAGGCGCATGGGAGATTACGGGTGTGCCGGCCGGATCTCGATCGACGGGTGGTGGCGTGGCGTACGGCGACGAGTCGCATCTGGCCTCAAGGAGACCACCGCTGGCTGCTGCCCTCATGAGGCCGCTTTCTGCCGCCGGTGTGTTAACGTGGGGAGAGGCGCCGTCGTGTGCTGCGCAGGGGCCGATCGAGGAGGACTGGTGGGTTGTCGCCGCCGCCGTTTCTCTCAGTAGGCACCGATCTTTTTTTTTTTTTTTATCCTAGGCACTGATCGATTTAATAAATGAGGAGGCGAGAGTGAAGATAGGACCGATGGTTTTATGTCAGTTAACGGATCCACCAATAGACCCGCTAATCAACTTCACGTCTGTCATGTGCGTGCGGTAGGAGAAATACACTTGCATGTGTAGGCGGGTGTAACTACTCCTAGGGTGTAGGAAAAATTTACCCTATATATATATATATATATATATATATATATATATATATATATATATATATATATATATATATATATATATATATATATATATACGCCATTAAAGGAAAAATATGACTATGTATGAAAAATATATAAATTAGTGCCTTGAAAATAGTAATTAATAAGTTTAAAATAACTATATATACTATAGAATATACATTATGCCTATTGTGTTGGAAAATAAACAAAGAGAAAGCATACAATTTAGTATAATGAATTCTTTATTAGTCATATGTATTAAATAATAACTAATACTTATATATCTCCTAAAATTCTAGCCCGCGAGAGCACGGATTGATGGACTAGTGTTATTTAATGTGTATGAAATTTCCATTGAGATTGGCCTCACAGAGATCCGCCTCAAGTTCTGAACATGAGATAAAGATCATCTGTAGGAGAATTATGACACGTGAAACCTCACTACAGATAGCTCTGCTGGCACATTCTTCCTTTTCCAGCAAAAAAAGGAACCGACTAAAATATTTACCGTGTGTTTGGTTGGATCGAACCCGTTTTTAGGATGTTTGGATGGGGAGCAGCAAGGGGCGGGTTGGTCCCGTGAGCGAATATTCGCTTGATGCGGTCAACTCCATCCGCCAAAATCCGGGCGGACGGAGCCGACCCTCGTTTATTTCGTCGCTCCCGCCGTGACTCCGTCGTTCTCCTCCACGTGAAGCACGGCTCTAGGCCGATCCACGACGGGCAGGTCGACGACGACGACGACGGCGTCCCGGTCGCCGAGCCGGCGGGCCCGTGAGCGTCGCTAGGTTGGATCGGAGCTGCGGGCCCGTGAGCCACGCAGCCACCGCGCCGTGGAGCCAACGCAGCCGGAGCCGCCGCGGGATTCCCGCCCGCGAACCGACCAAGCGGCCCGTCGCCGGCTCGACGTTGCATGGCGCGCCCGCATCCCCTTCGCCCACTAGCGCTCCGTCGGTAGCGGCCGCGGCTCCACCCACCACCCCACCACCCCGGCGCCCCACCGCGACCCCACCCGCCACCCCGCCTCCCGCCGCGGCACCGCCCAAGTCCACTCCCAAAGGCGTCCCCCTCCCGCCCCCGGCGCCCAAGGCCGAGGCCCCCGCGCCCGCTGGCCGTGCTACCGCCTCGCCTCCCGCGCAAGGCAAGCCCCCGCCTCCCCGGCCGCCCCCACGCCGGTTGCCGTCTTGCCGGAGAAGAAGATAAGGTGTGAGACTGATGCGTGGAACCCATAAGTACTTGTACCTCACAAAGTCAAATATACCATCTCTCCACTCTTTTCCCATCCCTCCAACCAAACAAAAAATTGGATGGAACCAACCCAACCCAAACCTACTAACCAAACATGAGAGGGGTTGGAGCCATCTCAAAAACAAGGGATGGAACCAACCCAACCCACTAGGTTCCGGAACCAAACACACGGTTAGAGCTGCTAATCGCGGGGCACGGAGAACTTTAGACGAGAGGCCGCTGGCAAACTGATGGTGGTGACGACGAGGGCTGTGGATCCGACGATGCTAGATCAGGCGACGCCGCACCCGTGGAGGACTAGATCCTGCTGTAGCTTCTTGATCCAAAGGCGGGCGGTGCACCGCTTTTCTTGGCCGCCGGTCTCTTGCGGATATCCTTCCTTCGCTGCTCCATGAGGCATGCCACCAGGCGCCGCAGCTCCTCGCCGCCGGTTCGAAGCCGTTCTTTGGACAGGCGCCGCGGGTGCACGTTCTCCTCTCGCGGCCCACGCTGGCTGGCAGCCTCGGGCGGACCGGGATGCTCGCTGTGGATCAGCTTGGCTGCTGCTTTGACGCCGGGCGCCCGGCGACATGTCGGGCGAAGCTCCGTCCGGACGCCGCCTTTGGCCACCGCAAAATGTCATGCACGCGATCTCCGGCGAGGTGGCGCTGGACAAACGAGCAAGCGGTGGAGGACGACGTGGAGAGGATAGGGTTGGGACGGGGTACTTTGGGCATTTTGACCGGCCGGACCAACGTGTCGGGGTTGCTAAAGTTTGGACTAGTGACATGGAGGACAAAAAAAAAGTTCGGATTAGTGACACTTGTGACCGCTCAAACTTTTTAATGGCACATATAGAATTTTAAACTTTTATAGTGGCACACAGTCTTTAACTGAAGGTGTGTTCCCTTGCAGCGGGCCCTGTGAAGTTGGAATAGAAAGGTACATCTGGGGCCTTTGGAGTTGCAGAATGTAACTTTGCTTGATGAAAACTACCTAGTTTTTTTTTTTTTTTTTTCTTCTTATAAGACAAGAACAAGTTATCATCACATACACGTTAGCATATATGCTGATGCCAATATCACAATCACATGATGCTCATTCCACCTGCCAATCACATGGAAGCATACTGTATGATGCATGTATGATTATATATATATTATATTAGAATACAAATAAAGAATTGAAGGTAAGCAACGACACAGTTTGCTTTTTGTACACATTTTTTGCCTGTGCCAATCCGCTGCAACAAGAAAGGCATAGATAATCACATGGAAGTTACACCTCCTCCTAACCGTCTTTGTACACCTTTGTTAAATCACATAAAAAAATGATTAACGGACAGTGTGTCTGTTGAAAGAATAAAAATGAATTCACCCTAATCTCTTTTGTAGTATACCTGTACATCTCCGTGTCCGATGGATAATATATACCAGAAATTAAAAAAAAAAAACTATGAGCTGCTGTGAGTTGTCCCTCCAACTGGCCGGTGAGCAATCCAACCCCAAACCACCTCCGTGTCACGTCCCGGAGCAGGGTGTCCTCCACCTCGCAGAACTTGTGTGGCCACCTGGCCGGTTCGACCGCCTCGAACCCTAGGCCGGGCGTGCAGTCCTTGACCCATTCTATTGTAGCTAGTCCTAAGTATGAGCTCTGATACCATTCTATGACAGAACCTCCTAATTACTGGGCCCACCTGCACCTGTCTTTGTCCCAAAGATCTCTGACAGCTGTGCAGATGCCCCCAATAACTTAAGAAGCCTGTTGGGTGTCATCGGAAACCCCGATTACACCACAATTTATGTCTCATACCAGGATCAACAAAGGAGTAGTTACAACATTACAATATTTGTTACAAAAATATAGATCAGAGTGCGGAAGAATAATAACATTAATTTTACAAAAAGTGAATAAGTTACATTTAAGTGAACTTAACTTAATTTGCGGAAGCTAGATAAAACTACAAGGCACCAGATCATGTCGAGCCCACCGACATAACCTTGGTTAAACAAAGATGAGTCGAAGACTGCAACAGGGGGTTAACAAACCCCGAGTGCGGGGAGTACTCAACAAGACTTACCCGACTAAAGAAAATAGGAGAAGACTCAGGAATGTTGGTCTAATAGGATTCAAGGTAAGGCTTTTAGCAAGAATCAAGGACTCTTTTGCGAAAAAGCTTACTAATAGTGAATCCTTACTTTCAACATTTTTAATCATCATTTACCTTTAACTACTATCATCTAAATAATCTTATAATAAAGTATAAACCTTTCTTGTCCGTCCCATCACTTATTCTAACTTTTCATTGTTTCATAATTAATCTACGATGTGAAGGGGGAAACCGAGTCTCCATGTCCGAGAAGCACGGTGATTTTGAAACCGATTATAACCCAGCTGGGGAGTCCTTACCACACGACATATGTAGCACTTAAGCTTGCATATATCAACCCTTTCTTGGATCGCTCAAATCGGAACCGCGTCCTACGCCACCCGACAGCACAGTACACCTCACACCCGGGGAATTTAACCACACGTGCATCCAGGGACTCCCCCACGAGGGTTGTTGGTATTTGCTAAGCCTACAGAAATATTTATAATTTGTATAATCCGCAAGCGAACGGATACCGGTGAGCACTTCACCCGGGAGAGGGTTTTAATATCGAATCCACAGGGAGGATGGTGTGAGGATAACTGAGGCATATAACTAATCCATATAACTAATTCATATAACTGAGCAGCAATCAAGGAATGAGAGGATAAAGAGGTAAGGAGATTCCTACGGTTGTCTAGTTCTTACCCTTGTAAGCTATGTTGATATTGTCTTAAGGGGACGTACTCAAAGGAAAACATGGACGAAACATGCAATCCTCCAGCAACATGGTCCTGCTTGGCCTATCATTCGTGGGGTGGACTCCAAAGGACTCAACAGGACTGTCACTCCCGCGATCTACCACACAACCCGGAATGTAGGGTGCATCCACAAGCAACCTCGGTCTAAGCACCACGCCTAAACCTAAGCCACCCCTCTAATCTATAGGGTCCTACAGATTAAAGTACTCAAACAAGAGTTGTGGACAATAAGAACAATAAGAACAATTACTTACTCAAATAAGAAGTTGATCCCACCATCGAAGTCTCAGAGGTAAGCCCCAATGCTAATGGGACTTGATCCCGACGGTACAAGATGTAGAGGAGTCACCAACAGGTCCGGTGCTTCCTCAGCAGCTCTTCCCTTCACCCACGCTTTAGCTCTCAGAACAAGATTAGCTCTAGTCTCTCTCATGGGAACTATGGCTCTAATCTCTCTTGATGCTTGTTCTCAACTCACTTTAGGGCTTCTAGTTCTACATGGTGTCTAATCTAGATTGGAACTAGAGAGGTCAGGGCCTCAGCCTGTTGAGTATTGAGTTGAATGAATTAGGGTTTTGCTCTGGGGTCAGGTGGTCTGCTTATATAGCCCTTGGCGATGAACAGGAACCCTTAGATCAAACCGACCTTGAACAACGATGTAGATACAACCTCAATGTCGGTGGTAAACCGCCATAAAAATGTGAGGCTGACAGGTGGGACCACACTGGCGATCGCCAGTAACATGGCCGGCGATTGCCAGGACTCTATGTCCTGGTGAGTTCTCCTTCCTCCTGGTGTCTTCTGGTGTCTTCTAGAATGTTTTAGTCCACTTTTCGGATTGAGTTGCCTCACGGTCAAGTCTTGTCATCGTATGGGATGCAAACTCTTAGGTTTTTCACTGCTCTTATCTGCTTTTATCTGTTCAGTCCCTGCAAAGTCATGAAATACCAAAACTCATGAAAATATGTTAGTTGGACCCCTAGACTTATGTTGGTATTCATTTTATGCCCTTATTTCTTGTTTAGTTGACTAGTAATATTATACTATAACAGGTATCAACAAGCTCCCCCAAGCTTACCCTTTGCTAGTCCCTAGCAAAGCCAAACTTAGCAATGGATCAAGAGTTGCTACAACGCCTTCACGCCTCCAAAGTACAAATGCTTTCAAACAAAATTTCTCCTCTAGATAAGAATAAACTGTTCAACCTTCAACTTACCCATATTACCTTTAACCGTGGAGCTTATAGCCTTTTCTTTGATCTTAGGCAATTGAAAGATAGAACAATCAAGTCAAGCACCGTATCTCAAACTCTTCGTTCAACTATCATTCTGGAGTTTTTTGCAAGTTTTTAAAATAAAACTCAAAGTTCCTTTGTATGACCCTCTCAAGTCTCTCATTTGTGGTATTTGTGGATCCTCACTAAGGCAACAAGGTTGTTTTACCTTTCTCTCATAATCTGTGGTATTTTTGGACTAAGGCAGTAGGACACTATGCCTTCTTCTTTCTCACCCTATATCTAAGGCTTATATCTGGAGATCATAGGTGGGAGAAAAACTACATCTACTTACTAAGCATATATTGTAAGTTCAAGCAATGGATCCAAAGTCACGAGTCATACTGATCATGGGGTGTATGGTGGAATGAATATAGTGGTAAGTGAATAATAAGGGTGAATGCGATGAGGTGTATCTAATGAGGAGGAAGCCTAATTCTACATTTGCTCCTTGAGAACATCATCTCTCTTTGGAATTTGGAATATTCATGAGAATCTGGGTTGTATACTCTTTCTATATTTTTTCCCCTTTTTTTTCATGGAGAGGCGGGCATCTAAGTACCCATTGTTTTCAAATGGACACTTGTCCATTTTTAACTCTCCTTTATTCTCTTTTTTTTCTCTTTCTTTCTTTTTTTGGAATACAACCCAAATCTCTTTTGCAATAACTTTTGAGAGATAACAAGAGTAATGGAGCTTTGTTGGCTGGGTGGATAGATGTAGGGAATATTTTTGGTTGCTCTATCCCAGGATAGGAGTAGAACATTTTTGGTGGATATATATAGTGGATGCAATACGAATGTTTATGGTGGTGGATGCATGCTTCCAGGGTGGAAGTAGCATATGAATGAGTGAAGTCGAGTGGAATGGAATGCAATGGGGTGGAATGAGATGGAATGAGATGGAGTGTACATGATCAGCATGACAAGTTTCTAAGGGTCGACAAAGATTGAACAAACTCAATGCAAAGCAAGCAGCCTATATATATGTCAAAAGGTTTTCCTAATCTATGGAGCATGTATATATGGCTGTGGTAGGAGGTTCAACACTCTTGTCATAAGGAACTTATCATGTGCACTTTTAAATTTTCAAAATAAATCTCCAGAAATCTAGTATCACTAGGAGTAAGATCAACAGCAGCTCAGACTCTCATATATCATATCCGTCAATTACCTAGACTTTAGAGCAAGTAATTTGCAACCCACAGGTTTTAGGTTCAGAGTAAGTCTCAAGTCAAGCAGTTTTGCATCTAAGGCTCAAGAGAAATTAAGCTTGAAAGCAAGGTACTAAAAAGGAATTACGACGGAGCAACTATTCATCATCTCTAAGTTATCAATTTTAGGGTTCATTTTATCTTGGCAGAAACAACTTCTTGTACACTCTCTATACTTATTTATTCTCACATTCTAAAGATCACACTCTACTAAAAACTCTTTAAACGACTAGACTCTATAAAACTAAACTTCTTAACAAACTCTTATAGCAAACCAAATATTTAGCTAATAATATATATAGATAGTAGTAGAGATACTTATCGGGATAACTGAGAGTGTTCTCCCCCAAGCTGGATTGAAGTGTGGTTGTCGATGATATGGAAGTTGAGATAGATGGCGACAATGAAGTCGGCCTATCATGTCTCTCTCCCTTCGAATCCTGTTGAACTCAAATAGACAACAAAGCTAATGGAACTTGATTAAGCGTTAGTGGTTTGCCACATAGGCTTCATGTGTCTAAAGACTTTTAAGATGGATCATGATTATTCCGGATAGAACTTCAAAGAAGATTTCTTTTCTAAATATTTTTGAAGTTTTATAATTTTATATGCATGCAAAGAACTATGATGCAAATGCAACTAGATAAATACATATTTTTTTTTATGCCGCCACGGTTAATCTCCTTATGGGTTGTTACACGCCATAAGATTATTCACATGGGGCTTTGGAATTTTCAATGCAATGCTAATGCGTAAATTTAAATATGCTAAAGGAAAATGATTATGCAATGCAAGGAAATAAATATGTTATGCATTTAATATGGATAACTACCGATCTTACCTTCCGGCGAGGGTTCAGTGTTTTAAGTCCTCTGAACAAGACTTCTTACCTTACTCACTCCTCAAGTGCATCATCGATCTTGGTGGTCGCATCTCCTAAGATAGTGATCTCTAAGGATGGCATCACCCATGTTGCTTGCTTGTCCCATAGTTTGAAGTGAAGCTTTGGCGGTGGAAGCGTGCAATGTCTTGTTTAGTGTGCATACTTTGTGGGTTCAGAACATTTCCTTGTAGAATCTTGGGGAGTGACATACTCCTCCATATTTTGCTTGAAGTATGTCCCGCTTGCCAAGATAAGGTAGAGATCAAATGCATGGGCCCTGTTGGTGGAAAAACACCAACAGAACCAAAACTTTATTCGTTCTTCTCTAACCTTAGGCACATTAAACAAGGCAGAGTTAATGTTTAGTTGTTCCTTTTCATGATGAGGATGATAAGATCAAGAGATTGAGCATTAATGGTTTAATGATTATAACTATCTTCCAGAATAGGATGTGCAACATATTAGCTTACATGGTTGGGGACTATAGGATCAGGAGAGTGGTGTTTAGGAACAATTAAAGAACTAGACATGTGGAGTTAAGCAAGATGGATAAAGTTGGGTTATAACTCTAATCATGTTTGATTATTTATGATCATGCCAAAATAAGGAAAAGCTTACTTAATAATAACTTACCTCAAGATGTTACCTTTTATTAGAGTGTGTCGGCATCGTAACACCTTGTGGTGGTTCTTTCCCTCTGCTTGGAGCTTTCCTCATTTGGCCTCTTGTATATCTTGCTCCTAACTTGTCTCCTTTATTGCATCATCCTTTCTTTTCTTATCCTTTGAATTGTGTAAGGCCTTTTTTGCTCCTCTCATGGTTTTATTCCTCGTCATTAGTGGACAACACATACCCGAAGGAATATACAAGTAGTACCAGGATAGTGTTGTTACAGGGCTAAAGACTACTTTCTATGCTATAGAAAAGTTTGGTTGAAAATTTTAGCATAGATCATTTATATCATGTACTCACCTTGCTTTTCTAGAAGAATGATTTTATTAAACCTTAAGTTTGATTTTTATGCATCGAAATCATTCGAACTTGTGAAAAAAAACAATAGTGAATAAAGAGGTTGCAAACCAGCGTGTGGAGTGATGAGCGTATGTGAGGAGGAAGAGCATGATTGGATTATCCTTGGTGGAGTTGGTCTTCCTTCTCCATGTGCCGATCATCCTTAAGTTGATCTTTGAGTAAGTGCTTTTGTTTGTAGACTTTGTTTGCGGCACTCCTCTTCTTTCTCTTGCTTCATCTCTAATGTGAGCTTATCTCAGGACTTCCCCCAAGCTTGTTTGAGAGTTTTCTTTCTACAGGGGTTAGTCTAACAAAATATACCAATGTCTACACAAGTAATATTTAGTTCAATAACCAAACTAGACTCCATGTCTAATTTAATTAAGGAAGGTATTTTAACCAAAGCACCATGCTTAATTTAAATGCCTTTGGAAACACACTATTTGCGCTATAGCAGTATTCCAAACCAAAGCATACTATGGTAAACAAAGGGTAGCATGAAGGCATTATAGGGATTTACTCAAATGGAGATGAAACAGTGTAGCAACTTGAGCATGTCTTAAAGGTAGAGACAACCAAGATAAGGTAGCAACATGGCAAGAATTATTTCATAATCGATTTTGCATGAGCATGGTTCAATGTTGTATGATAATTGGTTAGACATACCTTTATATTATCATGCTTCATTCTTTTTGCTCTAGACCTGTAATGGTTAGTAACAAAAATACCCGAAGGAATATACACAATTATATCTCTATGCTCACTACACAAGGGGGTGTTATAGCAAAAGATCTATACTTATATTACTTCCCCCTAGAGTGCTTGTTTTAGGACAAAAAGCTCGTCCTTGGAAAACCTTCAAATATGATTCAAGATGATGAAGAGGTTTTCCCTTATATCACCAATCTCAAAACTCAAGCCAAGGAGATCAACAACCACCCTTTCTAAATCTTTATGAATAGTTATCACTAGGAGGTTTGAGATCTTATAAGTGGCTAGATTAGAGATGGCAATTAATTCAGGAGTTTGCTCACATGGGCAAGGATTGGATAGAATGTTTAGGAAGTAACTCCTATGCTCATGGATGTTCTCTAGCTATTGATAATGCTCTTTCTGGTCTTCCTTAGATCCTTCATGATGTCTATACTTGGGATTTCTAAGATCGTAGGTAGAATCAAGAAAAAGAACACTAGAGGATTCATTGGGGTCAAGGATGAGGTTGAAGATGAGTTTGGATAAGTTATCTAGTCTAAAATAGAAGGGAAGAAGACATGAATGGATTCTAGATAGCTTTGCTCTCCTTCTATGGCGTCATTAGATATGCCATCCTTGGGCTCCCAATATCCTTAGTAAGAATAAGGATGCTCTCTAAGAGACTCTTCTTTAAGAGGATTTGGTTTATAGGCACTCAAAGGTCTCCAGTGAAGCTAGAAGTTTGTTTCCTAAAGTCATCACCATAAAAGATTCAAGGATAGAATTACTTCTCCTCTTGGAGGGGTTTAGAGTATTGATGACTTAGGATTGGTAGCTAAATCAAGGGGTTGGAATGATTATGGTCTGGCTATCAAAACTTCTTCTTTGGTGTAGAGGATGATTCCTTTTCTTCCTTTGGGTGTTCATGAAAAATTCTAGGGAAGAGATCACACCCACTGAGTTTGTCAAGACAAACCTTGCTTTAGAAAAGAGAGAAAAGTTCCTCCAGAAAACTGCATGATGGTCATGCGAACAACTTTTCTAGGATGAGCCCAAATACATTATTCTTTTCTTAAAGGATAGGATCTGGCCTCTGAGATTAACTATGGTCTCCCAAGCTCCTCACTTCTTCTTTTATGCTCGATGGTTCCATGATAGGCTCTTCCTTTCTAAAGGAAGAGGGTGTCAATGAATTACCCTCAAACTTGTGTAGAAGAAAGACAGAATTCTCTCCTATAATGGGTTGTTTCATGATCATTTTGATCAACCGTAGGCACAGCTCATAGCCAAAGGATAGGTTCTATAGATTCTAGTGGCTTGAACTTGTGCTTATGGGTGCAGCATAAGGATAGGTGTGGAATCTGAGGATCCCATAAAGATATAAAAAGAAAATATAAAAAGAAAAACTACACTAAGGTATGGTACAAGATTAGTTATACTCAATGTTTTCTCAGCAACCATTCTCCCCAGCAATGGCACCAGAAATGCTTGTTGGTATTTGCTAAGCCTACAGAAATATTTATAATTTGTATAATCCGCAAGCGAACGGATACCGGTGAGCACTTCACCCGGGAGAGGGTTTTAATATCGAATCCACAGGGAGGATGGTGTGAGGATAACTGAGGCATATAACTAATCCATATAACTAATTCATATAACTGAGCAGCAATCAAGGAATGAGAGGATAAAGAGGTAAGGAGATTTCTACGGTTGTCTAGTTCTTACCCTTGTAAGCTATGTTGATATTATCTTAAGGGGACGTACTCAAAGGAAAACATGGACGAAACATGCAATCCTCCAGCAACATGGTCCTGCTTGGCCTATCATTCGTGGGGTGGACTCCAAAGGACTCAACAGGACTGTCACTCCCACGATCTACCACACAACCCGGAATGTAGGGTGCATCCACAAGCAACCTCGGTCTAAGCACCACGCCTAAACCTAAGCCACCCCTCTAATCTATAGGGTCCTACAGATTAAAGTACTCAAACAAGAGTTGTGTACAATAAGAACAATAAGAATAATTACTTACTCAAATAAGAAGTTGATCCCACCATCGAAGTCTCAGAGGTAAGCCCCAATGCTAATGGGACTTGATCCCGACGGTACAAGATGTAGAGGAGTCACCAACAGTCCCTGCTTCCTCGGCAGCTCTTCCCTTCACCCACGCTTTAGCTCTCGGAACAAGATTAGCTCTAGTCTCTCTCATGGGAACTATGGCTCTAATCTCTCTTGATGCTTGCTCTCAACTCACTCTAGGGCTTCTAGTTCTACATGGTGTCTAATCTAGATTGGAACTAGAGAGGTCGTGGCCTCACCAAGGAGTATTGAGTTGAATGAATTAGGGTTTTGCCCTGGGGTCAGGTGGTCTGCTTATATAGCCCTTGGTGATGAACAGGAACCCTTGGATCAAACTGACCTTGAACAACGGTGTAGATACAACCTCAATGTCGGTGGTAAACCGCCATAAAAATGTGAGGCTGACAGGTAGGACCACACTGGCGATCGCCAGTAACATGGCCGGCGATCGCCAGGACTCTATGTCCTGGTGAGTTCTCCTTCCTCCTGGTGTCTTCTGGTGTCTTCTAGAATGTTTTAGTCCACTTTTCGGATTGAGTTGCCTCACGGTCAAGTCTTGTCATCGTATGGGATGCAAACTCTTAGGTTTTTCACTGCTCTTATCTGCTTTTATCTGTTCAGTCCCTGCAAAGTCATGAAATACCAAAACTCATGGAAATATATTAGTTGGACCCCTAGACTTATGTTGGTATTCATTTTATGCCCTTATTTCTTATTTAGTTGACTAGTAATATTATGCTATAACAGGTGTCAACAAGGGTACACGCTACTCCCGCCATCTCTCCACTCCTAGTGCGCGGTTGTACGTTTCCGATTTGACACCCCCGAGATCGGGCTTACCAGAGTATGTGGTCAGTACTAGTTTCGACTGACCTGGGGTGACGCCGAGGTAGACGTGCCATTGGCCAAAAGACCTCAGGCGCAACTTGCGTTCAATAGTCTCGGTTACACACGCATACAACGATACGGTCCTTAATCGACAAGTCGGAAATACTACACTGAGACTCTATTCTCAGTGCAAGTTACCCGACCAGTCTCATTTTTAATACCATATCCCAGTATGGTGTCATCATATAACATCCTTTTTCATCAAATGCCCATTCGGGCTATCACTAGAGACTTGTCACATTTTGACTCAAAGGTCTAACTAGTTTAGCATGGCTAAGCATTTCTAAGCATTTTTATTAAAACGGGTTTGCCAAGGTAGATGTCAAAATAATCAAGGATTGGTAATGCATCAATTAGGTTATCACACAACTCCTATCACCTAATGCAGTGTATAAAGCAAAGGTGATATAAAGCTTTGTAAAAACACGAGGAATGTTTAAATGAACCGGGGCTTGCCTGTGTTGCAGGGAAAGGTTAGATTCCGTAGAAGGATCACCGAAGTCACACTTGGCACCAACACCACTGGTGGATGGATCTTCTTCGAAGCTCCACCATTGTGAACCACATCACTCTCGTTTACTACACGTAATAATGATGTATTGCTTAACATGATGGAATGGTAAACATGTTGCTTGATGATGCATGAAATAATAAACACTTGAGTACAATTTTCCTTCACGATAAAGTTACAACCCAACAAAACCAACTTGTTGAACTACTCTACATGATATCATCACCATTGCCTAAGGAGTTCTCAAGGACCATTTGATTATGGTATGATCCAAGTTTTACAAAACAATCCCAAATCACACATCAAACCTAAGTCATTAAACTCTAAACACACACTTTTCTAATAAATAAAATAAAGCATAAAATAAAAAATAAATTAACTTTCTCAAAATGGCTCCAAACTTTTTATACAAGTAGGTCACATCATAAAACAGCACCAAATAAATTTTCATGATTTTTGAAAAATATTTTATTTTCTAAAAATCTTGGAAGATGCATTTTTCAATTAAAATTTGTATTTTTAAATCATGCAAGAACTACTCAAAATCAAAGTTTCCAATTTTTCATAGGTAGACATACTCATAGGAAGGCTACACAAAAAGTTTCAGAATTTTTGAAGCACTACATGAATTTATATGAAATTCACAAAATCGTGCACTATTCATTATAAAGGAAATTAATAAAACATTTCTAGAAAAGAAAAAGGCCATCGGGCCTAAAGCCGCCGCCCATCTTGAATAGTAACCAGGCCGGCCCAAAAATCGCCGGCAAGCTGGCCCGCCTGCACTTGTTTTGGCAACTTTGCAAAAGAGCCCCCAAACTTTTATGAAACTCGTAATTAAATAAAAACACTATTTATATGAGTTAAGAAATTTACATCAGAATCCTCCGAAAGATTTATTTGAATCTGGGTCCTCCATCTTCTACTTTCTTCGTTCCTCTTCTCGTACATTGCACGAGGGGGCGCCGCTCGCACGGAACGGCGGCGACATTAGCGGAGTTCTTTGGACCGGCTCGGCCGGCTCCGGTGGCGACGAGGGGCGCGGCACCGCGGGACCCACGCCGCTCGCGTCCTAGGACTCAGCTCCGGCCCTAGACCGGCTGCAGCAAGCAGCAGCTTCGCCAGCAAAGACGCGACACCGGGCGGCCCGAGCGAGCACCTGCGAGGAGGCGGTTGGGAGGAGGGAGCGGGCGCGCGAGCGTGGGGTGGCAGCTGGATCGCGCCGAGGAAGGAGGAGAACGGTGCAAGGAAAGCCGAAGCTCCAGCCGCCATGGCCATGGCGGCCATGCCATGCCGCGCCGCGCGGGGCGGGCGGAAGGAGGGAGGAGGGCGAGGGAAAACAAGAGAAAGGAGTGGGGAATTCGATCCCGGCCTCTCCAACTCGAGTAGCAGGCCCTGAGGCGCGGACACGGAGGTGGGCAGGTGGCAGCAATGGTGTCGACGTGCTCCATCGCGCGGACACGCCCCGGATGCGAAGACTCCATTGAGACATTACGTCGAACACCTGACACGTGTAAAAGGAGATCGGTTGTGGGGCCGTTTTGGGCTATTTCTAGGCCGAATCTCAACATGGGCCAATAAGCAAAAATGATCACCTCTGATCAATCTTCAACGTTTATTAAGGGCCCAAAGTCATTAGCATAACTAATTAAAAGATAATCATCTCCAAAACTTGCATTGTCAATGACTTAATGATGATTGGAAATGATTGTCAAAACCTTGTCAAATCAAATCCGACTGATCTCAAATTTTGATATGTTGTTCCTCAAAGCATAAGCTCCAATCTTTATTTTTGGTCCAACTCAAGTTACTTAATAAAATCTCGGGAACGCGAGACGTCGACCTTGATGGATGCTAATCCCAGACTTAGAATTTTTCTAAGTCCTGAATTTAACTTTTCTTTCCAACTTGAGCGCTATATTTGAGGCACTTAGGAGCCGAATAATGACTTGACCCAAAAATAACAGTTGTGATACTCCTCAAAATCTCCAATTTTGCTTAAAGGTCAAACTTCATATCTTGCTCAGAAAATAAAATTCCAGTTCGGTCAAAGCATCAACTTGATAACTCCCGAACTAGGGTTTTGAGCCAATCGGAGCATTTTCGAGGCAATTGCTCAACATGAACCCTTAATGACTTTTGTTATGGAGTTCATTTAGAGTCATTTGAGTGTTGTGGAAAAGATTGGTTGACTTCACCTATACCCGTTACCTTATAGAGCCATTGCAAGCACTATATATTGGTAATGGCATGACTTATCATTTCATGTGATTTTTTGATTCCGATCTCCGCGAAACTTAACCATTAGCTAAGACACATATGAGTTGAGGTGCAGAGCATGAGAAATCATGGTTCCCATTAATCACTTATGTCCTTAGCCAGGCTCCAAATATAAACATATAAACTTGCCTTTGCTCTGAAACGGATGCGTCAAGCTCATGACCACGAATTAATACACTTGCTTTTGTCCAAATCTATTAGTTAGCTGGTAATTAACACCTGGGGTGTTACAGTAGACGACCGCGGGATCCGACGCCTTGCCCATGTGGGAGCAAGCAAAGGCCTCGAGCGTGCTCAGTGGCACGCCATGTGTCTGCTCCTGTGTGAAAAAAAAGTAGGATGGTTAGAAAGTATTCAGAGTTGTGCATCAGAAAATAAGAATTGGATAAGACTTACATATCTAACTGAGTAGGCCGAGAGATTAAGATTGCCTTGATGGTGTGGTACACCTAGCATCATGGCACGCTGTTCCCGGTGGTCGTTGTGGATCTTCTCAAAATCTCTATCGACCCACTTGTTCACCATCAACTCCCAGGACCGCCTTTGAGCCAAGCACCACTCCGGAATCACCTACAGGACACCAAGTATAAAACATATTAGAATATCACATTAAGCATAATTAAACTTAGTACGACCATTCAATATTTACCAGCATGTATTGTTCTCTGGTCAGATTCAACGTTTTCCATTCCTCCTTATTGAGCCTCCTTTAAAGGATTGTCCCGTAGTATGTCCTGACGGCCTGGCCACGTGCCTCATACCACATGTCTGTCACAAGTTTGAAACAAAGTGAGCAAATTTGTTGACATTTCTTAGCGCAATCAAAGGAAACAGTATAAACCCATCCCCAATAACAAATAAAATGCTCCGCCGACATTCCCAAGTAAAACCACCATGTCGGTGATCCGAAAGGGATTGTCAACGGGATAGATCTTGCCATCTTAGATGTTTCATCCGCAAAGCGCACGGATCTATCATTGTAGCATTTCACCCTAAGTATTCGTGGTATCGTTATTTATATTTTCCCAAAGGAAGGCATGTGTTTAATAAGCTAGCATGGCATCCGAATAGAGGAACATGTGTTTGCTTAGACCAAATTGTTCATAACAGGGGGTAAGCAATAACGGTTTATGGATAGTGTGACACACACTTAAGAATCCACCAAAAAAAGGATAAAGAAAATATATAAAGAATAAATGAATAACCTAATGGAGTAATTCTAATGTATCTAGTCATGGCCATACAAATGAATAGTTAGGATCATATGCAAACTGATTTAATCATGGTTAGGTCTAGGACATCAGGGAGACTCCTCGGATATCATACGGCCCAATGGGAAGCATTTACGAACTCCTACAGCACATACGAACGTGGGGGGATTTCAAGGGACGGTCAAGGCTTGTCACGACCAAGCCGCCTACCCCCTCAACCGTGGCATGCACTCATATCCGCAGGTGTCGTCATACCCGCACCATGCCCGCATATTAGAGCACTACTCTTGTCCCCCAGATCCCCACTCGTCGAATGGACGGACTAGAACAAGAGCAAACCCGAAGGAACAACGAACCGATATCCCACCTCTAATCAAGTTAGGCATATGATGATCGATGATGAACTGAGATGAACATATCAAGATTGTGATATGTAAACTATATGCTAGTTCATATACCAACACAAGAACATGAACAAGACTATACTCTAGTTCATAAGTTAGGCCAAGAACAAAGATATAAGACTTGCAAATAGAAGAATGCTCCATAGAGAAGATGTATTACCAAGGCACTTTCTTCTAGGAGACAAGCCCTCCTTGTAGCTCTTCTACTCCAAGTGCTAACCAAGAACTAAGAAGAAGAAGAAAGAAGAAGTAGAAGAAGAGAGAGAGGTAAAGGTGGTAGAGAGGAGAAGATTGCTGGTTTGCTGGACTCCAAGTGGTGTGTGTTGAGAGAGGGAGAGAGGGGGCCTACTTATACACTTGGAGGAGGGGCCTAAGTGCTAATTTACACCAAAACCGACCTGGTAAACCTTCCTAATCTGAGCAAACCGACCATCCCACGGCGGGAATCCCCATTTGGCAGTGTGCATGAACCGCCTACCCGAGGTCGGGCCGAAACCGCCTCGGGGAGGGTGCGGCCGCACCAGCGCGCGCACCCCCGGGCTCGGCCGCCCCGTCTCGGTGGGGTGTCGCCTTCCGTCTTGAAAAGTTGTGGGCCGGGCTTGGCTCGCCCAATTTTGATGTTTTGGGTCGATTTGCTCCCCCGGGCTTGTGTTTTGCAATAATGCGCTTTCCTGATGGCGTACTTTGGTCGATTTTCCACTTGCTTTTATTATAAATCTGCAAAATAAAATTCTAGACACTACAAGTGGAATTTATTAGTGATAAATGCATATGAGTATAAAAAGGTATAGTTTTACTCCCTTTATGGTAGTAAGTTGACGGAAAAAATATGTCGTTGGTGACCGTCAACAAACTCCCCAAGCTTACCCTTTGCGCGTCCTTGAGCAAAAAGAGATAAGTACTTGGTTGTTGATCAGGGAGTTACTACTATGCCGATTACATTTCATAAGTGCCATGGTTATAATAAGATTTTCTACTAGAGTTTGAATAAAATGGCACATCTTTTTCCCACCCTTTATTACCTTTCATCGTAGCGGGGCTTTTTAGCTTTTCTCAAAGTCTTGGGCGGTTGCCGATAGAACGGTTATAACAGAAATACTTATCATTCATCCTTCGATCAACTTTTTATCCGGGATTTATTTATTTAGATAATATTTATTTATTTTTTTTTTGAGAAAGAAAGGGCTTTATTACTATATCTTTTTTTTTTTTTTTTTGGAGAGGTGGGCTCTACTCGCCTAGACTTTTGTCTTTTATTTCCTCTCTTTTCTTTTTTTTTTCTTTTTGTTTTTAGAGATGTGGGCTCTACTCGCCCTCGAACACTTGTCCATTTTTCATCTCATTTTTTTTTATCATAGCCCATATCCTTTCTCTTCTCAAATTAGATTCCCTGATGTCAAGTCTCTTTTTACGGACGAAGTCATAGCAAATCCATTTATACTATATCATACTTGGCAACAACTTAGACTAGATAGAGCCTATGCAACCCACATGAATCAGGTTTTTTTCAGATGAGTTTTTAGACTTAGCCACTAAATCCAAACTTTAGAGAAATTCGAATTATAAACTAGGCAATGTGAAACATAAGACAGAGCAACTATTCATCATTTCAACAAGGGACTAAGACTAAACATTTTCATAACTCATATATATAAGCATTAAGGCACAAAGAAGAGCTACTTATTCTATTTTTGGATTTTTTTTTAGTTTTAGTTTTTTTTTTGAATGCAAGATTGCTGAAATTTTAAACATGCTAAAATAAAATAAAATTTGATAAAAGTAAATATGCAATGCAAGATACCTGGGGGTCCTCCCCAAGCTATCTAGAGGCCTACCGATCGGGATCGAAGCCTTGGTACCTCCGGAATGCTTCCTCGCGTGCGTTGCGAGTAGCCATGTTGGACTCAATTGGGCCCATCTCTGCCGACTCTGCCGCTCCCGCTTCGCCGCCATCGTGCGGTGTTTTGCACATGGGTATTGAGCGTGTGCTCAATGTTCCTAGTGCGGACGCCGAGGTGCTTTAGCTGGATACCGATAGCCTCCACCCCTTGTGGTGGCTGCCCAGGCCGGACCGGTGGGGGCATATCGCCGAGCCGCCGTCAAAGTCAAATCTATTGGCCCTCCATGCCGCCAGATCTCCTTCAAAGCCACTCGATGGTGCCGGTGTCTTAGGCGGTGGCTCCCACCTAGGATCATACCCGGTATTACCCCCGGGGTCCCCATAGGATGGGGCCAAGCTGCCTGAACACCGGGTGTAGGCCGTGGGTCGTAGCCGTGGCGTGAAGTAGGGCCCATGGGAGGAGGATCCGACCTCCGGCCTCCCCGACACCGCTTGAAGAACCGATGGGGGTGTCTTTCCCCGCGCAAGCTATCGCCAGCCTCGAGCTCAAATGTTAGTACTGGCTTTTATACAACCGTAAGTCCGGGTTAGGTAACCGAACTATAGTTGCATAGCCGGAAAAAGATGACCAAGCTCGCCCGATGGTAAAATCTTAACTAAATGCCCCTCGCACAAGCCGCAGCAGCCAGCCCAAAACTCCCCTGGTGTGGAAATGTACTCTATCTGCCGATTATCCAAAGCTCCAATCGCAGAAGCGAGGCGTGTGATAAGAGATGTGCGGTGACAGAACAAGAACTTTTGTGATAATATGTAAAAAGTTCCTCGCACATCTCTACCACTTTGGAGCTACCTTATCGTTGTGGACAATAGCATAGAGTAATTTTAATTCAACCTCGTTCAGCCATCTAACCCCATGTCTAGGAAACAATGTCAGCGAGATCCAGCGGTGGATAAATCTAAGTGATGGGTGCTGGATCTGTGAGTGGCGAGGTTTGAAGGTACCGGTCTCATGAGCACCGGATATCTCCTCCCAAAAGTGATTTCTGACAAAGCCTTGGAGAGCAGCATCTATGTTTAGTGCACATCTATAGCTGAAACCCCAGTGACGAGCTAGGTCCGCCCACGTAACATGATAAAGTGTACCAAAGAGGCGAAAAGAAATTCCTATCTGGTCCTCTACTAGTGTGCATAAAAACTGGATTGCCAGGAGGCAAGAACCTTCCTCCTCGAGAGGGGGAATATCCTGCCACCCGACTGCTCTCCAAAGGATTGGGAATTCATCGTCCATACCTGTTTGTTCGAGGAGCTTGGAGTCGATTCCGGGCGTGTGCTGGAACACACGGTCCTTGAGTAGGAGATATGCTTGCATCTCCCGATCCCCACGGATGTCGAGGTACGGCGCGTCGGCTTCATCGATTGTCGGGGGAGCTTGAGCTTCTTCCTCCCCGACGGGTGCAGCGTCTTCTTCCATGGGGGAGCCTTCGAGATCATCGAAGTTGAGGGCAGAGCTTGTGCTTGTTTGTCGTGAGCTATGTCTTGACGACCGCCTCAACCCGCTGAAGATCTTCTCAGCTTTCTTCATGGCTACTGCAAAAACGATTGAGCAAGACCTCGGGTGTGCGAGGGTTCGTCGAAAGTATGAACTTTCACACCCGCGATCTTGCTTGGCACAATGTTTTTGGTGGAGAAAATGGAGTGTAGAGCAAGTGGGAGAGAGTGTGAGAGTGAGAGAGAGTGAAAATGAGAGGTGGGTGCTCTCACACCGGTGCTCGGGCTATTTATAGCCGAGCCAACGGCCGAGGGCCGCTCCACACAACGGCTAAGAACCGTTGGCGAAGGCGGGGCCCGCGCGGGCGCCAAAGACGGGTGGGGGCGCATTTGGGCGCGCGCACCACTCGCCCGAGGCTGCCGCCGCTTCCGGCTTTGGCGGGGTGTGCTCAACGGTCACGAAAAAGTTCGTGGGTCGTTGTTTGCTCGTCTTTGGCCGGTTCGACCGTTTTCTCCCCTTTTTGAATTTCTCCAAAAATTTTCAAATATAAATTTATTTTTAAATAAAAAAATTATTTTAAAAATATTTTTGTATATATTTTCTATGTGGGGAAAATTTTTCATAAAAAAGAATTCATTTTATTTATGAAAACTTTTTATTTTAGTTTTTTGAAAATATTTTCTTATAGATTTTATGTAATAAATATTTTTGTTTATTTTGTTAGTAAAATATTTTATAAAACACATTTTTTTTCAAATATACCCCTTTTTTTTTTTTTTTTTGAATACACCCCATTTTTTTTTTTTTTTTTTGGGCAGGTTATTTATAGTCGTCTGTCGACTCTCCCCCCGCTATCGGGCGGGAAAGCACCGCCCCCGAGGTCTCGAGTCACATCCTTCAACACTCCACACCGGCCTTGATGATGATGATATCCGGGTGTGTTGTTGTTTGTACCCGATGAATGGATACTTTACCGCCTTACTCTCGACGTGGAAGACTATGAAGCCTTTCCCCGTCGCGGATATCGCCCTTGGCCAGATAGAGAAACGGCCTCCCATGAGGAGAGACGTATCCTCCGATGGGCCCATATCCAAGATCACAAAATCTGCGGGGATGTACTCCGGCTCAGATTTTGACTAGCACGTCTTCGAGTATTCCCTCCGCCGCCTTGTTGATTGATCTCGCCATTTGGAGGACGAAGTTGGCGGGAGTAAGTGTTCCTCCATGGATTTTGTTGAAGGTGGACTTGGACATCACATTGATACCGCCCCCAAGTCACGCAATCGTTGACGAAGGTGTGGGGGCCAACAAATAAACTGATAAGCGGACGCCCGTGGTCGCCCTTCTTGGCAATGAATGGCGAGCTCCACGGGGATCTTCTTTAGCTCACCGGGTTGGATCGAGCCTCGAGTTATCATGTTAACCGATTCGCGCGGGACCTCGGTTGCCCCGGGATCCTACCCGAGTCGTTAACCGGCACTTGGGCAAAGAATCTGGGCCAGGTGTGTTTCTATCATCTTATTGAAGCCGAAGTTGGTTCTTCACAACAACCGATGTCAACCCTTCGAGCTTATTATTCACTCCTTCAAGGATCTTGTCTTGATGGCTCATCTTTTTTGGTGAGGTTTTCGTTAATTTTGGCTTGGCCCATGCAGTCCTTCAATGACGGCCGACCCGGGGGTTGTAATTGGAGTTGTATCCCCGGGTTGCGTTGGAACGGCGGCCTGGATCGTTATTCTAGCCTGGCTGAGGTTGGCGATACCCGTTCTTTTTGTTGATGAAGGCGGCTTCTTCACGGGTCTCCGAGGCGCTTATCCTCACGAGTGGCCAACTCCACCACACGCCTCACGCTGGTCATGTGAGCGCCTCGTGGCGTAAACCGGGCGCCGCCGGGTAGTAGAGTCTCAGCTGCGCTCCTCCGGCTTCTTCGCCAGAAGATCCATTTTTGCGGCAAGCATATCCGCCTCCTTCACGGTATGAATGCCTTTTTGTGTTTTGGCTAGGGCTCTGTCTTCGCTCCAGCTCTAGTTTGCCACCATCTTGTCGATCAGGGCTGTTGCCTGATCTATGGTGAGCGATAGAAATGCGCCACCAGCAGCGGCGTCGAGGTGCCCCTTCGATATGGTCGTGAGACCATTGTAGAAGATACGGAGCACCGCCAATTCTCCATCCCGTGGTGTGGGCATGCTAGAATGTATTCCCGCAGCCTCTCCCACGCCTCCGGAATGGGTTCCATTGATGTCTGGCTGAAATTGACGGTCCTCCCCTCAGGGCATTGGTTTTGCCCATGGGGAAGAACTTAGCCAGGAACGCGGCGGAGCACTTGGCCCACGTGCTGACAACTCCCTTGTCCTTGTAGAACCACTGTTTCGCCTTCCCCACAAGGGAGAAAGGAAACAGACGGAGCCTGATGACGTCTGGTTCGACGTCCTTGATGACGATTGTGTCGCACAGCTCAACAAGGAAGTGTTGGAGATGAGCGTTGGCGTCCCTCGCTAGGCGTCCACGTAATGGATCGGCTCGCACCATGGTGATCGCCCCCAAAGGCGCAGCTCAAAGTTTTTGTCCGCCACATTCACCACCGCCCGGTGGGCACGTTGGTGACAATGGGGAGTGGAGAAATCGCTAAATGACTTTCTCGGCCATGGCTTGAGATGCGGTTGGTGCGGGGATGTCGGTTTCAACCGGGCGGGTTCCTACCGAAGAAGAAGCGGTACGAGACCGTGTTCTTCCTTAGGAGTGCCTCGGATCGGAGATGAAGTTTTCCGGCAGTAGGAAAACCCGACATACACTATCCCTGTTTTCATCCACAACGGGAGAAAACATAAAAGATTAGCCTGTATGAGCAAATGGTAGCCACGCACACGCTTCATATTCATAGCCGCCTATTTATTATTTTTTTTTTTTTTCACAATGCCTTCCTCGACACGGCGCCGAAATGCTTGTTGACATTTCTTAGCGCAATCAAAGGAAACAGTATAAACCCATCCCCAATACTTGCGCCCGAAAATGCTCCGCCGACATTCCCAAGTAAAACCACCATGTCGGTGATCCGAAAAGGATTGTCAACGGGATAGATCTTGCCATCTTAGATGTTTCATCCGCAAGCGCACGGGATCTATCATTGTAGCATTTCACCCGAAGTATTCAGGTATATCGTTATTTATATATTTTCCCAAAGGAAGGCATGTGTTTAATAAGCTAGCATGGCATCTGAATAGAGGAACATGTGTTTGCTTAGACCAAATTGTTCATAACAGGGGGTAAGCAATAACGGTTTATGGATAGTGTGACACACACTTAAGAATCCACCAAAGAAAAGGATAAAGAAAATAGATAAAGAATAAATGAATAACCTAATGGAGTAATTCTAATGTATCTAATCATGGCCATACAAATAAATAGTTAGGATCATATGCAAACTGATTTAATCATGGTTAGGTCTAGGACATCAGAGAGACTCCCCGGATACCATACGGCCCAATGGGAAGCATTTACGAACTCCTACAGCACATACGAACGTGGGGGGATTTCAAGGGACGGTCAAGGCTTGTCACGACCAAGCCGCCTACCCCCTCAACCGTGGCATGCACTCATATCCGCAGGTGTCGTAATACCCGGGCACCATGCCCACATATTAGAGCACTACTCTTGTCCCCCCAGGATCCCCACTCGTCGAATGGACGGACTAGAACAAGAGCAAACCCGAAGGAACAACGAACCGATATCCCACCTCTAATCAAGTTAGGCATATGATGATCGATGATGAACTGAGATGAACATATCAAGATTATGATATGTAAACTATATGCTAGTTCATATACCAACACAAGAACATGAACAAGACTATACTCTAGTTCATAAGTTAGGCCAAGAACAAAGATATAAGACTTGCAAATAGAAGAATGCTCCATAGAGAAGATGTATTACCAAGGCACTTTCTTCTAGGAGACAAGCCCTCCTTGTAGCTCTTCTACTCCAAGTGCTAACCAAGAACTAAGAAGAAGAAGAAAGAAGAAGTAGAAGAAGAGAGAGAGGTAAAGGTGGTAGAGAGGAGAAGATTGCTGGTTTGCTGGACTCCAAGTGGTGTGTGTTGAGAGAGGGAGAGAGGGGGCCTACTTATACACTTGGAGGAGGGGCCTAAGTGCTAATTTACACCAAAACCGACCTGGTAAACCTTCCTAATCTGAGCAAACCGACCATCCCACGACGGGAATCCCTATTTGGTAGGTGCATGAACCGCCTCCCTCAGGCCGGGCCGAAACCGCCTCGGGGAGGGTGCGGCCGCACTGTGTGGTGCGCGCACCCCCCCGGGCTCGGCCGGCCCGGTCTCGGTGGGGTGTCGTCTTCCGTCTTGAAAAGTTGTGGGCCGGGCTTGGCTCGCCCAATTTTTTGATGTTTTGGGTCGATTTGCTCCTCGGGCTTGTGTTTTGCAATAATGCGCTTTCCCGGATGGCGTACTTTGGTCGATTTTCCACTTGCTTTTATTATAAATCTGCAAAATAAAATTCTAGACACTACAAGTGGAATTTATTAGTGATAAATGCATATGAGTATAAAAGGTATAGTTTTACTCCCTTTATGGTAGTAAGTTGACGGAAAAAAATATGTCGTTGGTGACCGTCAACGGCCCACCACTTCATCCGCCGCCCGAGTTTCGCATCCCTCCTCGATCTTGAAGTAATCCCGCACATAGGAGCAATGTATTCATCATTATTTCAAACATGTGAAATTGAAGCGATGTATTTGTACACTACAGTGTGACATAGACTTACCCGTAGCTCCTTGATCACACGCTCTGCCTTGTTTTGGTATTTTCTACCACTCGTATCAAAGTTATCTTCAAAGTCCACGTACGGGTGGAACGACGTGACAGGCTCCTCTTCTCCTGCAACGGTAACTTCGCCAGGTAGTGCTTCCCGACCAAAAGACCAAGAATGCCATTGGGAAGGTGGCCTTTAACCGAGTTCACGGTAACAACAAAAGACCCGCCCAAATGATCAAGAATAATTATTAGTTCCTATTATGATTTTCAACCCGAAAAATAAGAAAGTAGTGCTAAAATGTAAAGTAAATTACCTTGGAGGTACCGGTCTTATGGTCGGTTTTACGGTGCTTTCGAGGTATTCGATCCGGAGTCCGGAGGGGCCTCGCAAGTAGACAGGGCCTCCTAGTAGAGGAAGAGGAACCCCCTCCCGTACTGTGGCTACTCCCCTCCCCCCATCCCTCCTCCTCCTCCTCCAGCGTGCTCCACGTCTTTGCGACGCCGAGAGGTCCACGCCCTCCGCCTCCGCCTCCGCCTCCTCCTCCTCCTCCTCCTCCGGTGGTGGCGTTGGTGGTCGGGGTGCACGACGCCTGCCCTTGCCCCCTACCCCCGTGGCGGTGGTGGTGGCCGTGACGCTTCCCCTTCCTCTTGCCCTTGCCCTAGCTCGGTAATCTTTCTGAATTTACCTAATTTCTTGGATATTTTCTTGAGGACATTCGTTCGAGGCATCTTTCTGAATCACCTGCAATTAGATGTAGATAATTAGTAAAAATGCAAAATTAAATAGAACATAATTATTAAGAGATGAAAAAAATAAACAAAACATAATTATTAAAAGATGCATAGTATTACATGTATTAGAAATAATCCTCATCTTTGTCATGATTTCGCACTGTCGGATCATAATCCTTATGATCACTATCATCCATGTCTACGTCTTCCAACATATGAAGATTGGCAGGATCCATGGGAGGAGGAACGACGTCAACACTCTCATTGTCCTTAAGTAATTTATCAAGTAACTGCAAGTCCTTCGCATCTCGAACCTCCTCGTCCTCCTCATCATCAACAACACTTTCATTGTCTACTTCCACTTCGTTGGGCCCGGTTATTTCTATCACAAATTTACCTTGTAGCCCTTCTTCTTGGAAGAACTCTCCCTCATATGTGTTTGCATTAAAATGGTAATCGTCTTTGTTTGGGACAGGTAGTCTATCGTGTGGCAATACCTTCTGCACAACATCCCAACCCTTAAGCCGCTCGTCGTCCTGGCAACACCATGGGAGATAATAAGCTTGTGTGGCATGTTGAGCCACAATGTAGATCATCTCCGGCCATCTGGGAATCTTATCGAATCTCAACAATCCCAAGTTTATCGTCCGATTTTGTTATTTCGGGATCAAACCAATGGCACTTAAACACGACAGGAGCAAGCCGTTTAGTACCGGAGAAATGGAGTTCGTATATTTCTTCAATTCTTCCATAATAACCTTTAGTGCTACTTCCATCATCACCTTTAGTGAAAACTCCGGTATTTGTGGTTTTTCGGTTTGGTCGATTCTGCTCATGGCTCGTTGTGTGGAAGTGATATCCATTCATGTTATAACCGGTAAATAACCTAACCCTAGTGGAATAGCCATAGGCAACCTGTATGAGCTCGGGGTGCATACCCGGATCGGACAGTGCCTGCAAGCTCAAGCATGATATATAAAATGAGATAGTTCGTTAGCATATGAAACGAGACGTTCATTAGCATAAATTGGACAGTACCTGGCATTTGAACCAACAAATGAAATCGGGTTTTCCATTGCCAGCACCCTGTCTAAGCAGGGTGTCCAATTCATGCGGTAGAGGCTCCCTTCGTTGATGCCAGAATTGCCATTGAAATTTTCTATACCAATGAGAGACAAAAGGGTTGGATGCAGAATATTAACTACTGGAAGACAAGTCTGTTCTCTGCTTAGAGTTGTGACTTACTGTATGTAAGGCAGCAGTTCGTCAAGGTTGAAAAGTATATAATTCATGATACTGCGCCACTCTGTAGGTGTCAAGGTCTTTATTTTCGAACCACTTGCACGTCCTAGTTCTCCTTGGAAAAGGCTGAGGGTTGATTTATTTTCATCAGCATTGTAACGAGGGGGTGGATAATGCAAGCTAGGAAGGTTGTCACCATAGTATTTTGATGTGAAGTCTGACACCTCCTGCCGAACCTTTGCTTCTACGATGGAACCCTCAATCTTACACTTATTTTTATAGTCGGACCGAACATGCTTCAGAACTCTCTCAATAGCATAGCACCAACGAAACTGTGCAGGGCCACCCATCCGTGCCTCATATGGAAGGTGCAAAATCAAATGCACCATCGGAACGAAGAAGTCTGGCGGAAATATCTTCTCCAACTTACAGACCAACACAGGTGCCATTTTTTCCATTTCTTCAAGTGTGGTCCGAGATAACTCTTTAGCACAAAGTCTGCCGAAAGAAATTGCTCAACTCTGCCATCACATGCCGACATGATCGTGGGACATAGCCTCGAAGCATCACCGAAGAAGCCGCTCCATCCATATGTGGTAGTCATGACTCTTGAGCCCATTGATTCGCATAGTAGATAAGTTCACTCCCCTCCTCGATTTGTTTGCATACCCATCGTGGAACATTAACTTTTGAAACCATTGCAAAGATTCTCTCCTTTGGGGCCTGCTCAACACGTAATCGGCCTTAGGTTTTTTCCATCTCTTGCCATTGCTAGGAGACTTCATCTCTTGCTTCGATTACGTCACACAACTCTGCGGATCAATTCTAGCCTTAACGTTGACCTTTGACTTGCTAGTTTCCATGAATGTTCTAAGAAAATACTCGGCATGTTCTTTTCAAGATGCATTAAATCAAGGTTATGTGGAAGAAGAAGGTCATCGTGATAGGGGAGCCTCTCTAAGCCTGACTTGTGAGTCCATGCATGATCCTCGCCATAACCTACAAAGACACCTTTTTCATCACCCACAAGAGAATCCACTTGAGCATGTACCTCGGCAAAATGTCATCATCTCCTGGAGGGTCCGTAACTTGGAGACCTTTCAGTAAAGTTCTTCTTGTCTAGCCCGAATGCATGGTCAAGAGGGAGGAACTGTCGATGCTTGTCGAACACAGAATACTTGCCACCCTTCTTCAACCAGGTGAACCTCGAGCCGCCTTGCATACTATTGGTATTTGTTAAGCCTACGTAAATATTTATAATAATCCGCAGTTTAACGGATATCTTGGTGAGCATTTCACCCGGAGAGGGTTTTAATATCGAATCCACGGGGAGGATGGTGTGAGGTAACTAAGGAATATAACTAATCCCCGAGCAAAGAGTCAAGGAACTCGAAGAAGATAAAGAGATAAGGAGATTTCTATGGTTGTCTAATTCTTATCCTTGTAAGCAATATTCATATTGTCTTAAAGGGAAGCACCCAAAGGAAAACATGGACAAAACATGCAATCCTCCCAAGCACTTACACGCCCAACTAGTCTTATAGACGGGAGGGTGGATTACAAAGGACTCAACAGATCTGTCCACTCCCGCGATCTACCACACGATCCGAATATAAGGTGTCATCACATGCAACCCCAATCTAGGCACCACACCTAAACCAAAGCTACTCCTTTAATCTATAGGGTCCTACAGATTAAAGTACTCAAACAAGAGTTGTGAACAAGAAGAACAATAAGAACATTCACTTACTCAAATAAGAAGTTGATCCACCATAGAATTCTGGGGATCAAGTACCGGTGTTAATGGGACTTGATTCCGAAGGTACAAGATGTAGAGGAGTCACCGACAGTCCTGCTTCCTCGGCAGCTCTTTCCATCACCAACACTTTAACTCTAAGAACTAGATTAGTTCTAGTCTCTCTCATGAGGACCATGGCTCTAATCTCTTCTTGACTCTTACTTTATTTATGAACATGCCATAATTAGGAAAAGCTTAGTTAATAATAGCTTACCTCAAGATGTTACCTTTTATTAGAGTATGACGGCATCGTAACAACTTGTGATAATTATTACCTTTTGCTTGGAGCTTCCCTTATTTGGCCTCTTGTGTATCTTGTTCCTAACTTGTCTCCTTTATTGCATCATCCTTTCTTTCTTGGTCTTTAAATTGTGCTCGAACCTTTTTACTCCTCTCATGATTTTATTCCTGCAGTATTAGTTGACAGCAACCCGAAGGAATATACAAGTAATTTTAAACAAGGGTAGATTTGTCATGGAGCTAAAGGTATCTTTTATTCTACAAAAAGTTTTGGATGTATATTTTAATTAGAATTTGCTCACTATTACTTTTTCTCTAATGGAAAATCTTAAGTTTGATTTTGATGTATGACATTTATAAACATTCAATCTTAGAGAGACAAAGTAATAGTGAGTAGGGAGATTGCAAACCAAGATGTCGAGTGACGGTAGCTTGAGAAGATGAAGAGTAATGTCGATCTTTAGAGGAGTGGACCTTCCTCCCCCATGCTTGAGCTTCCTGTCACTTTCGGCACTTTAAGTGTGAATGCTTTGAACCATCCCTAATTGTGTGTTTGTAATCACCATGTCCTTAGATGTTGTTCGATCCTTTTGTTCCCGCAAGGTTAGTGACCAAAAATACCCGAAGGGAACTTGTCCTAGGAACATGTTGTTGTTTTCTTTTTTTGCATGAGCCTTCATGTGCTCAGATTTATTATTATTATTATTATTATTATTATTATTATTATTATTATTATTATTATTATTATTATTATTATTATTATTATTATTATTATTATTATTATTATTATTTTTATTTATTTTTAGAACATAAGACAGAAGTTGTATACAAGTATATGATTTATATTTACCTGTCTTTGATGTTCTTGTGGCCCATTGCTTTGTCCATCCACTTCATTGAGTGTTTACTTTTTTAGTGATCATGGTGTATGGCACTCTTCTTCATCGAATAGACATAGCATAGGTTCTTTTTCTCGCAAAATATTAGTGGACACATACCCGGGGGAGTATACAACATGGTTGAAACAGGGGGGTTGTTGTCCAAAGTTAATAAGATCTCATCTATGCTAATGAAAAGATGGTTCTTTAATTACTCTTAGCACAGATTTTAATTATCATATCTTATAACACATTTTTGCTGGATGCTACATTCTAGCATAAGGATCAAGGCAAAGCTGAATTGTGGCAAAAGACCGAGTGAATGATTTGAGACTTACAGTTCTTCCATTAATGATGAATGAACCGTGACTTTTGCACAAGGTTGGATTTCATCATATGCCTTGCTTCATCTCTGGTCCGAGTTCATCTCTTTGACTTACCCGAATTGGATTTGAGTGTTTTTCTCGCAAGGGTTAGTCCAACAAAATATCCAATATCCACAATAGCATACCATTGGCTCAAAAAATCAACCTAGACACCACGTCTAATTTGACTTAGGAGGGCATTTTAACCTAAGCACATGCTTAATTTTAAAAGGCCTTTGGAGGTAAGATCATAACTCCTAAACTACACCATGCTTCATTTAAGAGATGTATGAACTTATTCCAAACCCGAGCATATTATAGTAAACAAAGGTAACATGAAAGCATTACGAGATTTACTCAAACGGAGATGGAATAGTGTAGTAACTTGAGCATGTCTTAAAGGTAGAGATAACCAAGATAAGGTAGCAACATGGCAAGAATTATATGAGTGATGCAATGTTGCTCAATAACTGGTTGGACATACCTTTACATTGTCATCCTCCATTCTCTTTGTTCTATACCCGAAATGGTTAATAACAAAAATACCCGAAGGAATATTCTCATAATTATATCTCTATGCTCACTACACGAGGGGGATGTTATAGCAAAAGATCTATACTTATATTACTTCCCCTAGAATGTTTGTTTTAGGACAAAAAGCTCATCCTTGGGAAACCTTCAAATATGATTCAAGATGATGAAGAGGTTTTCCCTTAAATCACCAATCTTAACTTTCAAACCAATAAGATCAACAACCACCCTTTCTAAATCCTTATGAACAATTATCTCTAGGGGGTTTGAGATCTTGTAGGTGGCAAGATTAGAGATGGTAATCAATTCAGAAGTTTGCTCACATGGGCAAGGATTGGATAGAATATTTAGAATGCAACTCCTATGCTCATGGATGTTCTCCAACTATGGATAATGCTCTTTCTGATCTTCCTTAGATCCTTCATAATGTCTATATTTGGGCTTTCTAAGATCGTAGGTAGGCTCAAGAAAAAGAATACTAGAGGATTCAATGGGGTCAAGGATGAGGTTGAAGATGGGTTTGGATAAGTTATCTAGTCTGAAATAGAAGGGGAGAAGACATGAATGGATTCTAGATAGCTTCGCTCTCCTTCTATGGCATTATTAGATATGCCATCCTTGGGCTCCCAATGTCCTTTGTAAGAATAAGGATGCTTTCTAGAGACTCTTCTCTAAAAAGGATTTAGTTTATGGGCACTCAAAGATCTCCTGTGAAGCTAGAAGTTTGTCTCCCAAAGTCATCACCATAAAAGATTCAAGGGTAGAATTACTTCTTCCCTTGGAGAGGTTTAGAGTATTGATGACCTAGGATTGGTAGCTAATCAAAGAATTAGAATGATTATGATCTGGCTATCAAAACTTCTTCTATGGTCTAGAGGATGATTCCTTCTCTTCCTTTTGGGTGTTTATGAAAAATTCTAAGAAAAAGATCATACCCGCTGAGTTTGTCAAGATAAACCTTGCTTTTAGAAAAGGAAAGAAAAGTTTCTCTAGAAAACTGCATGATGGTCATGCCAACAACTTTTCTAGGATGAGCCCCAAATACATTATCCTTTTTAAAGGATAGGATTTGGCCTGAGGTTAACTTCAGAATTCCCTCCTATAATGGACTGTTTCATGATCATTTAGATCAACCTTAGGCACTGACTCATGGCCAAGGGGTAGGATAGATTCTATAGATTCTAGTGGCCTGAACTTGTGCTTATGGATGCAGTATAAGGATAGGTGTGGAATCCGAGGATCCCAAAAAGATATAAAAAGAAAAGAAAATATAAAAAGAAAGACTACACTAAGATATGATACAAGATTAGTTATACTCAATATTTTCTCGGAAACCATTCTCCTAGAAACGGCGCCGAAATGCTTGTTGGTATTTGTTAAGCCTACAAAAATATTTATAATAATCCATAGTTTAACGGATACTTGGTGAGCATTTCACCCGGGAGAGGGTTTTAATATCGAATCCACGGGGAGGATGGTGTGAGGTAACTAAGGAATATAACTAATCCCCGAAAGCAAAGAGTCAAGGAACCAAGAAGATAAAGAGATAAGGAGATTTCTATGGTTGTCTAATTCTTATCCTTGTAAGCAATATTCATATTGTCTTAAAGGGAAGCACCCAAAGGAAAACATGGACAAAACATGCAATCCTCCGGCACTTACACGCCCAACTAGTCTTATAGACGGAGGGTGGATTACAAAGGACTCAACAGGACTGTCACTCCCGCGATCTACCACACGATCCGGAATATAAGGTGTCATCACATGCAACCCCAATCTAGGCACCACACCTAAACCAAAGCTACTCCTTTAATCTATAGGGTCCTACAGATTAAAGTACTCAAACAAGAGTTGTGAACAGTAAGAACAATAAGAACATTCACTTACTCAAATAAGAAGTTGATCCACCATAGAATTCTCGGGATCAAGTACCAGTGTTAATGGGACTTGATTCCGATGGTACAAGATGTAGAGGAGTCACCGACAGGTCCGGTGCTTCCTCAGCAGCTCTTTCCATCACCAACACTTTAACTCTAAGAACTAGATTAGTTCTAGTCTCTCTCATGAGGACCATGGCTCTAATCTCTTCTTGACTCTTACTCTTGATTAGATCTAATTAGATCTAATCTACTTCTAATTACATGTCTAATTCTACTTCACTAATCTCTAAGAGAGAGATGATCCTTACATGGGACCCCTCTACAACTGAGAGATAATGAGATAGAATGAGTTAGTAATGAATTATGGTTTAGCCCTGGGTCAGGGGGTCTTCTTATATAGGCCTTGGCGATGAATGATGACCATTGGATCAAACCGACCTTCAATAACGGTGTAGATACAACCTCAAGGTCGGTGGTAAACCGACATAAAAATGTGAGGCTGACATGTGGGACCCACCTAGCAGCCGGCCTAAATGGCTCTGGCGGCCGCCAGGGTCCAGAAGGTTCTCATCTTCCTGTTTCTTCTGGTGTCCTCTGGTACCTTCTAGAGTGTTTTAGTCCACATTTTGGGTTGAGTTACTTCACGGTCAAGTCTTGTCATCATATGTGATGTATATTCCGGAACTTTCTCCATTCTTCTCTGCATTTATCTATTAAGTCCCTGAAAAGATATAAATCACCAAAGCTCGTGGAATTATGTTAGTTAGACCCCTAGACTTATGTTGATATTCATTTTATGCCCTTATTTCATATTAGTTGACTAGTAATTTTATGCTATAACAGGTGTCAACACATACTTGGCAAGGGAACTTGCCATGAACACACCAGCCACAGAATATCCCATACGCCAAGAAATCATGCAGGGAGTAGTGGTACCACACGTACATCCTGAAATTTCTCTTCAAAGCTCGGTCGTACGTCCAAAACCCTTCATTCCAAGCTTTGATCAATTCATTTATCACAGGCTCTAAGAACACACCCATTTTATTTCCCGGGTGGCCAGGAATTATCAAAGACAAAATGATGTTCTTCTGTTGAAAGCAGACGCCCGGGGGGAGATTGAGCGGGATAACAAATACAGGCCAACAAGTGTATGGGGCAGCCATCATTCCACAAGGATTAAACCCATCTGTTGCCAGCGCAACACGCACATTACGAGCCTCCATAGCTTTGTCAGGATGAATATTGTCAAAATGGGTCCATGCTTCGGCATCGGATGGGTGTACCATCTTATCTAGATTGTAGCGACATCCATCTTTGTGCCATGTCATCTGTTTCGCAGACTCCTTGGTCATGTACATCCGTTGTAACCTCGGTACGAAGGGAAGGTACCGTAGGATTTTCACGGGGATGTTAAGCTGCCTCTTGTGACCGTCACCAGAGTCTACCTCTATGAACCTTGAGGATTTACACTTTGGACAGTGCGTAGCATCTTTGTAGTCTTTCCTAAATAAGACGCACCCATTCTCACAACCATGTATCTGCTCGTATGGCATCTTAAGTACCTTGAGGACTTTCTGCGACTCGTACATGTTCTTTGGCAGGTCGTGACCTCGCGGAAGCAAGCCCCCAAAGACCGTCAACATGTCATCAAAGCCATCTCGACTCATCTTGCACCGGGCCTTCAAGTCCATAAGGTATGAAATGGCATCTAGTCGAGAGACCTCCACATAGTCGTGAAGGGGTTTCTGTGCCGCCTCCAACATGGCATAATAGGCCTTTGCGGTTTCTTCTGGCTCCTCCTCCCCCTCATCCCCGTGTCCTTCACCAAAGTTTTCGGCATGAAAGTCATCTATCATGTCTCCTACCCCGACATCAGAAGCAAGATCATCGATGTGTTGCCTCACCACCTCATCTCTCATACGCTCAGTTTCACCATGGAAGATCCACCGCTTATAGTCCTCCGTCCATCCATACATGGGAAGATGTTTAGACATGTCATCCTTACTTTGCCTTTTTTTTTATTCCCACATTTCTTGCATGGACACCAAACCTTACTCGCACCTCGAGCATTCCGAAAAGCTTTGTCCACGAAAGCACTGCTCTTCCTAATCCATTCAGGGGTCATAATCTCCAAAACTCCTCCACCATTGTATATCCACGCACGGTCATCCATTCTCTATCATATGCGAGAATATAAGAATGCAAAGTGCATCTACACAAGGATCCTACCATCTAATAGGTGAAGATAGGTCCTAATCCCACCCGAGGATGCGTAGATGAGGTCAGTTCCATGCTCCACTCCTATCTGAGATATAATTTTGGCAGCACCTCCTGCCTGTTCTTCAAATACACATCCTCCCCGAGAGGGAGATTGTGTATTCGAAGAACAACAGGAGAGATGCCGCCGAAACTCAATTAGATAGGAGTGGAGCATGGAACTGATCTCATCTACGCATCCTCAGGCTGTCCAAAAACGTGGACAATTCAAAACAGATACGGTTATAGGTATGCAGCTGGGATCTGCATACTTCCAACCGTATCTCTTTCGAACGGGAGATGCCTAAATGAGCTGCGTGATCTAGCTACGACCATGATATGGAAAGAGGGGTTATACCTAGGGTCACGGTGGAGTCAGCCCTAGCCGGCGAGGAAGAAGATCGGGGCCGCCAAGGCACTCCGGCTCGACAAGGAACTCAACTCCGCTCCGAAGGGCTCCTCTCGCATAAAAAAGAAACACACGGGCTCGGTTAAAAATTTCGACACATACGGCACGATGGCCGACAATCACATTCACATCAAGGGCACGATGGCCGACAACCTACGGTCTGAAAGATGACGGCGGGCCGGACGGACGGCGGTGGGCGGTCCTCCTCCCCTCTCCTCCGCCGACGGGCGGCGGCGGTGCGAGGTCACAAGGCGTGCCGGCCAGCGGCGGCGGGGGCGGCGGCGTCGGGCACGCCGGGCGACGGCGTCGGGGCCTCCTCTTCCCTACCCTTCCTCCTCCCACTCCCCTCCTCCCCTCCCCCCTCCTTCTCCTTCTCCAGCCTCCTCCTCCACCTCCCCCTCCCCTCCCGCACCTCCTTCCTCCCTCCTTCCTCCTCCTCCTCCTCCCTCCCTCCCTTCAACGGCCTGCGAAGAAAGGGGGCGGCGTGGCGGCGCCAGGCGCAACGGGGGCGGGCGGCGTGGCCGGCGCCGCGGATCCGGGCGGGCGGGCGCGCCCGGCGGCGCGGCCGGGGCGGCCCCCGGCCAGCGGGCAAGGCCCGGCGGCACGGTGGGGGGGCCGGGGCGGCGGGCGGTGGGCGGGGCCGGCGGCGGCGGCGGCGTCGGCGCGGTGGAGGAGGGGGCGAGCGCAGCGGTGAGCGTGTGTGCGAGTGTGAGTGTTGAGCTATCTGTTGACTTCGTTTAAAAAAAAAAAATATCGTATACTCCTTTCACGTGAGCGGTCTCGGCGGCTCACGGAAAGACCCCCTTCCGTGAGCGCCCGGATCTTCCCCGTGAGCCGCCGGATCGGCTCACGGGAAAGAATAAAAAATCAAATTTCCACGGCGCCGCCACCGAGGTGGGTCCCCCTTTCCCGTGAGCTCCCCACCCACACTCACGGGAAAGAGCCTCCCCCTTTCCCGTGACCCGTCGGACCGGCTCATGGGAAAGAATAAAAATCAAATTTCCACGGCGCCGCCACCGAGGTGGGTCCCCCCTTTCCCGTGAGCTCCCCACCCCGCTCACGGGAAGAGCCTCCCTTTCCGTGAGCTAACCCTAAAAGCTCACGGGAAAGGGATTTTTCGAAAAAATATTTATTGCTCCCTCTTTCTTTTTTCTAGCATATGTTTTCAAATTTTGATCAAGATTACTTCAAAAATACCTTGTCACATTCACTCACCCATACATAATTGATGCTTTAGTGAAAAATTGGCCATTATTTCATGTGGTTTTATCTCTATTTGTATTTACTTAATTACAATATAAAATTTTAATAATTACCAAAATAATCCAAAAAATTCCCGAAAATTGACATGACACAATCTCGATGTCTCATTGCATATAGAAAAAGTTTCATAGCCAAACCACAACTTGACCGCCACATCCACATGAAATCACACTTTGGATCATTCTCAACAAACCTGAAACTTCTACGTTGATGTTGGAGCTTGTGAACATCGTATAAATGTGCCAACTTGTGCGAAAACGTTCCCAATTTTTTATCATAGCCTTGGCATAAGATATCATGACATATTATCAAATTTTATGATTTTTTACACATCGGTTTATTTTCTAGAATTTTTAAACCACTCGAAAGCGGGATTAGCGTTTATGATTTCGTATGAAGATGTTCCGTTTTGGTTTTATTTTTATATGCAAGGCCTTACTTTGTGTTGAGTAAGAGGAATATAAATTTTCTACTAAATTGTTTCAAAAATTTCAAGCACTTGTAGTTCAAATTTAGCCTCATTTCAAAAATTGCCATAAAAGAGAATAATTACCTAAATATACCAAATAAAGTCAATAGTTCACCAAAATTTAACATGGAGTGCCATATGATGTGTAGGAAGTCTAGAAAAAGTTTGGAGCCCAAAAACCAAAAAATAAAAAAAAAGATGGGGCCTTTCCCGGGGTCCCTTTGCCGAGGAAGGTCCGACGACCGCTCACGGGAAAGCTCGCTCACGGGAAAGCCTTTCCCGTGAGCTAGACGGACGACAGAGGCGGGAAAGGGGGACGGAGCGGGGGCGGCCCACGGCGGTTCCCTTTCCCGTGAGCCCGGCCTCACGGGAAAGGAGGTGTGGCCTTTCCCGTGAGCTGGCCCTCATGGGAAAGGTTATTTCGGTGTGTTTATCCTTTCCCGTGAGCTTCCTTGCTTGCTCACGGGAAAGGGGCGCCTTTCCCGTGAGCGCCTGACAGGAAAACTTTCCCCCCACGGGAATGGCACAGATTCCGGTAGTGACAGTTCGATGGGAGAGAAGGGTCCCACTTGTGTCAGATATGGGGGGAGAGAGCTGGAGAGAGCTGCTATTTTGCAGCTTCACCGAGCGACACGTTTTCTCTCACCGCAATTTCAGGGAAGCTGACCAGAGAGCTGACCAGAGAGCAGGCCGTTTGGCAATTGAAGTTGTAAAGCCGCTCGTGAAGCCACTCATGAAGCGGTACCAAACGGGGCCTATATATACATCAAACTATATACAAATATATATTTAATTTGATCCAAGAAAATACTGGATCCAAACAACACGCATATGCACGCAATGCACGAGCGGTGAAAAAAAAAATTAAACAAGTACACAGCGGGAATAAATAAAGTTGGGAGCATCTGCATTTGCGTTGCAAATTGGCGTGTGCACGTACGGTCAGACGCGACCACGCGCACAGGTGATTGCAGGAGACAAGGCTCTGCGAATCCTTTTTCTGTTTCCTTGGGCTGGATGTATACTTTCTATACTTTATTTTTTTTTAAAAGTGCCTGTATTTCAGATGAAGTACAAACACACGTACGAGAAGGGTACATGGACAGCTGTACCAACCATCTTGCACAAAGGCCCCTAACAAAACCAAAATTACAACAAGAACCCCGGAGCCTGTGTATCCCGAACAAGCCAGAAGCCTCCACTGCTAGTCGCCGCCGTCGAGCATCGCCGGCCATCACCGTGGCCACCCCAGATCGGAAGAACCCCATCGCAAAGAAGCTTTGAAAGAAGCTGTCATTACCCGACATCAAGGCTAGGATGCAGCCGGGGACACACCCCAAGGTCCACGAAAACCTGGATCGGCGCTTCGCCGCCGACTCCCGCCCGCGTAAACTTCCGAGCTCGCACCGCCCGCAGCAAGCCTCATCGCCCACAGCCGCTGCCGTACCCTCGGCAAAGCGCGCCGCCGACCCCCCCGCCGGAAGGCGGCGAAACGCAGGCGAACACGACTCCCTATACAAGATCCGAGAACGGACCATATCTTCACACGCTCGTCGTTGGCACCGGAGGAGAGCGCCTCCGAGACGGGGAAGAGCATGGAAACCTAACCCTAATACCACTAGGACCCCCACCAACCGGCAAGGGAGCAGCGGTCTCCACTGCCTCGCGAAGCCCAGGAGCCATCGGAGGCGAGGAAGACCGCCGTCCCCGCCGGCGGCGGACCGGAGCTCTCACTTCCGCCTCCTTTTCGCCTGCTTGGAACTGTAGCAGAGTCGAAGAGACGAGAAGGGGAAAGAAAGACCTTTTTAAGCCAACCCACCTCTGAGAGAGCACTTTCTATACTTTATTACTAGAAAGAAAGAAGAGAACGAAGCTCTTCTTGTTTCTGCTGGTCTCGGTCTCATCTGACTCGCTGACTGGAACCAACTATATCAACTATACGATATGCATCTTGCATATGCCGGCCCTTTGAAACTTCGAGACCAAATTAAACCAACTCCAGTCATCCTTCCTTGCTTCATTAACGACTACTCCCTCTATCCCTAAAAAAGTATTTCTATGAGTTCGTACCGGTCAATTTTTTTTTTTAAATTTGACTATGTTTATAAATAAGTCTAATAGTATATTATGAAAGTATAATCAATAATTTATCTAATAAAAACTAATTATACATCATAAATATTAATATTTTTTTACATATGTTTGATCAAAGTTAAAAGTGTTTGACTTTTTCGAGAAACAAAAACGACACTCTTTCATGGACGGAAGGAGCATGTATGTAATCTAATCTCCCTCCTCCCTCCCTCGTCATCCAATTTAATGTTTAAACGACTTTCTTTGTTTTCATGTCCACCTTCCTCCGATCCCAACACGCTACTCGAAAACAACTAGCAAGTTGAGCAAGACGACGTCATCCTACTTGCTTCAATTCATGTTGATTTGATAGTGGTGGCAGAGGGGACGACGATATATAGATGCAGCTACAAATTTTATCTCAGTCAAAGCCTCGAAGTAGAGAGAGAGAGAGAGATCGAGCACGATTCCAAGGAAGAGTTAGTCTTCGCACTCAATAATACAAGCCATGTATATGGCTCGACGGTGCCATATCACTACTACAGAAATCTTTTGTGTGGCGAGTGATTTCCATTTACCGTGATGGGTAAAGGGGCCCGCCATGGTACTAAGGTCACGGTAAATCAACTTAGAAAAAAAAAAGGATCAAGAGTGACGGATCAGTTTAAGCATTCGATTGGCATGCGAGTCATGGGCGTGCCGCTTCGCTGCCTCGGCGACTCCGAAGGCGATTACCGATCCGGTTCATCTCCCCTCCCGAGATCCAGCCCCAACCTGAGCCAGATTCGATCCCAAAGTTCCGATCGTTCCCCCAGATACTTGCACATAGATACGTTCAACCTTAGCCCTCTAGATCCCCTCACCACACCAGCCCCCATCCGCCCACCAGTCAAAGAGAGAGAGAGAGATTCCTTTCAGCCCAAAAACTGAGAGAGAAGAGCGAGAGTTTAGAGAGACTAAAATCAAGCATCCGAAGAGCAGTAATCCATTGGGAGGAATCCAAGGAGAAGGTGCGCAAGGCGATTACAGCAGCAGTAACACAGAGTTTATTGGCCGGAGATAAAGATCGCCACGATGTCTCAAGCAATCAAAGCCTTGCAACGCATCAAATCGTGGAGCAGGTTCAGGAAGAAAATTATGAAGCATTCAACGTCCCAGAGGATCAGACTACAAATAGAGCCGTTCAGAGTCAGAGTATTTGCAATCCAAGTAAGCGCTTCCAAGCCACCTCGCCTGTGCACACGAGTTGCTCGATCCAGTGTGCACCCGAGATCATGAGTGAGATGAGGGACACGGTGACCAACAAGATGCTTGCGGCTGCTGAGCAGAGTGTTGCGGAAGACGGGAGAACCTCCTCCCCTCAGAGGAGGCCAGGAAAGGAGCCGGTGCAGGAAGATGGTGCTTCTTCCGGGAGGACGCTGTACGTGAACCTGGCCGATGCTCGTGAGGCCATGAGTGCTCGCTTCATCGCCGTCGGCCTGTTCATGTCCATCCTGGTGATCAACTGGCGCCAAGTGACAGACACCATGAGAAAGATCTGGAAGGTGCGGGGCGAGCTCAACGTCACACCGCTCCCAGGCAGGCGGTTCATCCTCGAGTTCTCCTTGGAGGGCGACCTGCTTCACGCCCTTCGCGGAGGCCCCTGGAGGTACAGAGGAGATGCCTTCCTCGTGTCGAAGCTGGAGGTGGGAATCGAACCCTCATTGGCTCAATTTGAGTCAGTACCAATCTGGGTTCAGTTCCACGACATCCCCTTCTACCTCCTATCAAAAACCCTGGCCAGGAAGCTAGGAAAAAAGCTTGGCAAAGTTCTCTTTGTGGACACCAACTCTCATGGAGACATCTGCGAAAAGTTCATCCGCTCGAGAATGCTTCTGCCGCTGAACAGAGCTCTGCAAACAACAATCTCTCTGATCGATGAGACAACTGACGAAAAAGTGGTGACAACCATACGGTATGAGCGCCTTCCGAATTTCTGTTTATTTTGTGGACTGATCGGGCATGGTGAGCTACAGTGCAATGCATCAGAGAAAGATAGCAACAACATGTACACTTTAGACATGGGGGTGCCCCCCTTCATCCAAGGAGACCCCCGCAGCTGGCTGCTGCCTGAAGGTCGAGGGAACAACAACATATGCAGAGGCCTTGGTCTCTCAGGCAGCAGCAGCAAGCTGGCCCCCCCTCTGCAGCAGGAGGCTGTAGAGGCGGTGGCCAAGGGAGTGGCTAACCTGATCGTGAATGGAGGCAGCTCCACCCTCAGCAAGACAGTGACCAACAAGGACACATCCACGAGCCCCAAGAACCACCTTGCTCATGCCCAGATGCAACCAAAAGCAAGAAGCCTGAAGGACGAGCCAGGAACATGGACCAGAGGCAGTCCCAGAAACATGCAGGAGTCCCAGGACACGCTACATTCCCCTACACCTCCAAAAGAAGGTACACACAGGCAGAGCTATAAAAGGTTCAGAACTCCATCATTAGTTGATTGCTTTGGTGAAGAGGGCGTCAAGAGACTCCGTGAAATGGAGATGTATGGGGGAGGAGAGGAAAACCCAAACCAAATTTCCCTGATAGTATCCCAAAAAGAAAAAATCGATGACCCTACTGTATACTGTTGTACAGCTGAAACTGATCTGCAGGGGGCTACTGCCAACAACTCAGACAAGGAGACAGAGGTGAAAGACCAGGAAGGAAGGGAGGAGGAAGAGGTTTTGGAAGCTACCGGCCCTGGGGCTGCCGGTCAACTGACAGGCGCGAACGCTAGCGCCTGTCAGGAGCCATGAGTATCCTGAGCTGGAACTGCCGGGGACTCGGCCGACCCCGGACAGTTCAGGAACTGGTCTGCTTAGTGCAGACCCATAGGCCAAGTGTCGTCTTCATCTCCGAAACCAGACAGAGGGAGTCCGTTGTGAAGGGGCTTCGCTATCGCCTTGGGCTAAATAATGTACTGGTAATGTCTAGTGCTGGAAAGGGTGGTGGACTTGCCTTGTACTGGGATGACAATGTAACAGTAGAGCTAAAAAAGCTAGACCCTCACTTCATCGATGTAAACATTGTTTTCCCTGCCCTACCAATAAAGTGGAGATGCACCTTTGTTTATGGGGAGGCTAGAGTCCAAGATCGTCACTTGATGTGGGATCTTTTGAGAAAAATAAAACCCATGGGCTTTGGCCCGTGGCTCCTGATCGGCGATTTCAATGAAACAATGTGGCAGCATGAACACTTCCCCTCTTCTCGTAGAGGCGAAAAACAGATGAGAATTTTCAGAGAGGTCCTGTCAGACTGTGATCTCCATGACTTGGGTTATACGGGGCTACCATGGACTTATGACAATAAACAAGATGGCCCAAAAAATGTTAAAAGTCGGATAGACAGGGCTGTTGCTTGCCCGGCTTGGTTTTTGGCTCTGCCTGATGCTTCACTTCAACACATCCCCAGTTTCCGGTCTGACCATCTTCCTCTCCTGCTCAACTTGTTCAGGCCACAGGCTCACAAAAATTTTAAACAGTGTTACAGATATGAGGCTTTTTGGGAGAGAGAAGCTTCTCTTGATGACACCATTAAAGAAGCTTGGCTAAGAAGGAGGGAAAATCAGAATTTGGGCCAGATTGCATCATCTTTGCAGGGGTTATGTCAGACCTTACTTCTTGGAGTAAGAAGACAATAGGTTCAGTTCCTGGGAAACTGGCCAATTTCAGGAAAAGACTAGAATTCCTGGCAACAAAAATGACGCCAACAGCCAAGGAGAAAGAAAAAAGCTCCTTGCTGAAATGGAGGAATTGTTGCACAAAGAAGAAATCTTATGGCGCCAACGCTCCAGAGCTTTATGGCTGAAGGAAGGGGACAGAAACACCAAGTATTTTCATAGGAAGGCTTCCTGGAGGGCAAAGAAAAATAGGATATCAAGTCTGCAAGACAACAACGGCCACCTAGTAACAGATGAAGAACAATTGGGCAAGCTGACAAATGATTTCTTTACAAACCTATACACAAAAGATGACTCAGTGCTACCTGAATTAATTACTGAACACCTGCAACAGAGAGTAAGTGCAGACATGAACACAAATCTCTGCAGTGATTTCTCTAATGAGGAAATTAGTGATGCCCTCTTTCAGATAGGACCCCTAAAAGCCTCAGGACCTGACGGCTTTCCAGCTAGATTTTTCCAAAGAAACTGGGATATTCTAAAAGATGATGTCATCAAAGGGGTTAAACATTTCTTCTCCTCTTCTCATATGCCAAAGGGTGTGAATGACACAGTAATAGTGCTTATTCCAAAAAACAAAGAGGCAAAGGAGCTCAAGGACTACAGACCTATAAGTTTATGCAATGTCATCTACAAGGTGGTCTCAAAATGTCTTGTTAATAGACTCCGTCCCATATTGAAAGAAATCATTGCACCTACTCAAAGTGCTTTTATTCCGGGACGCATGATCACAGACAATGCTATTATTGCCTTGAATGTCTCCATGTCATCCAACACTGCAATGACAAAAAGAGGGAATTTTGCGCTTACAAATTGGACTTGGCTAAAGCCTACGACCGAGTTGACTGGAACTACATCGAGATGGCAATGGAAAAAATTGGGTTTTGATAGGAAATGGATTGGCTGGGTGATGGAATGCGTAAAATCAGTCAAGTTGTCAGTTCGCCTCAATGGTCAACTGCTCGATGCTTTTACACCTTCGGCGTGGTCTCAGACAGGGGAGATCCTTTATCCCCTTATATTTTCTTGTTAGTTGCTGATGGTTTGTCTACTCTCTTAAATAAGGAAATTTCTACAGGTCAGCTGAAAGAATTACACATTTCTAGGAATGCACCAGGTATCTCCCACCTCCTGTTTGCTGATGATAGCCTTCTTTTTGTTCAAGCCAATGAAGAGCAAGCCCTGCTGGTCAAAAACATCTTGAGCACATATGAAAAGAGCACAGGCCAGTTGATCTGCAACAACAAATGCAGTGTTCTTTTCGGGCGAAACTGCTCTGAGAACAACATTGAGACAGTCAACCGAAGCTGGGAAACAAACAACAGAAATGCGGACGAAAAATATCTTGGTCTCCCAGTCCAGAAGGAAGAATGGTAAAAGGAAAATTCCGAAGCATAAAGGAAAGATTCAGCAAGCGTACAAATGACTGGTCAGAGAAATACCTTTCAAGTGGGGCAAAAGAGGTTCTCGTCAAATCCGTCCTACAGAGCCTCCCCACTTACGCTATGAGTGTCTTTAAATTCTCTGCAGGTCTTTGTGATGAACTTGAGCAATTGATTCGGAATTTCTGGTGGGGTGATGAGCACGAAAGAAGGAAAATTCATTGGCTTGCCTGGGACAAAATTACTAAACCAAAGCTCAGAGGTGGCATAGGCTTTCGGGACCTTGCCCTCTTCAACCAAGCACTCCTTGCTAAACAAGCATGGCGCCTCCTGCAGTTCCCTGACAGCCTTTGCGCGAGACTGCTAAAGGCAAAGTATTTCCCTCATGGAAATTTGTTAGATACGAGCTTCCCAGCTAACTCCTCGCCAACTTGGAAAGGCATTGAACATGGTCTCGAGCTGTTAAAAAAAGGAACCATCTGGAGAGTGAATAATGGCCAAAACATCCAAATCTGGAGGGACAATTGGATACCAAGATCGAATTCCCTAAAGATTTCTGGACCTGCAAAAAGAACCAGACTACGCAGGGTGTCTGACTTGATCCTTAAAAACCCAAGACGTTGGAACGAAACCCTTATGAAGCAAATTTTCCTTCAGCATGAGGCCGAAGAAATTCTAAACATCAGGATTCCAGAAAAGGAGGGTGATGATATCCTCGCTTGGCACTTTGAAAAAGATGGTTTATTCTCGGTCAGGAGCGCATACAAACTTGCAGCAGAGATGAATCCCAATGACTGTAGCACAAGCATGTCTGCTGATAGGCGAAATTTTGAGGCAATCCGAAATCTTCGATTACAACTTGAAAGATAAAAATCTTCACTTGGAAGTTGGCCCAAAATGGCCTAGGCTGTGCAAACAAACGGACCGAAACGTCACCTAATCCCTGATGCCACATGCTCAATCTGCGGCGTGGAACCTGAATCCGAACACCATGCCATGGTCCGTTGCACAAAAGCTGTAGCTCTCTGACAAGCTCTCCGGCAAGTCTGGGACCTCCCTAGTGAGTCTTCCTTTTCTTACATAGGACATGATTGGATGCTGATTCTGCTAAATAGTGTTAATAAAAATACAAGAGCCAATCTGATGTTCCTCTTCTGGAGAGTCTGGCATCTCAGAAATGATATCATCTTCGCGAAAGGTGAAAGCCTCATATCTGCCTCGGTTGATTTTCTTCAAAACTACTTCACACAAATGAACCCAAATAGTGAGTCGGACACCAAAGGTAAAGGGAAAGCAATCTGTTACTCTGACCAGGCTGAACCCTCCCTTGCTGCTCATAGTGTCCAAAATGAAAAGGTTCCTTGGTCGCCTCCTCCTCCTGACTGGATAAAACTAAATGGGGATGCGGGTTTTGACCCACACTCTGGTGAAATCTCATGTTTGGTTTTGGAAACTGATGACGACACTTGTGGACTAATCCTTTGCTCTAAGTGATGACTATGAGGTAGGATTAGGTTGATGACAAGGAGCATGATGATCATGAACATGGGCGATGATGATGGACATGATGGATCGTCAAGCTCGGTGATCGGCTTGAGAGGAACCCGGGAGATCAAGGCAAAGGTATACTTGATAGGGTTTTTCCTTTTCGGTGATCAAGACACGATAGAGCGTGTGATCACATTATAGGATAGATAGCCGACTATCAAGAGGGGATGCCGCGACAATCCTTGCATGAAGTGCTTCTAGGTCCAATTGACTTGCATATTGCATTTAGGACAATGAGAGCACTAACTTCGATCTTGCCTAACTTCTCGATGAGCTAACATGGATGATAACGTGATCATTTCGATGTGTTGGTGACCCATGGCAAGTGGCAAAGCAAGATTGAAGCAAAGAGCAAAAGAAAAGAAGAAGATGGAGTCGTCCCGGGCGGCCGGACGCGATCGACCGATGGCTCGGTCGGTGCGTCCGCGCAGAGAGCTCGCAGCCGCATTTCACCGGGACGCCGGATCGGGCGCGGGACCGGGCGCTTCCGTGCCGACGGATCCGGCCGATCGGACGCACGAGGGAAGGGTGCCGGTGTGGGCCCAACCCTTGTCGGTTGTGGCCCGAAGCGGTGACCGGACTTCATGACCGGACTTCGCCCCGGTGAGTCCGGTCGGTCGCGTCCGTCACCCCGAGAAAACAAATTTTTTTTGGAGCAACGGCTCCATTTCGAGAGGAGCCATATATATACTTGGTTGGCTGGTTCCTTAGGCTCTCTCTTGCACATTTGAACACTCTAACTTGCTAGTGAGCTTGTGAGACTCCTCTCCACTCATCTCTCCATCCATAATTCGTATTCTTGGTGAGATTGAGAGAGATAGAAGTGCATTGCTTGCATCGGTTGCATTTAGAAGCACTTCATCCTTGGAGAAGCCAGCGGGATTCTTGTTTTCTTGGGAATTTGCCCGGTTCCCTAGCGGCTTGGAGCAAGAGGCGGTGTTGAGCTCAAGAGGAGCTTGTTTGAGGCCACACCGGTGGTGATTGTGAGGGGTCGTTCCTTACCCCGCGGGAGATTCGCGAAAGGAGCACTAGTAGATTGCTCGTGGCTTGTTGGACCCTCTCTTGTGATCGTTTGCTTGAGCCCATAGGGGTTTTGGCACCGGCCATTTAGCTTAGCACACGTCAAGTGAGTGTGTCGCCACAACGAGGACTTAGCATGCCGGCAAGCACGTGAACCTCGGTAAAAAAATCATCGTGTCAATTGTGTGCTTGCTCGTTGGAGATTTCTTATTGATCACGGTGATTGGCTTCCACCTCTACACTTCATCGTCGGTATATCGATCACCCTCTCTAGCATTTACTTGATATACTTGTGTAGAATTGCCTAGGTTGTTTAGTTGCTTACCTTGCTAGATTTGTTAGCTCCTAGTTGGTAAACTAGTTAGAATTGCTTGTTCACCTAGGAGTAATATAGCGACCTAGCATTTGTGTGGACTTAGAGATTTTAGAAATTTCATCTTTTGCTTGTGGCTTGCATAGATAGCTTGTAGCACCGCTCATTTAGCTTCGCCTCCTTATTTACTAATCCGGGTGCTTAGTGTTGTTGCAAGAATTTTTAATAGGCTATTCACCCCCCCCCCCTCTAGCCATTAGGACCTTTCAAGTGGTATCAGAGCCGAGGCACCGTATTTGAGTGGCTTAACATCCTACGGTGACAAAATGGCTATGATGTTTCATGTCAACAACACCAAGAAGGCGCCACCTTTCGATGGCACCAACTTTGCCTATTGGAAGGTGAAGATGACCGCACACCTCAAGTCAATCAATAGAGAAGTGTGGCTTGTGACCAAGAACAAATTTGAGGTGGCCAAACCAAATGAGCCAACCACGGCCGAAGAGAAGAAGTTGTATGCAAATGATGTGGCCGTGAGTGCATTTCATAAGGCATTCAATGATAGAGTGTTTGAGCAAGTCAAGTCACTCACCGTCGCCCATGAAATTTGGAAGAAGCTAGAAGAGTGCTATGAGGGCACCGAAGGCGTCAAGCAAGCAAAGGCCTACATCAAGCTTGAGCAATTCAATAGCTTCAAGATGGAGGAAGATGAGACCGTACCGGAGATGTTTCACCGCATGCAAGTGTTGGTGAATGATCTCAATGCTCTAGGAGAAGAGATCAAGGACAAGACCTTCAACATGAAGTTCTTGAGATGTTTGCCCGAGCGGTTTGGGATGTTCATCACCGTGTTAGTAAGGTCAAACTTGAAGGACTTGACCCCAAACCAATTGCTTGATGAGGTCATGACCGATGACTCCTATAGAGATGACAAGAAGAAGCAAGAGCTCATCAACAAGGCAAACAAGAAAGTCAAGGATGAAGAGAAGAAAGAGGACAAGAAGAGCTTGGCACTCAAGGCTAGCTCATCATCCAAGGGCAAGAAGAAGAAGGAAGAATCAAGTGATGAAGAGGATGGCACCTCTACAAGTGGGAGTGAAGTTGATGAACAATTGGCCCTCTTTGTGAGAAGATTGGACAAATATGTGAAGAAGACATACATCAACAAGAACAAGAAGAAACAATCATCCAAGAAGAAGACCAAGGATGGCAAGAATGAAGGCAACATGACATGCTTTCGTTGCCATGATGATTGTCACTTGATTGCCGAATGCCCATATGATAGTGATGATGAGAAGGGCATCAAGAAAGCAAGAAAGAAGAATGATGCCAAGAATGAGAAGGAGAAGAAGCCCAAGAAGAAGAATGAGTCACATGTGGCTATGTGGGATAGTGATGGCTCATCCTCTTCAAGTGATGAAGAAGAGGAGAAGAAGAGCAAGAAGAAGGGACAAGCTCACCTTGCTATGCATGACAAGATCTCCCTCTTCGACACTCCTTCCTCATGCTTCATGGCTAAGGCCACCAAGGTACAATCTATCACTAGTGATGATGATGATGATAGTGATAATGATAGTGATGATAAGGAGAAAACACTCACTAGGGAGGAATTGCAAAGCATGCTTGATGATTGCATTGTTATGTTCAAGCAAAGTAGAAATTAATGCAAGGGCTTGCGTAAGGAAACAAAGAGCCTTAAGCAAGAACTTGGTGAGCTCCGGGCATCTTATGAGAGTCTAGAGGTAGACCATAAGAAGCTTGAGAAATCTCATTCTAAGTTAGAGAAAGCTCATTCCTCTCTACTTGATGAGCACAAGTTGTGCCAAATTGTTGAAAATGTTGATACATCCAATGCAAGCATCATGTGTGACATTCTAGTTGCTGAATCAAACCCCAAGTGTGAGACCTCCACTAGCTCTATCACTAGCATATCCATCTCTAGTGAAGATAATGATAACCCTATGCTTATTCATGAGAATGCTTGTTTAAAGAGGGAAGTAAAGGAGCTCAATCACTCCTTGGCTAAGGCCTATGGTGGTGAGGACCGCTTGCTTATGTGCTTGGGTAGCCAAAGGGCATCCTTATACAAGGAGGGCTTAGGCTATATCCCCAAGAAAGGCAAGGCCGCCTATGTGACTCACAAGACTCGTTTTGTGAAGAACAATGGTAGCTATTGCAAAGCTTGCAAGCAAGTTGGTCATGTAGAGCAAAAGTGTATGAACAAGAGAACCAATGTTACTTCTATCAAGCTTGATCATTCTTATATGCTTGTGAAGAAGAACAATGGTGTTCGTGCTAGGTACATTGGTACACCATGGATGGGCTCAAAGAAGAAAGCCATTTGGGTACTAAAGGCCTTGGTGACTAACCTTGAAGGACCCAAGCAACATTGGGTACCTAAGAAGAATTGATCTTGTCTTGTAGGTCAATTACCGTGCCGGAGGAGAGCATTGGATAATGGATAGTGGGTGCACTCAACACATGACCGGGGATTCTAATATGTTCAAGTCTATTAGCATCAAGGGCATTGATGAATATGAATCAATCACATTTGGCAATGACAAGAAAGGCAATGTGTTGGGACTAGGCAAGATTGCTATCACTCAAGAAAGAGCTTATCAAAAGTGTTGCTAGTCGATCATCTTGATTACAATCTATTGTCGGTCTCTCAACTTTGTGACCATGGCTACAAATGCATATTCACTAGTCAAGAAGTTGAAGTGGTTAGTGGTGATGGTGCAAACATGATCTTCAAGGGATTTAGATATGGTGATCTCTATCTTGTTGACTTCAACTTAAAAGAAGCTAAGTTGACCACATGTTTACTCTCAAAGGCTAGCAAAGGGTGGTTGTGGCATAGAAGGCTTGGTCATGTTGGAATGAAGCAATTGAACAAGTTGATGAAGCATGACTTGGTTAGAGGCTTGGATGATGTGAAGTTTGAGAAGGACAAACCTTGTGGAGCATGTCAAGCCGGCAAGCAACATGGCAATGCACATCCAACCAAGAGCATAATGAGTACAAGCAAGGCATTTGAGTTGCTACACATGGACTTGTTTGGGCCAACATCATATTCAAGCATTGGAGGCAACAAGTATGGTTTTGTCATAGTTGATGACTACACTAGATACACATGGGTGTTCTTTTTGCATGACAAGAATGATGTATTTGAGCTTTTCAAGACATTTGTCAAGAGGGTTCAAAATGAGTTTGAGACATCCATCAAGAAGATTAGGAGTGACAATGGAAGTGAATTTAAGAATACAAGAATTGAAGAGTTGTGTGATGAGCTTGGAATTGGACATCAATTCTCACCAACCTACACTCCTCAATCCAATGGTGTAGTTGAGAGGAAGAATAGAACCTTGATTGAAATGGCAAGATCAATGCTTAGTGAATACAATGTTAGTCATTCCTTTTGGGCGAAGCAATCAACACGGCTTGCTATTGTAGCAACCGTCTTTATTGCCATGGGATGCTTGGCAAGACACCCTATGAATTGTTGAATGGAAGGAAGCCCAACATTGGTTACTTTAGAGTCTTTGGATGCAAATGCTATATTCTCAAGAAAGGCACAAGATTGGGTAAGTTTGACAAAAAAATGTGATGAAGGGTTCCTAGTTGGATATTCAACCACAAGCAAAGCATATAGAGTTTAGAACTTGGGTAGTGGCAAGCTTGAAGAAGTTCATGATGTTGAATTCGATGAAACCCAAGGCTCTCAAAATAAAGTTGAAAATCATGATGATGTGAGTGGTTCCAACTTAGAGAATGCCATGAGAAACATGGATATTGGTGATATTCGGCCAAGGCAAGTTGATGATGATGAAGACACCCCAATGCCTACTACTACCATTGAAATCAATGCAAATGAAGCAAGTACTAGTGGCACTCAAGATGAAGATCAAGATCAAGAGCATCAAGCTAGTCCAACTCCTCATCCTAGTCATCAAGTGCAAGTGATGCAACCTTCCAACATTGCAAGAGACCATCCAATTGATCAAATTGTTGGTGACATCAATAGTGGAGTGGTTACTAGAAGAAGATTAGCATCTTTTTGTGCTCACCATGCCTTTGTAGCACAAGAAGAACCGGAGAACATTGAAAATGCACTCAAGAAGGAAGATTGGATCAATGCCATGCATGAAGAGTTGAACAACTTCAAAAGAAATGATGTATGGGAAGTGGTGGAAAGGCCAAAGGACTATAATGTGATTGGAACCAAGTGGGTCTTCAAGAACAAGCAAGATCAAGATGGAATTGTGGTTAGAAATAAGGCAAGGCTAGTAGCTCAAGGGTACACTCAAGTAGAGGGTCTTGACTTTGGAGAGACCTATGCACCGGTTGCTAGACTTGAAGCAATTAGAATCTTGCTTGCTTATGCATGTGCTCATGACATCAAGCTCTATCAAATGGATGTGAAAAGTGCATTCTTGAATGGCTTCATCAATGAGTTGGTGTATGTGGAACAACCCTCGGGCTTTGAAGATGAAAAGTATCCCAACCATGTTTACAAGTTGAAGAAAGCTTTGTATGGCTTGAAGCAAGCACCTAGAGCATGGTATGAGAGGTTGAGAGATTTTCTCCTCTCTAAAGGGTTCAAGATGGGCAAAGTGGACACCACTCTCTTTACCAAGAAGATTAGCAAAGACTTGTTTGTGTTGCAAATATATGTTGATGACATTATCTTTGGGTCAACCAACCAAGAGTTTTGTGAAGAGTTTGCAAAGATGATGGCCAATGAGTTTGAGATGTCAATGCTTGGAGAGCTCACATTCTTTCTTGGACTTCAAATCAAGCAATTAAAAAATGACACATTCATTAGTCAAGGCAAGTACATCAAGGATATGATCAAGAAGTTTGATCTTCAAGATGCCAAGTCAATGTCCACACCAATGGGAACCAATGGAAGCTTAGACCCCGACCCTAGTGGCAAGATGGTTGAGCAAAAGAAGTATAGGTCTATGATTGGAAGTTTGCTCTATGCAACCGCATCAAGACCGGACATAGCATTTAGTGTGGGCATGTGTGCTAGATATCAATCCGATCCAAGAGAAAGTCACCTCAAGGCAACAAAGAGAATTGTGAGGTACTTGAAGGGCACACAAGATGTTGGACTATGGTATCCAAAGGGATCCAAGTTTGATTTGATTGGATATTCGGATTCCGACTATGGAGGGTGCAAGATCAATAGAATGAGCACAAGTGGCACATGTCAATTCCTTGGAAGGTCACAATGAGAGCACTAACTTCGATCTTGCCTAACTTCTCGATAAGCTAACATGGATGATAACGTGATCATTTCGATGTGTTGGCGACCCATGGCAAGTGGCAAAGCAAGATTGAAGCAAAGAGCAAAAGAAAAGAAGAAGATGGAGCTGTCCGTAGGCGGCCGGACGCCGAGGTGCTGACCGGACGCGATCGACCGGTGGCTCCGGCCGGTGCGTCTGCGAGAGCTCTGCGGCCCGCGCATTTCACCGGACACCGATCGGACGCGGGGATCGGGCGCTTCGGTGCCGGCCGGATCCGGTGATCGGACGACGAGGGAAGGGGGTGCCACCGTGGGCCCAACCCTTGTCGGTTGTGACCGAAGCGGTGACCGGACTCGCGGCGGACTCGCTGGTGAGTCCGGTCGGTGCGCCCCGATCACCCCGCTGAGCAAATTTTTTTTTTACGGCTCCATTTCGAGGAAGGAGCCATATATATACTTGGTTGGCTGGTTCCTTAGGCTCTCTCTTGCACATTTGAACACTCTAACTTGCTAGTGAGCTTGTGAGACTCCTCTCCACTCATCTCTCCATCCATAATTCGTATTCTTGGTGAGATTGAGAGAGATAGAAGTGCATTGCTTGCATCGGTTGCATTTAGAAGCACTTCATCCTTGGAGAAGCCGCGGGATTCTTGTTTTCTTGGGAATTTGCCCGGTTCCCTAGCGGCTTGGAGCAAGAGGCGGTGTTGAGCTCAAGAGGAGCTTGTTTGAGGCCACACTGGTGGTGATTGTGAGGGGTCGTTCCTTACCCCGCGGGAGATTCGCGAAAGGAGCACTAGTAGATTGCTCGTGGCTTGTTGGACCCTCTCTTGTGATCGTTTGCTTGAGCGCCCATAGGGGTTTTGGCACCGGCCATTTAGCTTAGCACACGTCAAGTGAGTGTGTCGCCACAACGAGGACTTAGCATGCCGGCAAGCACGTGAACCTCGGTAAAAAATCATCGTGTCAATTGTGTGCTTGCTCGTTGGAGATTTCTTATTGATCACGGTGATTGGCTTCCACCTCTACACTTCATCGTCGGTATATCGATCACCCTCTCTAGCATTTACTTGATATACTTGTGTAGAATTGCCTAGGTTGTTTAGTTGCTTACCTTGCTAGATTTGTTAGCTCCTAGTTGGTAAACTAGTTAGAATTGCTTGTTCACCTAGGAGTAATATAGCGACCTAGCATTTGTGTGGACTTAGAGATTTTAGAAATTTCATCTTTTGCTTGTGGCTTGCATAGATAGCTTGTAGCACCGCTCATTTAGCTTCGCCTCCTTATTTACTAATCCGGGTGCTTAGTGTTGTTGCAAGAATTTTTAATAGGCTATTCACCCCCCTCTCTAGCCATTAGGACCTTTCATCTGGTCATGCTGGGCTTGGGTTCATTGCAAGAAACATTGTTGGCGAGGTGTTGTTCTGTGGTTGGTCAAATGACAAGCATTGCGGTTCAGCTGAAGAAGCAGAATGCCTTGCAGCGTGGGTGGGTCTAAAACATACTCTTGCCTCTGGGAATGGGCCTCTTTGGCTGGAATCGACCGCTTTGCGACGCAGCTACGCTATCCGAAGGACCCTTGTAAAAATCGCTCACGCAAGCCGCCACATCATTGAAGAAGCAAAGGGAGCCCTACAACTTTTCCGGGACTTGAGTATCTAAATGTCACCGGAGTGCGAATGAAGCAGCTCATGTCTTGTGTCAGTTTGGTAGGAGAGAGCTTTCTGATGTTTTTATTGCTAATGGCACCCCGACCTGCGTGTCGGCCGCTTTAGCCCTAGTTTGTAATAACATTGTTTTAATATAATTAAGCTCTCCCTTTCAAAAAAAAAAGGTCACGGTAAATCATGACTGCACCGCGGCGGTCACCGGTGCCCGCCACGGTAAATCGATTAACCAAGGCGGGCACGTTAGGATGCCCGCCTCGGTTAATCATTGAATAAAAAAAAAAAAAGCCCTAGCGAGCCCATCGAGCCCGGCCGTCGAGCCCAATCGAACTTCGGCCGTCGTGTCCACCGGATCAGGTGCAGTCGACCTTCTCCACCCCGAATCGACCCGCCATGGCGGATCGACCTCGCCGTTGCTCGATCCGGACCCGCCCGGCTCTGGATCGGCAAAGAGGAGAGAGGGATGAGTGAGGGGGAGATGGAGGGGAGAGAGACCTACCTCCTCGAATGAAGACCAGCCATGCGGATAGCCCCACCGGATCTGCGCCGCCGTTGATGGGGAGGGTGGGAGCCGCCGCCGCCTGTTCCTCTCGTCGATGGAGAGGGACCGGATCCGCGCGTCGAGAGGGGAGAGGGTGGCCACAGCCTTGCTGCGGCACATGGCCGGTCGGCCGCCGCGGCGTGGCCCAACCGCGTGGCTGTCTCGCGCTCCTCGCAACAAAGCCGCACGCCGCCCCTCGGGTAGGAGAACGGGCCACCCTCGCGCCGAGAGAAGGTCTTGGAGGAGGAGGGAGCGAGGGAGGGAGGAGGGCACCGCCGCTAGCCTCCGGTCGGAGAGGGGGGGTGGGAGAGGGAGCCGTGTCGAGGAGGAGGAGGGGGCCGGTGTGGGTGGGGCGATGCCGCCGCTGGTCGGTCGGACGAGAGGAGGTGGGAGAGTTGGAGGCAGTTGGAACCCTAACTCCATGTATTTATACCCGAAGACGGTTATTGGGCCTCACTGAGCCTGTTGGGCCTCTGCATTTTCTGTGACGGGATCTTAAAGTTGCCCGCCTCAGAAAATCGATTAACCGTGGTGGGAACTTAAAAATGTCCGCCTCGGTAAATAAAAAACGACCGCCACCGTTAATCAGGCATTAACCATGGTAGGCAAACGGGCCCCCACCACGGTTTATATTTGGGGTGCGTCTTGCAAAATCAATTCTGTAGCAGTTGACACGCACAATAATACTACAACCTTAATTTGGTCTAGATTCAAGACGCGGTCTTTAGGATTTTTTGCCGGTCAAGCTTTGTTAACTTTAACCATTACATTAGTCTCAATGGGTGTTTCACAGGTGTTTTATTCTCATCTAATGTTGTGATACATCAGCAAATTTGGTGAGTTAACCGATTAATTATAAAGAGAGATGGAGAAGCTTTAATAGAGTTTCATTTAGATAAACCTGTTGTCACAGTTATGAACACAAAACTACAAAAGATGTTGTGCCAGTCTTTGGTAATTGTGTCAGCCTTGTTGACACATACATCAGTGCATAACAGGTCATATACTCCCTCTGTCCCTGAAAGAACGAATTTTTAGCAATGTTAGGACAAATTAGCGAATAAGATAAAAGACCATGCTGCCCCATATAACTGTTGAACCTTAATAGCTCTCCAGTTACCGAGAAAGCTAATTAAGTAGTGTCGTTTGGAGTATCCAATAGCAGCGTAGGCGAGAGAGGTTGTGTTAAATGCAACCCAGACTACGAGAGAGATTAATGTGGATTAGTGGATCACTCACTTCCAGAAATTGATTCTTTTGGAGATAAATTTTTGGCCTAGAAATTAATTCTTTTAGGGACAGAGGGAGCATATTATATATAGATTCACAGTGTAAAATATATACACATTAATTATATTCGCCTATGAAAAAATACTTTAAAAAATTTAATTCATTTTTCTTTGAAATTTCATATCTTCGAAGACATCATAATTTTGCCTTGTGTAGATACCAACCATAATGGATGGATGTGGCTCAATGGTCAAGTTGCTTCTTGGAGAAGCTAAAGCTACATGTCTGGCTACCCTAGCTTATATCCATAACAAAGCATTAACTACCCTTGTGAATTTTCTTCGGATTACTAGCGTGATCGAGGTTGGATCTCACGAAAGCTTTCTTTTGTATTTTCGTGCTACTTCGTCAATTCTACGTTTTCTTTATTCCTGTGTTTTAAGAATCCTATAGAGGCCTTTTAGACTTGAAGGTAATTACTGCGACATGGGCGTCGTTTGGAAAATAGCTAAAGGTAGCCAGTGGGTTGGTATGGGAGACCAGAGCCATCGTGTTTGAACGAAGGACCTGAAAATGATCGTCTTAACCTCTGATTTGGACGGTGTAGGGTCCATGTAGATTACGGCATGCATGATTATATTTCTTGATACCAAGGGCATACAGATTTAACATGACCGGCAGATTTTTCTCAGTGAATTACTCACTTTTGTTCCAAAATACAAGCCGATTCAAGTATTCAGCATTATGATGCTAGTAACAACTACTACTAAAATAGAATACGTATCTTGAAATGTACAAAAAGGTTCACACAAAAAAATAAAATAAAATAAAATAGAATGCATGAAGATTATACCTTCGTCTTTAATGGAAAACAAAAGCTTCCCTCTGTTTGTTTGTATTTTTCATTTTTTTTTTACAAAAAAGGTCACCCCTGCTTTATAATTTGAAAAAGCAAACCATCAAGTTTAGACAGGCCTGTTTGGCTGATGGTTAAACCGGCTGATCTTTGTTTTCTTTGTGAGAGAGAATCTTGTACCACCTACGGATAAACCCAGGTGATAAGTTCAAGCGGCAGGAGAGATTTAGTGCTCCCGCCATAAGCAACGTGCAGACTTAAGTCTAGCATAGGGGCTCATTACAATCTCAATCGCATGAAAGCTATATTACTCCTGACAGCGTCGTTGTTTTTTCTTTTTAAATTTATTTATGGAAGAGAGAGGAGCGAGAGGGGAGATAATCCATCTTGTGGTGGTAGGGCCTGGGCCTGGGCCTTCTCTTTGACTTTGGAGAGAAACCAGAGCGGCCTGGTGGGGCTTGTCACAGGTGAATGCGTGGAACCCGGCCCGCTGGGCGAACAGCGTGGGCGCGCAGGCGCAGCGGTGCACGACGAACTGCGCGTCCACTACCCCGACCTGCGCCTCGGGATCCTCCACAATTCCCATTCCAGCCCCCATCCATGGACGGGTGGTGGTTCACACGCCTCCCCTGCCGAACACCGGCGCCATTTGCCTCCACGAACCCGCTGCACGGCCGCCGCGCCGGTGCTCCTCTGCCCGGCCGAGGCTGCAGCGGCTGCGGTGCACATCGCCGGTGCCGTTTCCGCCGGTCCTCCGGATGGTGACGTCGTACGAGTGCACGCAGGCCCCCGTGGCCGTGGCGATCGCGATGTCCAGCGCCGGCTGCGAGATCTCCAGGCCGCCGTGCTTCCGGACGACGCGCACGTACTCCTCGGCGTCGAAGAAGGTGGCGTCCAGGTCCTCGTCCCACAGGAAGACGACCTAGTCGTGGGGCGCCACGAAGCCGGGGGCTCCGGAAGGAACCGCTTGGCGTTCCACCATTTCGCCTGCTCCCTGGCGCTGACATGGATGGCGTTCTGCCTGGCCCACTCCGTCGTACGTCTTGCTGTCGTAGTGGAACAGCACCACGTCGAACTTGTGGACGGTGGCATTGACATTGGCTTTCTCAGTGTAGCCTACTGTCAGCGCCAACAGGTAAATTGCCCGTGGCCGCGTCCTGCACCAGCAACAACAATTTGCTTTCAGTTTCAGGAGGCGTCTTAATTCAGATCACGACAGGATTAGCACTAGCTTGTTCATTCAGAATAAGATCGAGCAGGTCAAATCAGTTAACATTGGTGAACGCGAAGGAACCAGGGATCGATCAGAGAGCGGCGACGGCGAGACCTCACGCGGGTTTCCCCAGAATCCAGTCTCGGATTGATATAAAATATATAACAATTTTTAGAATTATATCTTATACAAATGATAACATCTACTAATAAACAACAGTTCGTTGTTAGAGTTGCATAGCGCAAAAGAACAAATTTGAACCCAATGCAACCATAATATAGTATATGATACAAAGCCTGATCATGATTTAGCAAAACAAATCGAGTCAATTCGAGAGGGGAGAGGAAATGCTTTCTACAGCAGCTTTAACGTCAAGGGAGAGATAGTAGTAGTACTCGATCGGTATAGACAATAGACAGAGATGTATGGCCCTGTAAAACTCAGTTATTCTTTCCATGGCCTTGAAAACTTCAAAATTCTTTGTATGGGCCTGTGTTCGAATTTCAGCGCCCTATACGACACTACCGTCACTTTCGAGACTAACACTGTTAAGTGCCATGAGAAATGACCAAAATACACCTGTCCTAAAAAATACACCAATTCCTTATATGGCACTACTTCATGTAATGTTAGAAAATACTTTGGTTCTTGCTAGGACACTGTCTATTTCTATGCTTTATTTGGTTATTAAAATTCATCCATACTATATTAATGTGATTAAAATATAGAACTGCTACACTGTAGCTGGCTACAAAATATAATGTTACGTGGCCGCGTCGCCGACGCTTGGACTGGTCCGTCCGACCACATCTTCTGTGGCAGCGTCTCAATCCTCATTAAAGAATAGGCTATCTGCACCGCGGGGAACGGCAAAAGCGAACTGTATCGCTCTGCACCTGGGTCCCACACGTTTTTTTAACAGTTTTGCTGCACCGCGTGAAACTGTAAAAGCAAACTTTATATCACCAACCTATATGGGTCCTACATGTCAGGAATTCTTATCTCTTCCCCGTTCCTCACCGCCTCCGCTCGTTCCGTCGCGTCGCGCGTCCCTGGCGGTAGCAGCTTCCATGGAGCTACTCGTCGCCGCCGCCCGGGATGCGGGGCTGCCGTCGCCGCCGCCCCGCCGGCGGAGCGATCGGCCGTGGGCGCGAGGCCGCTGTTCGCCAGGTTGCGTCGTGGCTGGGATCTTGGGCTTGCGGTGGCGGCGGGCGGCGATTCTCGGCGGACCCGGTAGGCGGCGGGCGAAGCAATAAGACCAGCGCGGGGCGGCGAAGCGAGCCCGGGGCGCCGGCGCCGCGGCGCTTCAGCGCGGCGTCCATCTCACTGCCCGGCTTCGCGCCGCTGGCGGGTCGACCAGAGGATTTGGGCGGCGTCCATCTCACGGCGGCAGCGGTCGGCCAGCGGGCGGTGGAGGGCGCGCCCCGGCGATGGAAGCTGGGCGGCAAGCAGCGGCGGCCGCGACGAGCTCCCTTCTTTCTCTCCCTCTCTTCTCTCTCTTCTCTCGGTTCGCGCGCGCAGTGTGCGGGCCCCATGCAGCGCTGGCGTACTGAAGGAGGAACGGGCAGGCGCTATGCATAGCGAACCGATGCTCGTCGAGTGGTACTCCAGTACAGCGGTGCGGGGCTCGGTTCGCTATTTTGTTCCTTCAGGTCGGCTTCAACGTATGCGGTGCAGATAGCCTAATCATTCACCGCCCGTGACTGCAGCCAACTGCTCCCTCCCCGTCGCTCTTCGTCAGCCGTCACTCGTCATTGCCGCCCCGGTGGAGATGCTACGGCCTCGCGTCGATGGCGGCCCCCGACTGTGGACCTCGCGTGCCACGGCCGAGGAGGCCCTGCTCCCCGCGACGCGACCGGAGGTGGCCCCAATGCCCCCGCGATGCGACCGGCGGCGGTCCTGTTCACTCGCGCCGCGACCGATTGCGAATCTGCTCCCTCGTCAAGGCGACGGCGGACTCGGACGGGCCCTCCAGCAACGACCGCTACATCACCGACCCCTCCTCTTCTCAGATCCAGACGACGAGGCGGCCACGTCTTGATCCGGCTTCCCATGGTGGTGGTTGGCAGTGGTGCCCCGCCTTCTCCGCAGGCGACCGCGCATGGCTGTGTTGCAACCTCCATCTTGCCCCTAGGCGTCGACGCGTCCAGCACCATGCGGATTTGGCCGCTCGGCGGCGATGTGTCCGCGAGCAGCGGTGCCTTGCCTCGCGTGGACGGGGGACCCGACACCAGCTCAACTTACTCCACGCGAGCGGCACCCCGAGCGCGGCGTTGGGGATCGGGGTGGAGACAGCTCGCTGCTAGTGCTGCCAGCGCTGAGCCTCAAGGCCGCCAGGAAGCAGCATCGACGGCCTCGAACCGCACTGCTCTGAGCTTCCGACGAACGAACAGTTGTGAAGAAAAAGGTATGCATGTGAGCCGCTCCGTACTAGCACTAATCCTGTGATGAATTTATTTTGTTTGAGATCTTTTTTATTCGGACGAACACCTTTGTTTCGGTTCCTTTCTTGCCCCAACAACTGCTTGCTAGACCATATGCATTCGGACCCATTCTGTTCGTCAAATGTTTAATGTGACTGCATTTTCAAACACGCATGATTTCTTATTTTGATGGTCCCTCTTTGCTTCCTCATGTCGATATTAGTAAGTCGATCACTCCATTGAGCTATCGTGGTAAATGTACTATCGTAACCAATTACTGCAAAGTGGATTTGTTCAGATAAGTTAGATGGTTAAACACATGATAATTAAGATTCAGATTCCATAATTTTTGTTCTCATTCAGATTCAGCTAGCTGTTAGATTCAGATCCCTTGTTTACTAAATTCCTATGTTTATACTACAAAGTATCGTAATTATTGTGTCCACTAAATTCCTATGTTTATACTAAATTCTTATGATAATAAGCATTGCTTCCTTACGATAATTATCACGATTTACTGCTCAGATATTGGAAGCAGTCATGTTATGATACTTGAATATATTCACTGTATAGAATTCTCGTAAACCATATAGATCAATCATATAGTAACCAATTTCATTTTATGGTAATTGTGTTTGGTTAACAAATTACTATCAAATTTATTTATGGTAAATTAATTTGGGTGTGCTTCAGTCCAATAGTTAATCGATTTTGTGTGTTTTCTGTTGGATTGAATATCAGTTCCCCCAAATTGTTTCAGATTACCTGGTCAGTGGTCATAGTGGCATGCCTTGTTTGTTCAAAAAAAAAAAAACTATGGAATGCCTTGTCTCTGTGATATAATAAGTAAATTGGTATGCCCTGGTTACCTGTAAGAATTTTAGTTCATGTTGTACACATGTCAATATTGCTTCTTGCACCGAGCTGCGTTGCGTTGCTTGATTGTATCCATATTCTGTTTTTTCTTTTCACAGTATATGCAGGAAATTGTGCATTTGAACAACTCAAGCTCCTTCTTCTATAGCACGTCGACTTTGGCCACAGAATGGTGAGGAAAGGGCTTCCAACCCGTGATAGAACAAGAGGCACGTGAGCCTGTTCGGGCCGGCTGTCCGGGCTGGCTGATATTGTGAGAGAAAGAAATGCTTGGCATTGGCTGTTGGGCTGGGCGATCTTTGTGAGAGAAAATACTGCGGTGACCTACGACCGATAAGCCAAGCGAACAGGGCATGCGCATGGCCAAAAAGGCTCCATTCGAACTTGTGGATGCCATTGTCGTAAATTGAATAAGCCACTGGATGCAACCTATCAGCGTGACATGTTAGATTGTGAACCTGTAGCTCGATTATTTTTGTTGCATGTATATTTGCCTTGGTTCTCTGCTGTCTATATATGTATTACTTCATTACTTGTCGAACCTCAGCTATAGTACTGCAATATATTTTGATATTTGAATGTAGTATACATTCTAGTAAATAATTCTGCAGAATAAACTAGTAAATTTCATAGTATAAAATTCTCGTAAATGTTTACAGTATAAAATTATCGTAAACATTTAAAGTACGACATTCTCGTAAATATTCATAGCATAAAATTCTCGTAATTCACATTCAGGTCTCATTCTGGTAAATCGCACTAAATTCTCATAATCGTAAATCATAGTTGTCAAATTCTTCTAAATTATAGTATCTTATTTTATTCTCGTAACACGTTTACTCTTTCATGCGTAGATGATTTCAAATATTCTCGTAACGACCAATTTCAGTAGTCTGCTAGCTTGTTTCGGGGCCACCGAAATCACCGTGATCTACATGCATTAATTACCGTGAGGTAATCACGGCCACGGTGGCTCAGCATTTACGAGCCTGCCTGGTTGGAAGCGCGGCATGCACCATGCATGGCTCGGTTGGACCAGCGGCCTGGCTACAGAATATCTACAGACTATACTCTCCCATTAAAATCTGCAAATAGTTTTGTTTCGCTAATATGCATTATTTAAGTATTACAACCACTCATCCACATTAAAATTTTCCAAAAAAATTGTATTGCTGATTGCATTATTTATGAAATAAATAACATCCACATTAAATTCACAAGGGAGCACGGCAGCTCGGCCTGCTGAGACGACTCGGAGGCCGTGGCGACGACGACGCGACAGCGGAGCCCGTGGCGTTAGGGTTCGGCGAGGTGGAGAAACTGTGGGCGCCCGGCGTAGCTTTAGGGTTCAGCGAGGTGGAGAAACCGAGGGCGCCGGCGTAGCTTTTAGGTTCCGGCGAGGTCCCCATTGCCTCCATCCTCCGCCGCCGGCCGTAGAATGCGCCCGCCGGCCTGGCCGCGCCGCCAACACGGCCCGGTGGCCTGCGGTTCGCCGGTGGTGAGCGAGGCGGCGGGGGCACCGCCGAGTGGGCCGGGCTGGCCTCATTTGGCCGGGTACGGTAGGCGGCGGGCGTCGAAGTTCGTCCATGGCGGCGGCGGCGGCGGTGGCGGCGCGAGAAGATCTGGGGGAAGTGGGAAGAAGGGGCGCCCGGGCGGCCTAGGGTTGGCCGGCGCGAGGGGGACAACGGCGCGTGGGGAGCCGCGCGCGAGGAGGACGACGACGCCGAGGACGGTGGGCCTTTAGGTGGGCTTCTAGCCCCCTGCCGGTCGGCGTGGCCGACCAGGTCGGCGCCTAGCACGCCCGCAAGGCCCCTTGCCGCCCTGGCCCCTTGCCGCTCCGGGTTGAGGTGGCGAGAGAGCCGTGTTTAGATCCCGTAAAAGTAGGGTGTAAAATGTCACATCGGATATTGCGGTACACATTTAAGGTACTAAACGTGGTCTAATTATAAAATAAATTATAGATTCGGTCTATACACGACGAGACAAATTTCTTAAGCCTAATTAATTCGTCATTAGAGCATTATTACTGTAGCAGTTTTGTGTCTAATCACGGACTAATTAGGCTTATTAGATTCGTCTCACGATCTACAAGCTAACAGTGCGATCGGTTTTTTATTTCGACTAGATTTAGTGCTCCATGCATGCACCGACATATTCGATGTGATAGTTTTGGGTGTAAAATTTTAAGAATCTAAACACTGCCTGAGTAAGAAAACAAGACTCGGTCGGTTCAGATAGAAAGGAGAGGCTAGGGGTATTTTTGTCTCCCCAGCACAGTCTGACAAAGGTGACCCACTTTTTAAATGTCTAACAGAATGGACGGTAGTGCCGTATAGGGCACTAAGGTGTGTTTAGTTCCAAAAGTGAACCTAAAAAGTGCTTCTGATCACTGTCACATCAAATCTTTTAACGCATAAATAAAATATTAAATATAGGTAAATAAAAAAATTGATTGCACAGTTTAGCTGAAAAGTGCGAGACGAATCTTTTGAGCCTAGTTAGTCCATGGTTGGACAATAATTACCAAATACAAACGAAACGTGCTACAAGAGCCCAACCCAAAATATTTCACCAACTCAGTAGGACACAGATATTTCGGCTATCATTAGCTAGGTCAAATCCGAAACAAAAGCCCATCACGGGATAAGCCCAACCCGCGAACGAACGAACAAGGCCGACCACCACTCGCTTCGATCGAGCTCGAGCTCAACCAACGGGCGCTTCTCCGTCTCGAACGAGCTCCGACGAGTACGAGCTCTCCGGGTACGAGCTCGAGCTCGAACCAGCGACCATTCTCCGCCTCGAACGAGCTCCTGCAAGTGCGAACTCTTCAACGTAGGCCAGCTCCGAGCTTGAGCTCGATCGACGAGCTCACTTCCGTCTCGAACGAGCTCCCGGGTAGCACAGATTCCCCACCAGCGGCGGGCTCGGGACACAACGTTGATCAACGAGGCCGCAGCTACTTGTCGGGCGCCGCAACCTATAGCAGGATATCGCCAGGAGAATGAGATCCCCGAAGGCACGCGCGGTATGGCTCGTCAGGTCACGCCATACCGTGCCGAACACTACGGACAAGCACTACAAGACAAGGATGACCTCGACAACAGCAGCCGAGCTCTCCGCCGAGCTCTCCTGTCCACACATTTTCTTGCGACACCAAGTACGAGCATTTACGCCCGGACGGCGCCACCGCAGGCTGGCCGCGAAGGACAGCGGCGTGTGCCTGACGCTTGACAAGACATATAGGCGACGGCGGCGGCGCAACGAGCTCGGTGTCTCCTCCACCACCGACCGCCGAGCTCCGAGCCCGGCGGTCAGGCGTACGACCTCGGAATATGGAGCCGCCCCTACGAAGTCTACCCCGACCGACGGATAGGCTGCGGGCGGGCGGCCCGCCGGGCGGTCCGGCGTGCCCGACAGGGGCGGCGACATTTTCCTCTTCACCCCTCGAATTTGTATTCCTTCTCTCCCTAAGTCCCTCGCCTAATGACCACACATGCAGCGCCCCTTGCGACTATAAAAGGGGAGGCTTGGCCATTGGAAGAAGGCAAGCCCTCAAGCACACAAAAGCAATCAGCTACGACACGCTCGATCACCCACTCACGGAGACCTGGGAGCTCATCTCCCTCTCTCGCCCGCTTGTATTCGCCCCAATACGAGCACTTGAGCTTGGATAGTGCAAACCACTGGACTAGGGTGCACCGATTAGCCCCGAACTAGTATAAACACCGTGTCATTGTCCTTTGAGCTAAGCCATCGTTGCACACATTAGCCAGTCGATTACTGTGACTGTGGTATATGACCACGACACCAACTAAACACCCCCTAAAATTCAAACACAGGGCCATACAAGACACTTCAAAGTTTTCAGGGCCATAAAAAGAATAAGCGAGTTTCACAGGGCCATACAGATAATTATCTCCAGATAGAAGAAAGCAGACAGTCAATCATCACGTGCATTACCGGGATTTTAACCACAAAATGGACTGGCTTCCAGGCAGGAAGCCCTGTCCATGTCACCCTAATTGTCCCCGCTGTTTGATCTGCCGCTGGACGCCCAAATCTCTCAGATCCCCGATTTTACCCGAAGCAGCTTCTTGTGATTCTCTTTACCTTTCCCCGCTTCTCCTCAGCTTCTCTGTAGCTTCTCCAGCTTCTCGTCTGAATCCGGTGGAACAAATATATACTCAGCTTCTGCTTCTGCTTCTCCTTCTCCTTCGGGAAACTTCTCCCCTCCTCTCTCCCTCTCTCTCGTCTTCGCTCGCTCTCTCCCTCCCGACGCGGACGGGGTGACGGTGCGAGGCAGCCTCGGCCTCGGTGGCGGCCCACCCTCCTCCTCCTCCTCGCCCCCTTCCCTCTCGCGCCCGCCCGGCGATGGCGGGCCCCGCCGATGTAAGGTTCTAGATGGCTAGGAGGGGGGGTGAATAGCCTAATAAAAATTTTACAAAGACACTAGAGCAAAGATATTAGTAAAACAAATAGCGAAAATGTGGTTTGCTCTAGCTCTAATTGTTAGGCAAGCCACTTATTGCAATTCTAGTAATTATTATCTCTATGGCACACAATTGCTATGTCTCTACTCTAACTAAAAAGAGAGCTAACAAGATAAATAAATTACTCTAAGCAATTCTAATTGCTACTCTACCACAAGATAAATTGCAAGTATGAAAGAGAGGGGAAATTGACTTTTATACCGACGTTGAAGAGAAGAGGATGACGCCAATCACCAAATAAATATTTCCAACAAGATATATATCAATTAATCCAATTCACCGGGAGACAAGATAAGACACAATTGATTTTTCTCCTGAGGTTCACTTGCTTGCCGGCAAGCTAGTCCCCGTTGTGTCGACCAACACCTTGATGGTCCTTGGGCTAGGCGGTGCACTTGCTAGCTGGCCCTTCGGGCTCTCCAAGGCACCACACACAAGTGAGGTAGCTCAATGACACGAGCAATCCACTAGAGTTGGAATTTAGCACTCCGCCGGGGAACCACGACAACCCCTCACAAATATCACCTTGATTGGGGGCGGATACAATCACCAAATCCCCTCACCAATCAATCCAACTCCAACCGTCTAGGTGACGGCAATCACCAAGAGTAACAAGAAAACCACAATTGCAATCACCACCTAGTGCCAAGAAATTAAATCACAAATGCATGCACCTAGGGTTTCCCAATCTCCTCTCAATAGCAACAATCCACCATAGAAATGGAGAGGAGAGTGTTAGCGACCCCCTCGATCGATCAAGAACACTCACAAGAATTGGACCAATTAACTCTAGATTCTCCAGTTCGCCAGGACCAACAAGGTCCGGCCTCCAACTCTAACGAGGAGTTCCTCTCTCTCGATATGAGTCTGTTACAAGCAAGATGATAGATGCCGTGCTTGGCCGGCTCACCCTCTCTTAACTACTCGCTCGACAGCACACCGATTACATGACCACTCTGGGCCTTGGGTTCGCACGCTCTTGGACTGGGCCCGGCTGCTCCTCCTCTTCTATGTCGGGCCTGGGCTGTCTCTGGGCTTTCATAGGTGAGGGATGGTGACATTCCCCTCCCCCCCCTTGGGGACCGGCATGCCCCCATGCCGGCGCTTCTGGGAATTGTTGGCGGAGCGCCTCAGCATCTTCCCACGTAGCCAAGGAGGCGTCCATGCCTGACCACTTGACGAGGACTTGCGGAATGGCACCGTCATGTCGGGGATGAAGGCGGCATTGGAGAACGGCTTCAGGCACATGGAGCGAGTCGTGCATGTCCGGGAGGGAAGCCGAGACGGTGTACTTTGCTTTGGGCGCCGGCTTCAGTAGCGAGACGTGGAACACCGGGTGGACGCTTGAAGAAGGCGGCAGCTTGAGCTCGTAGGCGACCTTCCCAATCTTGGCGATGATCTCGTACGGCCCGAAGTAGCGGAAGGAGAGCTTCTGATGGGCCCGCGGAGCGACCGATGACTGCACGTACGGTTGGAGCTTGAGGAAGACGAAGTCGCCCACCTCGAAGGAGCGCTCGGAGCGGCACTTGTCCGCTTGCATCTTCATCCGTTGTTGAGCGCGGTGAAGGTGTTGATGGATGGACGCCCGCATGGTGGCCCATTCGACGCTACGAGTCTCCACATCAGGATGCGGCTAGGCGGAGTCTGCTGAGATGCCGAAGTGTCTCGGAGGGTGGCCGTAGAGAACTTCGAACGGTGACCTGTTAAGAGAAGAGTGGGTGCTGGAGTTGTACCAGAACTCGGCCAGAGGGATCCATTTGGCCCATTGACGCGGGCAAGAATGAACGAAACACCGTAGAAAAGTTTCCAAGCACTGGTTGACGCGTTCCGTTTGGCCGTCGGACATGGGGTGGTACGCTGTGCTCAAACCATGCTGAAGAGTTCTTGCCAGAAGTCACAGGTAAAGATGCGATCGCGGTCACCGACGATGTTGAGAGGCATACCATGGAGGCGGTAGATGTTGTCCAAGAACATTTGGGCGACCTGCTGAGCCGTGAACAGATGAGCCAGAGTCAGGAAGTGGGCGTACTTGCTGAATCGATCGATGACCACTAGAATGCAGTTAGCTGATCCTGACCGAGGCAGACCGTCGATGAAGTCCATTGTGAGCATCTGCCAGGACTCTGTTGGGACTGGCAGGGGCTCGAGGAGGCCCAGGAATCGTGCCTGGTCTGGCTTTGCCTGAGCACAAGTTGAACATTGTTGTACGAACTGCTTGACATCTGCCTTCATTCCCCGCCAAGCAAACATCTTCTTGAGCCGACTGAATGTGACTGGGAACCCAGAATGACCGCCAATTGAGCTGCTGTGGCCGGCTTCCATGATACGCTGCTGCAAGGCCACATTGTTACCGATCCAGATTCGACTGTTTTTGCGGATGATTCCTTGAGAAAGAGAGTACGGTGGGTGAGAGTCTGGACTGATGGTCAATTCTTGGACAAGCTTGAGAGTAGCTGGGTCCGACGAGTAACCGGCAATCACATCGTTCATCCAGGTTGGAGAGACTGACGACAGTGCTTGTATCTGCATTGGTGGGTCTGGATGCCGAGATAAGGCGTCTGCTGCTTGATTGGAGGAACCGGGTTTGTAGACGATTCGGTATTGCAGTCCAGCCAGCTTGGTGTACAGCTTGAGCTGCCACGGGGTGTGAAGTCACTGATCTGTCAAGTGGACGAGGCTCTGGTGGTCGGTAATGATGGTGAATTCCCCATTCTGCAGATATGCGCGCCATTGATCGATGGCGACGAGCACAGCCAGGTACTCCTTGTCGTACGTTGATAGGCCTCGGGTTCTTGGACCCAGAGCGCGGCTCACGAATGCTATCGGATGGCCGCCTTGTAGGAGTACTGCGCCGACGCCTGCCTCACTTGCATTAGTCTGCACTTGGAAGGGCTTGGAGAAGTCTGGGAGAGCCAAGACCGGTGCTTGAATCAAGGCCTGCTGGAGTGCTCTGAAGGAAGAGGTATGGTCTGCTGTCCACACGAAGAGGGCTCCCTTTTTCAGCAGATCCGAGAGGGGTCGAGCAATAGATGCGAAGTGGCGCACAAACTTCCTATAGTAACCTGCTAACCCGAGAAAGCTGCACAGATCCTTGGTGTTTGCGGGTATAGGCCAGACCGGATGGACTCGATCTTGGAGGGAAGAGTGGCGACACCCGCAGGTGATATAGTGTGGCCCAAATACGAGATTTCCTGCTTGGCGAAGATGCACTTGGAGAGCTTGACTTGCCAGTGATCCTGCTCGAGCAAAGTGAGGACTTCTTGAAGGTGAATCAGGTGGTCTGAGAATGACTTGCTGTAAATTAGGATGTCATCGAAGAACACGATGGCACAGCGTCGTAGGACTGGCTTCAGGGTACCGTTCATGGCGCCTTGGAACGTATTGGGAGCTCCGGTTAAGCCAAATGACATGACATTGAATTCGAAGTGCCCCCAGTGCGTTTGGAAGGCGGTCTTGTGTTCTTCCCCCGGGGCGAGGCGGATTTGATTAAACCTAGCTCGCAGATCAAGCACAGAGAACCAGCTGGCGCTCGTGAGCTCATCCAGTAGCTCGTCAATGACCGGAATCGGAAACTTGCCTTTGACAGTGAGAGCATTTAGCATTTTGTAATCAACGCAGAAGCGCCACGATTTGTCCTTCTTACGAACCATCAGGACTGGTGAGGAGAAGGCGCCGCATCGGGTTGGATGAGGCCTGATTGGAGCATGTCAGTGACCTGGCGTTCGATTTCAGACTTCAGCGCCGGTGTGTATCTGTAGGGCCGGACAGAGACTGGCTGGGCTCCCGTGACCAAAGGAATGGTGTGGTCATAGGTTTGACGTGGAGGCAACTCGGATGGCTCTGCAAACACACTGCCGAACTGCTCGAGCAATGCCTGAATCTCTGGGGGAAATGGTTCGGCCTCTGCCGGCTTCTGATCACTAGCAATATGAAACAGTTGGACCACTGTGCAAGGCTCCTCAGCAGGCAGTTCGCCCCTCAGCAAGATTGGTGTGGCACCTGACTGAAACATCATCCACTTGTCAGTCCAATGGACCTTCATGGGAGAAAATGCTGAAAGCCAGTCGATGCCTAGTATCATATCATAGGATCCCAGCTGCATAACCCTCAGAGTCGAGTGGAACACATAACCTTGGGTGGACCATTCAGCATTCAGAATTTCAGAGGAACAGGACACAGAAGAACCATCAGCCACCTGAACAGATATAGTCTCCTTTAATTCAGTGACCCCGGACAGCTTGGAGGCTACCGCAGTGTTGATGAATGAATGGCTGCTTCCCGAGTCTACCAGAATTGAGACATCCTCTCCTCCAATCGAGCCCTGGAGTTGCATTGTGTGGATGGTGCGCTTGGCACTATCAGTTGCAGCAGACTGCATCACGAAGGACTAAGGTGTTGGAGCTTCTTGTGGAGTAGGTTGTTCTGCTTCTTGCTCTATTTCTTCAGAGTAGTCGAAATCGCCTTGGCACACATTCCATATCTCTTGGAGAGCGTGGAGCTGGACCGTCGGTGCACAGCGGTGCCCGGGTTGCCAGCGTTCGGCACACCGGACGCAGAGCCCGCACGCCTTGCGATAGGAGCGTAGTGTTTGTAGACCATCGTCCACCGTTCCAGCGCGCGGGGGAGGTTGCCGCCTGTCGTCAGTTGGACTCTTGTCTTCTGGTACGCCGGGAACGCCGGTGCGCGCCGCCAGGGCAGGTGGAGTGCCCTTGGGTGGCGGCGACCGGGCATAGCTTGAACCATCGGTCTTGCGGAACTCCCGACGGCGACTGGGCTCCACCGTTTCCTCCTGCAACAAGGCCAAATCGCAGGCAGTATCCAGGTCGGGTGGTTTATGCATAATCACAATTGACCGGATATCATCCCGGAGTCCATCGATGAAGCGAGTAGTGTAGGTGAGGTAATCGAGCTCTAGGGTGTATGCAATCAGCTGCTCTACCAGAGCGACATAACGATCGACATAATCCTGGACAGTGGAGGTCATGCGTATGCGAAATAACTGGCGAAGCAGGGCTTCGTGCTGATCACGACAGAAGCGCTCGCGTATCATGCGACAGAAGGAGGGCCAGTCGGTGTTTGTGATTTTGCGTTCAGCGGATTGGAACCAGTGGCGAGCGGGGCCTGTGAACTGCATGGTGGAGCACTTGACCCAAATAGAAGGGTCGACGTGGTACATGTTGAAATAGTTTTGTGCACAAGTCATCCAGTATTGCGGATCATCTCCATCAAACTGGGGAAACGACATCTTTGGGATGTGGCCTAGTGATGGGTTGGTGGTGGATGGGGAGAAATTGGGCGAGTGGTGGGGATGATTGGGTGGGAAATTAGTTGGGTGAGAGGTTGGAGGGGGAGGGGGATTGGGTGGATAGGTAAGCTGGTTGGAGCGATTGGTTGGAGTGGGGGGACGAACTGGGTGGTGATGAAAACAGACTCGGGGATCAAATCGAAAATCACCAGGATCTAGGGGATGGTGCGTACCATGGGCCAGGGTCGGGACTATGGTCGTAACCGATCCATAGCCCGCTCCCGTGTAGTCGTTGCGACGCGGCGCCCGTTGGGCCAGTCGACCGTGAGTCCGCCCGACGCGGGCGGCGGACTCGAACCGCGTCCCCGCCGGGAGGCGGATGCTGAATTGGTGGTGACCTTGTGGAGGCGGCGGATGTCGAGCGTGATCGTCGAGGTGGCCGAGATCCTCGGCGCCACACCGGATCTCGTCGACGGTGTCCTCCGTGAGCGCCACACGGTCGTCGTCGCTCGCCCCCGCCTCGGCGACGCGAATCGGCTCGAGGTCGACCATGCGCCGTTCGAGCTCGGAGATGCGGCTCGGCGCAGCCACCCCGTTGTCGGCGGTGACGGTGGCCAGAAGTTAGCCACGGCGTTTCGCTCCGGGGGTAAGGCGCGCCTCGATGGCCTCATCCGTTCCCGGACGTCCTCCTCCGCCTCGTTGAAGCGGTTCGCCCGAGGCGGCGTCTCCGCCCCGAGGTCGCCCTTCGCTCGCGGCGAACGCGCGCCGCTCGAGTCGCCGGCGGTCGGCGCACTTCTTCTCGAGGCGCTCCTCCGCCTCATCCGATCTTGGCGCGCACTTGGCGTCGAGCTCCGCGAACCGCTTGAACATGTCCTCGAACGCCTTGGAGCGGATCGGATCCATGGCGCCCCTTGCGTGACGGAACCGGGTGAAGTGCTCGTGGGAGGACGACGACTCTGGATTTGAATCCAAAGCGAAGGATTCCACTGGAAGACCGAGCTGATACCAGATATGTTAGCGACCCTCTCGATCGATTAAGAACACTCATAAGAATTGGACGAATTAACTCTATAGATTCTCCAGTTCGCCAGGACCAACGAGGTCCGGCCTCCAACTCCGACGAGGAGTTCCTCTCTCTCGATATGAGTCTGTTACAAGCAAGATGATAGATGTCGTGCTTGGCCGGCTCACCCTCTCTTAACTACTCACTCGACAGCACACCGATTACATGACCACTCTGGGCCTTGGGTTCGCACGCTCTTGGACCGGGCCCGGCTGCTCCTCCTCTTTTGTGTCGGGCCTGGGCTGTCTCTGGGCTTGCATAGGTGAGGGATGGTGACAGAGAGGGAAGCAATCATCTTGGAGCTCTCAAATCAATCTCTAGCAGAAGCTCTCTCACTTGATTGAAGCACAAATCAATAGATCGAGAGAGAGTGGAAGAATGGAGTGGTTTGGAAGAACAAGCTCACACAGTGTATTTTCGAGTTGGCAAGAGAGAGAGCTAGGGAGGGGTGCTCTGGACCTTTATCTCCACCAGCTGAAGCCCCCAACGGCTACTGCCGGCCAGCGCTTCCAACGGTCGGCGAGGCACGAGCAGGCGGCGGCAACGGGCAAGCAGCGCAGCGCTCTCTGGCTTGGGAGGCTCGGGCGGCGTCGTTGTTCTGAGGGGGAATGAATCATGATTACTGAATTGAGGGGCTCCTTGCTAGCTTGCAAGGCAGCGAGCAGCGGCGCCTGGGCCTGCGGCCAGCGGCAGCTCCCTTTGGGCCAGCAGCTTGGACGTGCGCAGCAGCAGGCCTGGCAGCGAGCAGGCCGGCCCAGCAGCTCCTTTTTTTTTTCATTTATTTTCTTGCATGCAAATGAGCCGACGGCAGCAGCAACTACATGCACTCGCCCAGCAGCAGCAAGCAAGCGAGGCGTTCAATTGTGTACGTGCATGCACATACATGTATACATTATCTCTTTTTTTTTTCCTTCCAAACTTTCAACCAATCTCAATCCAAATAATAAGTGCTATCTTATCCAAATAACCAAAGCACCTTTAGCACTTGAGATAATTGGTTTTCCAAGATATTCACATGAATTCTCAACCATCTTATCAAATCACTAAGCCCATGCATATGCAATATGAAATTCGAATTAGTGGCACTAGGTGAGAAAAGTAACTATGATTTTCCCCTCTTTATAGTACGGTTATCAAACCTAAATCACTCACACCATCTATGGTGTCTTGAGTGTCAAACAAAATGTCTCCTAACATTATATCTTTGCCTTGAGCCCATTTTGTTTCTCGCATTCTTCTTTTCCAAATGAAGAGCACTTGATCCCATTGTCCATCACCATCTTCATGAACCATCATTTATCTCCACCACTTGGCATGTACCAATCTATCTCATCGCAAACACTCATGACAAAGATTAGTACACTTGGGTGTCATCAATTAGCCAAAACCAAACTAGAGCTTTCAGCCAGGTGCTATGCAGGTGCGGGGCTGCCGCCCCGTCCCTCGTCGCGTGGGGCTCCAAAGGTCGCCGTCCCGGCCGCGCCGTGGCTGCCGGCCTGCCGGTGCTCGCCGGCACGGTTGCCGCCTTCCATGCGACATCGTCCCGCCGGGCCGCGTCTTCTCGTCTGCTCCATGAAACCCTAGGTGCTTTTCTTTCCCTCCCACCCTCTCCCTCTCTCTCCCCTTCTCCATACCAATTCCATCCATATGGTTATGCGATTCTGTTCTGTAGTAGATTTATGAGGGAAATTCAAGATGTCCAGCAGTAACGATTATGCACTATTTCCTTAGTTTTGTTTATTTAATTGAAAAGGCAGCTTACTCATTCTTGTTTGTTTTTTTTTGTTTTAAAGTGTTAGCCAAGAGGGAACGTATCGTGTGCAAACCAGACATCGTGTGCAAACCAAAGCGAAACCTGGGCCACCGGATCTTAATCTAACATCTAAAATCAGACGCGTGGCAATTTTTCAAAGAAACGCCCGCCTGCTGCCCCTAATATCGGATGTTTTGCACAATACCCCCGCCTCCCTCTGTTCCTGGTCCTCACGAGGGAATGAGATCGGCTGACTTCAGGCCGAGCGACGTATGGCTGCAGTCACGGGAAATCCGTCCGTCCGTTCGCATCCAACGGCAAGACAGCGGAAGACCAACCAAGACACGCAGATAGTCCAGCCATCGAAGCCCACCAGTCCACTAGAGCACACGAAACAGAGCACATGCATATCCCCGGCCATGGCCGACGACTCCGCCGCTGCCTTGTCCGTTTCCTCCTCCGTCGCTGCACTGTCCTTTTCTTCCTCCGTCGCCGCCTTTCTCATTGATGGACCCTGAGCTGCTGCCTTGTCTGCTTCTGCACCAGCGCCCGCGCGCGGTGCGCTCGCCTGTCCGCACGCCGCTGCGACTGGTGAGCGTGCTGGGCGGCCGGCTCGTGAGGGCGGAGGCGCGGGAAAGCGCCGCCGCGGCACCGGTGGGCGAGCGGGCACGCGAGGCGCTGGTGGGCGAGCAGCGGCGCAGCAGCCTGTGGGCAGGCAGCGCAGTCGAATGGCGGCCGCGGCGGGCAGACAGGACGGGCCCGAGCGAGCGCTGCACCAGGCTGTCACTTTCGCCCCCACGCGCGCCCGCATCTCGCCACTTCGCGCTCGCCCCGCCGTCGCTCCGGCCTCCCCGCCGCCGCGCTACGCTAGGTCGTCGCCACGGCGGAGCTCGCGCCCACAGCTCGCCGCGGCCAGGGCAGAGCTCGCGGCAGCCGGAGCGGAGCTCACCCCCACGGGCGCCCGCAGCTCGCCGCATTCGCGCTGGCCCCGCCGTCGCTCCGGCTCATGCCACGTCACTTTTCCTACGCATGCCTGAAGCAATGTCGAGGTAGAGCAGCACGGCGCGGGGTAGGGGCACCAGCGTGGTGCAGGAGCTCCAGTGCGGGGGCAGGCTTCGGAGCGGGCGGGGGCTCCAGCGCGGCGGGAGTGTGCTCCGGCGGGGAGGCGAGGGCACCGGCGCGGGGTGGCGGGGCCTCCAGCGCGGCGGGCGGGCGGGCGGGGGCGAATGCCGGGGGCTCTGGTGACGGGCGGGCCTTCGGAGAGCTGGCCTACTGGAATAATGGAGGGGCCTACTAGATGGAAGCGGCCGTTGGATACAAATGGACGGTTGGATTTGGCGACTGCACCCATACGTCGATGCAGGTGAAGTCAGCTGATCCGATTCCACGAACGAGACAGTTCGCTTCGAGAAATGCTACGCCGCCGCCGCGGGCGATTTGTTCCCTTTAGGCGACGCCGTAGACTGGGTGTCGGGGCTGTACGGCCGCCACTGTTGAAGGCCGTGCGCGCGCGGCATGGGGCCGGGCACCTCGCGCGCGCTATGGCCGGGTGCGAGGCAGCGTGGCCCGCCGGCGGCGCGTTCGCGGTGTACGGCGAGGCGCGGTTCGTCGTGCCACGGCAGCTGCAAGATCTTTGTAGACGACGAGAGGTGCCGCCTACGCCGGGCTGCAGCCTTCTTCCACACAGCCATCCGATGCATATTTGCTCTGTTACTGCTGAGTGGATTGCTGTGATGAATAGAATAGTATTCTGAAATTGTGAAGTGTAAAGAATGTAATGTACTCAAAGTGTTCTGTGTAATGCCTGAACCAAAGGCTGCAATGACAATTGTGCCTCCTATTTAATCGACTTGTGTGTGGAGCATGAGAATGAATAAACAATGTTTGTCTTGTTCAAATGTGCTTGAAATTGCGAAACCTGTGAACTGAAACATTTATGCTGAACTGCAATGGTAGATGAAGTTCTGTCAGGCTTCAGTTAACAGCTCGCTGTGCTTGCCGTCGGACTCCATGGAGATAAGGCCACTGATTAAAAAAAAAAAGGTATAGTTCGGTATAGTACACGCGCCTCTGTCCATGGAGATAAGGCCGTCGGACTCCATCGCAGATGAAGCTAGCGTCGGTCTCCCTGCCGCGTGGGTGAACATGGAGACGTCGGCGCAGCTGCGGAAGGGCGGCGTCCTCCAGTCGCGGGCGCTCGCCGGCATCTCGGGCGCTGCGGCGTCGGCGGAGTCCTTGGCGGGCGTCTGCCTGGCGGCGTGGCGTAGCATCTCCTGAAGCGAACTGTCTCGCGAGGACCAGGAACAGAGGGAGGCGGGGGGTAATGTGCAAAACATCCGATCCGACATTAGGGGCAGCAGGCGGGCGTTTCTTTGAAAAATTGCCAGGCGTCTGATTCTAGACGTTAGATTAAGATCTGGTGGCCCAGGTTTTGGTTTCCATAGTTTGCACAAAAAATGCCTTCCCTAACCAAGAACACAGGAATCTTCCTGTAGATTTAGATTACCACTCAATGACAAGTCTATCACTTTAAGCTTGTGAGAAGCTTTTCAAGGTAAGTTCAGGATATGCACAAGAACATGTTTTCTGGGGGTTTTCCACCTTTGGGACATGTACATCAACCAAATATTCTGCAGCTGTCCGTTTATTATGAACAATTTTTTGTTTAATTTCTTAGCATATCAGTTACTAATTACGTATTTTCAGCTTACTAGGCCACATTTCTGATCTCCAGCTGTTCTAGCAGGTTGTTCCTACATCAATTTATTTCTATCGGCTATCTAGGCCTAAATTAATGCATGCTGATCAGTTAATTCTTATGAACAAGTTCAGTGGTTTTGTAATATAAACTTTCGTCCATATTTCTGTTAAATCTTAGCGAATGAGAATAGCAGTTAAAGTTGACCGGTTAATTACATTTTCCCAGGTCTGCATAGGGTGTCCAATGGGCTTCCGATATGAGCACTGAACAAACTAGGTAACCTGTATGTAGTCTTTATCTTCATATTTGTACTATGATTTTGTAAAGCTAGACAGCTATTACTTGATCAAAAAACCAATTGGAAGAACATAAGAAAAAGGATTTACCATGCATTTAGACTGGATGGACAAGTGAAGAGCTTAACTCTGAAATGCTTCTTCATTGTTTAATTTATTTATTTTAACTTTTGGCCTTGGTAGACGTTACAGAAAAATTCTTGTGAGTACTGTGTTGTCGTCAGCTTTTGTAAATGCAGTGGTCAAATTCATAATTGTTTGTACTGGATAGGCCAGTGGTCTACGAATTTCTTCTGCACAAAATGCCGCAATAATTCGATCTATCCACAGCATATGCTCCATTTTGTTGATTTTAACACCTGCTCTGTTCATATAGGTTCACAGTTTTGAATGAACTATATGGTTCTGCTGCCCCTACGGTCCTACCCCTCCAATGCTACCACCCCAAGTGTAATTCGGGTGCCCTCTTTAGCACCAATTGGGTGAGTAATTTATCTTCAAGGTAATATTACATTTGCCCTTTTCAATTATGCTGATTTCATTTCCCTTTGTCGTTTACTTTAGCAGAGATACAAAATTGCAAATGCTGCTGTAACCAGATTTGGCTCTTCCTTGGCCAGGCACAGAAACAAGGTAACCTTCTTCTGTCGTATCCTACTCCACTTCCATTGTTCTCCTCTAGATACATCTGAATTTACTACCAGATTAGCATTCGTGGTTCTAATTAAACTGATCCAACTAAATTCATTTAGTTTCTGGCCTTGTGCTTCTTCCTACTGAATTGTGGTGTGTCAACTGAAAAAAAAAGATATTCTATCTCAGGTCCACTACTATGTGCAGTCTCATATCCAGATTAATGCGTACCGTGATCATATGATTTTGGTAAGTACTACCTCCGTCCTTTATTGTGTGTCGTTCTATGTTTTGGCACAGGAAACAAGGAAGCTAGACACCACAACGAAGCTCGTTCACTGGCTGCAGTACAATGGGCAGGTCATTTAATGCTCCATCTTGAATTGAGAGCAGGGGACGCGCCACACACATGCAAAACAATTTTTTTACAGTAAGAAACATAGTTGTCACTTCAACTTTTTTCAATAGTTACGCATGCAGTGCATTTCTTTTTGAATTAAAAAACAAACACTTGCCGGCTTGTGCGGTGGTGTGTGGGAACCGAGGAACGAAGGAAGGCATAAAGGATGCTGGGGCGCCGAGCACTGACCTGCGCCTATGCCGACCATACCGGAATGACACATGTTAAGGGACGCCGTTCCCAGTCCAGAACGACTCACATTAAGGGACAAAGGGAGTATCTGACAAAGTGGTTTGAGTTTAAGATCACTTATCAAAAGCATATAAATCTACTCCTAATAATTTATTTATTCCACATTTTTCCATGCCTAAATTAAATCATTAGATTCCTTTACTATATCTACCATCTCTTTGAATGCAAGCAGCGATATATGCACATAGAAATTCCTTTTTTTAGGAAAAGCACAAACTCATCTTATATATCATTGACTATGGCTGCTGTGAATTCAATTTGATGAGCATTATCTCACTTTTTTATACCAGCAAAAGAGTTTGGCGTGTATGTGAAACTCCTTGAAGAAGCTTATGAGGAGCACTATAAAGGTGACACCAGAAATTTCCTTTATGAGTTTTGAGTCATCCAGTGCATGTTCCTTGTGTTTGAAATGCCTGTGCATGATATGGATATGATTGTATATACTGGATTGCTGTTATATATAGATGTCTGAGCCTCATGATTATAGATGCCATTGGATTGTGTTCCATGTGATTCATGTTTGGTTTCCTACCCCTTGCCACAGCAAGCCTTACGATTTAATAATCATTATATATATATATATATAGGGAGAGTATAGTCTGTAGCTAGCTACAGAATTTGATATTCTGTAGACCGCACCCAGATGCCCGTCCGCTCCAGGCGGCCAGTTACTGCTTTCCTATTTTGGCTGCCATGCAAACACGGTGAATGCTGCCTGTAATTGCGGTAATTAATGACGCTATTTAATTACGAGAATGAGGTTCCCATTGCATGCAGCATGAGCTGCAGTTCCGTAAACAACTCATGCATGCAAGTTTACGAGAATGGATTTAGAGCTTTAGTCTTATTACGATAATGTTGAATATTATATGCCACTTCTAGTACGTCCGGTTACTATAATTAGGTATATCAACGAGATTAATTTACAATAAAAAAATACTTACGATAATCTGAATATTTGGTTACCATAATTAGCACCGAGAGTTACTACCACATTGTTTATATCATCATCAAGATACGATGAAGTATTTACCGTAACAAGTAATCTGAGTTACGACATTTGTAACAAATAATTACGATAGTTTGAGTGTGATGATAAATGAATTACTATAATCTATATGTTTGTAGCATGTGATTTACTATACATTTTCAAATAAATTACTATAATATAATCCGATGGTGACTAAACAACAATAGAAAGCTCTTGCTAGGTTCGAAAAAAAAGAAAGCTCTTGCTGCCGTGTGGGCATGAAGAGACTAATGGCGGAGAGGAAGGCGAGCACGGCGGCCACGAGCTCGGCCACACGACAAACTAGCAACACCTGCGCCGGCCTGCCTAGAGAAGGGCGCTGATCTCCCCATCAACTGCAGCCCGTACTGGACGCGCTTGGCGACGACGGAGGCCTGCAGAGCACGGAGCGGCGACAACGGCGATCGGCCTCCCGGTGGCGGCAGCGTCCCCTGCGGCGATGATGTCGACGCCGATCTTGGTGCCATTGCCGCAGTGACCCGTGAGGCTGCAGATCGAAGTAGCGCGTGCTTAATTACGACGATGAGCAGCACGACGTCGTTGCCGGTGTGGAAGGTGGAGATGTTTTTGGCGCTGGAGCAGGCGTCGAAGACGGACTCCATCACTCCTTCACTACGTCGTGTAGTTCGGGCGAGTACTTGCATGCTGCCACACGCGTGCGAACGAATCATGCATTATTAGTAAACGACGACGAGGATGAGCGTGAGAGCGATGGATTCAAATAGGAGAATTAATGGAGCTGAGCTCCATCGATCATACACTGATCTTGTTGCCCGGATGGAAGGTCTTGCTCCACCCACTCCGCGTACGTAGCAGGTCTGCTGCGTCCGGCGCGCAGACTGTGTACATCGTCGCCGCGGCGGCTGCCTCACCACAGCAGCGGTCGTCACCACCACCGCGACCGGCTGGTCGTCTGCCTTCCCCACGCGATGACACAGCCATCACCCCGCACCCACCATGCCGATGTCGAAGCCGTCGGATCAGGAGTCAAGATGCCGCCGGTGCTCGGGCCGCGCATGCCAGGAAGAGCGTCGGCCGTGCGCATTGAGCCCTGCCGTCGCCGGACCACATCCCTGCGAGGATGGGGCGCACAGAGGGGAAGCAACTGCTTTCGCCGTCGGGAAGGAGGTGCCGCCGCCGTCTGGTAGGAGCCGTGCCGACGCCGGACCGCATCCACATGAGGCGGGGGCGCACAGAGGAGGTGCCGCCACTGTTGCCGTCTGGAAGGAGGTGCCGCTCGTAGCGTTGCCGTCTTGCCATGGAGGATTTGCGCTGGTTGGGAGAGCTTTGGTCCACGTCTGGAATTAGAGAATGGGTTGGGTATTTTTGTGGCCGATGAAAAAAAGGAAATGGCAAAATTAGTGGAATTGAATCAATGCATGGGTGTATTAATTACAAATGAAGAGGACCACCTCCACCGAGTCAAATGCATGGCCAGAGCACGGGCCTGGTTGGGTGCGCTAGTCCCAGGAGTTTGGACCCGGCTACAAAATTTTATATTCTGTAGCTAGCTATGAAGTATCAGTTCTATATATATATATATATATATACACGGCAGCGCTATTCTACACCTTAAGGATTTTTAGGTGTAAAATAACTATTCTACACCAAGACACATTCAGACATCCGGTCCGACTACACCAACAAGCAACCCACCCGCCCGTCTCGAGTCGCACCTCTGCCCGACGAAAAATCCATCGCCCCCACCTTTCTTCAACCTCCGACCGCGACGGCCTTTTTTCTCCCTCGAGTCGCGGCAAACCAGCAGGGTCCGTCCTTCTTCACCGGCCTGCTGCACAAGGGGTGTAGCCCTCCTCGGCCGCGGCTCACCGGCGTGTCGGCGGCGCCCCAACCCATCACGCATCCCCTTCCCCCCGCGTCGGTCCACGACACAACCAACTCCGCCGCGCCGCCCTTACCTCCGCCGGCCCGGTGCAGCCATCTCCTCTGCCGCCCCCACTCCGTCAGCCTCCTCCCAGCCGCCCCCATTCCCTACGCCTAGGTCCTCCTTCCCTGGATGCGGCATACCGACGGCCCGACCTGCAGGGATGCCTTGTCCGTGGTGGATCTAGTGATCGACGGCGACTCCCTCCATGGTGGCGGCCGCGGACCTCTTGCATCCCTGCACCTGACGTGGATATCCTTCACGGCTTGCAGCCCCTATCTTCATGTCAATGCAGAGGATGGCATCCCTGCATCCGGCCGTGACAGGGACCGCCCCTGCGCTTCCAGCAGCTGGCACAGTACAGGTGCCGCACTGATCTTCAAAAGGAAGAATGAGTATCGTGGGCAGCGATTAGAATTCAGTGGCATTGCCTGCCAATTACCTCCCAAAATTCAGTGGCATTCAGGCACTAGAACAATATGTTCAGCTATGTTTTCTCCGTTGCAGCCGACCTTTGTGTACACATCATCTTGCCAAAAAGAACGCTGGATCAGATAGTTGTCCGTATCAATTTTTCATGGGCCATGATCCTCCTGAGCCCTCACTCTTGGTTAGTATGTCTCGGTCATAATTGCACATGGTGGCTGAGATGGGTCCTCTTTGCTACTACAATTAGAAATCGCCAAGTACTAAAAAGAAAAATATAGATAAATGCTAGAGATTACTGGAGTCTTTGCTTAAGATACTAACAAACATAGAATAAAATACTGAAAGATACTTAAGATACTGACTAACCTGAAGAAATACGAAAATAAAAGACACTGACAAACACTAAAGAAATATACTGATAAATACTGAAGAAATGATACTCCCATATACTACTGAATTTTAGAATAAAACGCCAGTACTCATGTATACTGAGAGATAACTTTTTTCAAAAAAAAGCATATATATAGAGCGAAAAAAATACATAACCACTATCCTCAAGTACTGAAGCGTCCGAAACAATACTGGGGTATACCGAAGCACAGAAACAAAATACTGGGCAGTATTGATTATTACCGAAAAATACTGGAGCCTTGGACCACTGATTAATATTAAAAATACTGATTAATACTAAAGCATAATGAATATTGTTAAATGTTGCTGAGAAATACTGAACATTAAAAATTGACATACCGAGAATACTTAAAAATGAGATGAACTAATGACTACTTAATGGTACTAGATAATTGTACTGACCAAAACAAGGAAATTATACTGGATGATACTTTGTTGTTACTGAAGGATTGTACTGGCAAAAACAAGGAAATATATCTGCTTTTTTTAAAACCACCCATTTAGTGCACTAATATATCAAAACACTAAATGAGTGGTTTTAAATTAGGCACTAATATATCCGAACACTAATGATTGGTTTTTCTTTGTTGTTTGACAGTATCTTTAAGTAGCAGCGACCCTAAGTTTCATTAAGTATTTTGTCAGTATCTTCAAGCATTTCGTTAGTATCGTCAGTATCTCATCAGTATCCTCAAGTATCTTGTTGGTTTTGTAGGTATCATCAGTATCTCGTCGGTATCTTCAAGTATTTTGTCGGTATTGTCGGTATCTACAAGTATTTTATCGTTATTTTCAGTATCTCCAAGTATTTTTTTTCCAAAGAGTGTCGATATCGCCGATTATCTCGTTAGTATCGTCAAGTATCTTGTCGGTATTATCGGTATCTCCAAGTATTTTGTCGTAATTTTTTTTAAAAATTGTAGAATAGGCTGGTTGGGTCCTTGAACAATAAACTCGACAAACGCCATAAATCCTAAACTCGGCAACCACCATGAACCCTAAACTCGGCAACCACCATGAACCCTAAACTCAAAGAAACGCCATGAACCCTAAACTTCGGCAAACTCCATGAACCCTAAAGTCGGCAACCGCCTCGAACCCTAAACTTCGGTAGATACCATGAACCCTAAACTCAAACACACGCCATGAACCCTAAACTTCGGCAAACGCCATGAACCCTAAACTTCGGCAACCGCCTCGAACCCTAAACTCGGGTAGACACCATGAACCCTAAACTCGCAAACGCCATGAAGCCTAAACTCAAAGAAACGCCATGAACTCTAAACTCGACAAACGCAATGAACCCTAAACTCGACAAAGCCATGAACCCTAAACTCAACAAACACAATGAACCCTAAACTCGACAAACGCCATGAACCCTAAACTCGACAAAATGTCATTAAAAGTGTCTCCTAGAAACCTTGCACGGGAGGGGGGCATGCTTTTGAAAAGACACTCACCCGAAACCCTAAACTTAACAATTCCTGATGACTACTGAAAATCAACAAAGCCTAAACTCAAAGAACCACCATGAACCCTAAACTCGGCAACCGCCATGAACCCTAAACTCGGCAACCGCCATGAACCCTAAACTCGACAAACACTACGAACCCAAAACTCAGCAAAAATCTCATCAACCCTAAACTCAAAGAAACGCCATGAACCCTAAACTCGACAAACGCCATAAAACCTAAACTCGACAAAATGTCATTAAAATTGTCTCCCCTGAAACCTTGCACGGGAGGGGGGCATGCTTTTGAAAAGACACTTGCCCCGAAACCCTAAACTTAACAATTACGATAACTACGAAAATCAACAAAGCCTAAACTCGGCAACCACCATGAACCCTAAACTCGGTAACCTCTATGAACCCTAAACTCGGCAACCACCATCAACCCTAAACTCGGCAAACACTATGAACCCTAAACTCGGCAAAAACGCGTCATGAACCCTAAACTCGAAACACGATGAACCCTAAACTCAGAAAATGTCTTTAAAAGTGTCTCCCGGAAGCCTAGCCCGAGGGGGCATGCTTTTGAAACGACACTCGCCCGAAACCCTAAACTTAACAATTATCGATAACTACTGAAAAATCAACAAAGCTGAACCCTAAACTCGGTTTATGTCGGTAATTTGTCGATATCTTCAAGCATTTCGTTAGTATCGTCGGTATCCTCAAGTATCTTGTTGGTTTTGTAGGTATCATCGAGTATCTCATCATTATCTTCAAGTATCTTGTCGGTATTGTTAGTATCTGCAAGTATTTTGTCATTATTGTCAGTATCACCAAGTATTTTTTTTCCAGTACTGTCAGTATCGTCAGTATCTCGTTAGTATCGTCAAGTATCTTGTCGGTATTATCGGTATCTCCAAGTATTTTGTTAGTATTTTTTAAAAAAATGTAGAATAGGCCGGTTGGGTCCTTGAAGATATTTCAGTATAATCATTCTTGTTCAGTACTTTTGTTTCATGTTGTGTAATTTTTCTTAGTACTTTGTTTTAGTATAATCCTTCTTGTTTCAGTATAATCCTTCTTGTTCAGTATTTTGTTTGATGTTTAAATAGTTTGTCAGTACTATGACTCCATTAGTTGCCTCATCAGTATTCAGTAGTTTCTTCCCTTCAGTATTCCTCAGTATTCTATTCAATATCACTTTTCCATGGTTCCTTATTCCAAAGTATTCGGTAGTTAGCTTCAGTATTCCACACGATTGCATGGTTTTTTTTACAAAAAAATTATTGCATGGTTGTTCAGTATTTTCATCTATTATATTTATAGATCAGTATCTACCATTCTATTTCTACTGTAGCTTCCAATACATACGGTATTCAGTATTTCTAGTATTTGCATTACTTTTTCAGTCTTTGATGTTACTTTGTCAGGCAATTAGCAGAAGAGCACCGTTTCAGCAACCATGGCCGTTTCAGCAACCATGGCTTGACCATTCAGTATTTATTCAAACAACATTCAGTAGTGTGCTAGAGCACTCGGTATCTCTCACTGTCAAAACAACCTTCAGTAGTATGCATGAACATTCAGTTCCTCTTGGTAGTATCCATGGCTCGGATCCACCATGTGCACACATGTGCACACCCATGAGCAGGTGTGAGCTCTGGCAGGCGGAACGCACGGGGCCGGCGAGCTTGCAGCTCCATGCGGCCAGTGCCCAGGCCACCGGTCGCGTTCAGCCTACTGCCCAGCTTTTGTCCTGGCCTGCTGGCTCAGCCCCTAGGGTCTGATCTGAATGGGAGGCAGAAGGCTCGCCATTGCGGCGCGATGCAGTGGTGCCCCCCTCTGATGCCCATCAGGCACGAGCACTGCCCCCGCCTCTGCTGCGTTGCCCAACACAAGGACGGCCCCGCGGCGGGATACAGGGACTACCAGCGGGTCGGTGCCATGCCGCCGTGAATTGGGGCGCGCGCTGCCTGGGTCGCCATCGGCAGGAGGGCGAACTGCTGGTGTACTGCCATGGGCCGAGGGAGAGGAGCCGGCTTTTGGAGACCCTCCTGCGGATGGGGATGGGGAGCGCAGACCCGGCGACCTCTAGCGAACAGGGAGCGCGGTGACGGCACCTCTGGCTGGCGGGCGGAGAGATAGCGGAACCAGGCTCCCGCGCCATGGCTGGAAGGCTGCTGCGGCTGTTGGAGCCTGCATCGGGGGGTGGAGAGGCCGGCAGGGTTGGGGGACGGCATCGACATGGTGAGGCGCCGGGAAGGTGGGGCGACGGCGATCCGGTCTCCGATCAGGCGGGGTGCGATCGGGGCGGTGGGAACAGAGACTAGGTGATGTGAGTTGACCTGGTGCGACTCGGCCCGGTTGGTGGAGTCAGACTTGTTGTTTATGTGTCATGGTGTAGTATAAGCTATTCTACACCTAGGTGTAAGATAGCACCTATATATATATATATATAACTATTAGTCTACAGAATATCACGTTCGAAGCCGGACCGTAACTCAGGCCGGCGTCACCGGGCGCACCATGGTGGTGTCGTCACTGGCGTTTATACATGGGCATATGGCCCGAGGCCCGCCAAAGACGGCCCGTGGCCCGCCTTTTGGCACGGCCCGAGCACGGCCCGGCCCGGCGTCCACCGTGCCGTGCGGCCCGGCCCGAGGCACCAGGCCGTGCCCGGGCCGCCGGCTTGGCCCGCGACACGGCCCGGCACGGCCCGGTGGCGGCCTGCTATGCCACAGCCCATGAAGCCCCCAACCCTATCCCTTCCTTTCTAACTCCCTCTCCCCGGGCTGCCCACACGCTCCGTCCCCCCCCGGCCGCACGCACCGCTCCCGTCTGGCTGCCGCCGCCCCGCAAACGCCGCTCCCCCTCCCTCCCCGGCGCGGCACCCCGTCCCCTTGGCGGCCCAAGTCGGCGCAGCTCCCGCCCTTGGCCGCCCATGCACTTCCCTCCCCGCTCCCCTCCTCGAGCCCCTTCCCTCGCCGACGTCGCCGTCTCCTCGTGAGCGCAGCACCTCCGGGCTCCCGGGCGAATGCCGGCGGCCGCCGCCACCTCCCGCGCGTCCGATCTATCGCCGAGGGCGAACGCCGCCGGGCGGTTCCTCGACGTCCCCGTCGCCTCCCACGCACTCCTGCTCTCCCGACTCCCCTGCTCTGCGTCGCGGCGGCCTCCAGCCCGGCTCCGGACGACGGCGACGCGCACGTCTTTGCCGCACGCCCGACGGCCCACAGCCGTGCCTTGGGCCGACGGCGCGGCACGAGCACGCCGGAGGCGCGGCACGGCCGCACGGGCGGCGGCACGGCGCGGCACGGCGGCGTGCTGGCACGGCACGGCACGGCGGGCCGGCGGGCCGTGCTGGCACGGCACGGTGAACATCTATACTCGCGTTGGCTTGGTGGGTGGTCCCGGACTAAATGCATGCATGCATTGATTCAGTCCCTTGCCCCGTCCATTCATCCACGCATGGGTCCCATCCAGCTATTAATTAGCATCAAGAGAGGTCCTTGATACTCGTCTCGGCTGGCGTCCTCTCTCTTTTTTCTAATTTCTTTCTTTCTCCTCATACGCAGACCTCGCAAAGAGGCGGTGCATGCCTCCGACGATCTCCCCCGGCGAATGGCGACGAGCCGACGAGCTGCGTTGGGGCCTGCCGGTCGTCCTTGGTCTGGCCATGCACGACGGAGCCTGGAGCATTTGAGGACGTACGGCAAGCCGCAGCGGCACCTCCCTCTACTCCACCTTAGATCCGCCTAGAGGAGGCCGATGGCAGCTTGAAGGAGAGCATCCCTTGCGTCCAGACGGCAGCCAGAGCTCCCGTTCTACTCCCGACCGCGGCCGCGTCGCCCTTCCCAAGCCATCGGCAACCTTTCCGGCTTGCCTCCTCTGCGCGCCATCGTGGATCAGCGACGCGGGCCTCCGCCGGCGCCAGAGCCTGACGGAGCTCGGGGCACTGCGGGCGCTGTGCGACGGGATGTTGGGGCAGCGGGAGGTGCAGATCCCCGCGCGGACAGCACCCCCGGCAGCGACCGTCTCCTCGTCAGCAGCCCTCGGCGCTGTTCATGTGGCGGCAAGCTCGCCCACCCTGTTCATGTGGCGGCGACGACGGCTAGCTGCGACGTCGGCCTTCCTCCCATCGACGGACACGATCAGCGACCGGAACCTGCGCCGTCACACCTTCCCCGGTCCGGCGGCCACTGCACGCCAACGTGGGATCGGCGGCATCCCTCCACCGTTCTCGTTGCTCAGGCGAGGGCCTCGACCGGGCTCGGCAAGAACGACGGCGCTGCTGAGATGCTGGCCGATGGCGCGACCTCTCCGTCTGCATCCTTCCCTAGCACCGACCTCTGTCTGCATGCATTCTTGGTCATTGTCAGCATTGTTCTCGATCGTTTCGTATCAGAAACATGTGGATTTTCTTACGAGGAAATGGCAGGCACACCTGTGGTGTGGTTACTGTAATTCTTTAGATGTGTATGTCATAAACTAGTAATTGTTGCTTTCAAACCCCAGGAGCCCAAATAGTAACTCCTCCTTGCATTAGCCAGTTGAAATCTACTACACCTATATGAGTATCCCCCACTAGGGGCTAATTTAGGAGTTCTCAGGCCTCTCATTGGTCCACGTCGCTGGTAACTGAAACGTAGCAAAGCGGCTAGCAGCGCGTCTCTTTTCTTTCCTGGGCGCGGCCTTTTCTCCTGCCGTTTCCCACCGCTTCTTCCCTGATGGCTCTTCCTCTGCCTTATCCCCATCCATAACGGCGACAGCTGTGCGGTCCCTTCCCCCTCCTCGGCTCCGTCTCTTCCCGTCCCATTTTCCCGTCGGAGATCTTCGTCCGCCGCCCTTCATTATGCGGTCTTCTTGACTACCTCGACGATGCATCTTCCCCTGCCACTTCTCTGCCCGCAGCAGCGATGTTGGCCCGTCGCCCATCTCACCGCTGCCCACCTCCACTCGCGCGGCCTGCCTCCCGCTGATCGCGCGCGGGATCAACGGGGTCGCCACGCACCATACGCACGCCGCCAGTCTTTCCAGCGCGTATGAGACCAAACCGTGAAGCCGCAACCAAAATCTGCCGAAGTCCGTCCATCGCGATCCGATCCGGCCTTTCTTCCTCTTCATCGGCGTGCGACAGATGCGTCTCTCCGTCGTGTTCTTCAATGCTATCCACCCGTCCTAGATTTAGATGAGCCCGGCGGATACGCCCGCCATCTAGGCCCTGTCACAGCCTGCCGCTAGCGCTACCCTTCGACATCCCTGTCCATTCTCGCCTCGGCCTCCTGCCGCTCGTCGCTAGCGCTAGCTCGACATGAAGCTCTCCTCCCTACGCGTGCCTCGCCCACGACGAGCTGGACGCCGTGAGCATCGGGTTCTGCGATCTGGTCGCGTGCACCGGCGTCGCCGCCACGCCCGGCACCGGCCGTTCGCCCGTCGTCGCGCTCCGTGCCGACTTGGACACGCTGCCCATCTAGGTACGTGCATTCCACTATTCAAGCATGTGCTCCATCGCCTCCCTCCTCTTCTTGCACAGCCCAAGGCCACGGATACGGAGGACCAGCGCGGCTTCGGGCAACGACGGAGGTGGGGCGTCGCTTTGTTGCAGCTGCTTAATGGATGCCCCTACGTTGGTTGATGAAATGCCCATTCAGAATGTCGTGACATGGAAGTCAACATTTCATCTGATTCTTTTCAGTTATTTTTTCATCTGATTCTTGGTGCCAATACTGCAACATACATACAAACAGATGGATGCAAGAAGATCTTCCAGCAATCGATCGGGAAATGGTTCCAGGTTCACCACAGGGAGGACATGCTGGGCGAAGCAGAGCAGCAAGCCAGCAAGGAGAACCAGCGCACCGACAAGGCGCACATGCACGCCATGGTGTCCGTGGCCCAGGTCACGGCCACGGTGGCCGCAGTTGCGCCGGCGGCCACGAGCTCCGACACCTAGGCGGTGACTAAGATGGCCACGACCATGGCGTCGACCACCGAGCTGCTAGCCTCCCACTGCGTCGAGGCGGCTCAGCATGTGGGCGTGCGCCATGATCTGGTGGCTGCCGCCGTGCAGGCCTGGTTGGCGTCAAAAGCCCCGTTGATCTGATGACGCTCACGGCAGCAGCAGCGACTGGTACGCAATCCTGACGACTGTGTTGTGTCATCCCGTTGCAAGTTGAACTGCCGATTCTCTTAAACTGGATGCTAAGTTTCTATGCACTTTGGCTTGTGCTATCGATCAGCTTTGCGAGGAGCAGCGACACTGAAGCAGAGAGTGCAGCCAGAGACAAGGAGCAATGCGAGTGTCCTCCCGTATGAAAAAGGGAACTCGTGGCACCAGTAACGAAATGATTTTGCGAGCACTTGCAAAATCTTTTCCGTGGCGGGCACATTTTTTGCCCGTCACATAAAATACCCCGCCACGTCCATTTTTTTTTAGTGGCGGGCGTTTTTTTGCCCGTCACGGGAAAGATTTTTTGCGTGGCGGGCACCTTAACACGCACGCCACGCAAAATAAAATCTTTTGTGTGGCGGGCGTGTTAAGGTGCCCGCCACGCAAAAAATCTTTCCCGTGGCGGGCATCTTAAAAGGCCCGCCACGTAACATAAGAGGCCCAACAACCCAGAATGAGGCCCAATGTCCAGCACCATGTATATATACTAAAGTTAGGGTTTTCAACTCACTTCCTCTCTCTCAATCACTCTCACTCCAGCGGCGCCCTCACTTCCTCCTCTATCTCTTTCCCTCGGCTCCCTCCCAAAGACAACCGCCACCCGGCTCCCTCCCGAACACCGCCCGGCCCGGCCATGGCGTCCCTCCATCCCCACCTTCCTCTCTTCCCTCCCCGTGACGCCCGTGCCGGTGGATCCGGCGGGCGGGCTCCTGGCGTGGTGTTTCCGGCGAGCGCGCTGGGCGGGCCCATCGGCGGCGGCGCGTCCTCGGGCGTGGCGGATCCGGCGGGTGGGCTCCTCGGCGTGGCGGATCCGGCGAGCGCCGCTGGGCGGGCCCCATCGGCGGCGGCGGCGTCCTCGCTACCTCCGGCGCAGCGGATCCGGCGCGAGAGGCGGCGCGACGAGGCACGGGCCGCCTCCCGGCGCCGCGCTGACGAGCCAGCCGCGGAGCCGCGGGCTCCGAGCGGATCCGGCGGCGCGCTCCTCTCCTGTCCCGGCGATTCCGCGCTGATCGATGGGATCCGCGGCGGCGCTCCTCCCGCCGGCGATTCCGGCGGCGCGCTCTTCGCGGCGGATCCGGCGTTGGATCGACCGGATCCGGCAAAGGATCGACCGATCGGGCGCCGGCAGCGCTGAACCCTAGATGGGCTCGGCGGGCTGTAGATGGGCTCGGCGGGCCTGTTTAGGTTTCTTGTATTTTTTTTTTTTTTTTGAAAATCTTTACCGTGGCGGGCCTTGTAATTCGCCCGCCACGGGATGAACATTAAGCGTGGCGGGCACGCGTAGCCCGTCCACGGTTAATCGTGTGATTAACCGTGACCTTTCATTAGTGACGGGCCCAAATGCCCGCCACGTAAAACAAGATTCACCCGCCACTCAAAACGATTTGGGTACTAGTGTGGAGCCCTGACATCAGGTGCAAAGAGGGGGAGCTGCTGAAACGCACAAGAAAAGGTAAATTCAGATTTTCAGAACATGCTCCATAGATAAGAATAAGAAGATTTTCATCGTTAAGTTCCAAATACTCGTGAACCTAAAGAGAGATGCACAGTAACTTTTTAACTGTGATCTACTGCTCAAGCTGGAATATCAGCCAACCTGAGCCTATGAGGTGGATCAAATTCTGTTGCATTAAACTAGAGTAATCTAAAACAATATCTTTTCGTCTTTCTTTAACCAAATATATCATTTGCAATATTGACTAGATGTTGTTCTTCGAATATATTTTTTCACTAACTACATCCAAAAAAAAAAAAAAGAGACCCATTATGTACTTGCGTTCATCACACCTAATTAAATTTTACCGTTGTTTCTTCCATTTTCCAGCAGCTTATAGGGAAAAGATAAGCTCAATGTTAACCAGGTGTCTCCAATTAATCCTCAAGCTCTATCTACTCAAACTATACAACCGTCATCATCCCAAGACAGGTAAATAATTATACATAGCATCTCTGAGGTGCCTTTCTCAATAATGAATCCTAGGCCTAACACTTTCTTTCTTCTAATTTTCCATGATCTCATGAAATGCCAAATCGGAATACTATCCTCTAATGCATAACTTACTCAACTTGCTCTGTTTGAAACAGAAAAAAAAAAACTCAGTGCACTTAGCAATAATTGCATGTCCCTATATATTATTTAATTTATATCCAGTATATTATCATTTGGTAACAGAAGAAATATCCACCTATTGTATATATCTATAACATGTTCAAATTTCATCCATTTTGCAGCAACTCACAAACAAAAAGAAAGTTTGATGTTAACCAAGAGGCTCCAGTTGATCCTCAAGGAAAACAAGCAAAGACACATTGAGAGGTACTTCAAAAATTATTAAAAACAATAAACCTCCAAACACTCTATCAAATGTAATATCTAACATTTATTATTTATTCGCTATTAATGCAGGTAACCATTGCAAAATATTCTCATCATCAGCCATGGAAAGCGAATAAAAAAGGAATTACAACAGCTACACGTGCAGTCTGAATAAATATTAGTTTTTACCAGACGCTTCGTTTCATATACTTCCGTTTAAATAACTCGGCACTGTGGTCTTAATAAATTATTGTGTTCACTCAATGCACTGTTGTTTGTACTCTCTCTATTAGGCTATTGTCCCTCTCAAAACGAGATGATAAGATGAAAATATTTATTATGATCATTGCATTTTTTCATGAAAATCTATATAATGATCATTGCATTATTTCTTAATTCCCGCAGCAACGCGCTGGGAATCCCCTAGTATCCTAAAAAGATCTCGATATTATAGTAACTGGTATGAGAAAACCCCCACATTTGACATCAGTTTTTGGTAAATTCCTAACTATTTTATCGTAAAATGATCTGCATGTTGTAGTAACTAGATAAGGGGAAACATTTGACGTCAATTTGTGGTAAATAAACGTGCAACTTATCGTAACAAGATCATTTGCGTGCGTTGCTAATTATAGTAACCTAGAACGTTTGTGTGCTAACTATAGTAACTAAAACATTCTTTTACTATTTTTTGCGTGCGAATGGAACATTTGCGCTCTAATTATAGTAACTAGACTAGAATATATTTACTACTATTTTTTGTGGTATATTCAAACATTATCGTAACCAGAACAACGTGCGGCTGGACAAAATAATTAAAGCTCATAATCTATTCTCGTAAACTTACATTGCATGCATGAATGACCGGAGTTAGGGCGTCTCCAATGGTTACCAAATCGCTAGCTAGAAACAATTCTATTGGCTATCAATGTCACTTTACAAATCGCTAGCTAGATGAGACATCTAAATAAGAAAAAAATAAACACTATAGTTGAGAGTTATGTGAGAGAGATGTTTCTAGGAGAGCGGGCTAGATTAGATATTTATTAGTCGCTAGCTATTTGAGAGTCGCTAACTATTTGGTCTCTCTCCTCGATAGCCAATCAACATGTTACTTTTATATTATTTTTATACCTCATCTAGCTACCTATTTGTAAAGTGTCATTGATAGCCAATAGAATTCCTCCTAGCTAGCTATTTGGTCACCATTGGAGACGCCCTTATTAATGCAAGCTGCGATGTTTACGGAACTGCAGCTCATGCTGCATGCAATGGGCACCTAATTCTCGTAATTATCTAGCGTCATTAATTACCGCAATTACCTGCAGCGTAGGCCCTGTTTGCATGCAGCCGGACGATAAAAGCAGTAACGCTTTGGGGCTGGCCGGCTGGATCGAACGGGCCATCATGGTGCGGTCAGGTGGCCTGGCTACAGAATATCTTTTTAGGTAGCTACAGACTCTACTCTCCCTATATATATATATATATATATATATATATATATATATATATATATATATAGGGTAAAAATTTTCCTACACCCAGGGGTGTAGTTACTCCCTTCTATAACCACGCACAAATATATCCCGTCCTCGTGTGTGACCAGCGTAGTTGCCTAACGGGTTAACAATGAGATCCGTTTAAGAAGTATATAAACCACGCCACCCATTTCTCTCTCTAGATTTCTCTCGGGACTAATTCTGGATCACGCCTAGCGACGGCGGCGGCACCCCGGTTGCCCCCTGTAGCACGACGCACCCTCTCCTTCCATATTCCGGTGGTGATGTTGGCAATGGAACACCTCGGTGCGGCGATCCCGGCGGCATCGCACCCTGCGCACACGGATCTCCGACGTCCGCGCGTCCTGTGCCCAGCGGCGGGCTCCTCGTGGCCGGCATCCGCCCCGCTCTTGGCGTCGGCATCGGCGGCGTCCGCACAACTGACGGCCACGGCTTCTCCTTCCCCACCGGCGTTGCATCCTCGCCTAGCGGCGGATTAAGGCCTGCGACGACGGCAAGCTGCCTACTGTGGTGACAACGGCGGACTTCCTGGGCCAGGTCTCCGTGGTGCCCGTGGGATCTGATGGTGTCCATGGTGACATCTCGTCACGCCTGAGGTACGGCAAAAGGCACCGCAGCCTGCTGTTGGATCTCAGTGTCTATTTTTTTTTCCTTTCTGATTCCGAGATGCTTCATCTCTCTATTTCGTGGTGGTGAAACTCGTTGGCAAGAAAATGCGTTGGTGCTCATGGCTGGCATAGATGTGGATTTGTGCCTACAAATCCCAGGAACGGCGGCCGCTAGATTTTATTCTAATCGATTTTGTTTGTAAAAAAAAAGTATTGATGAGTTTCGTTGAATTGGGTTCAAATTTTCTGTGTAGAGTACATACTCGTACGGAGTACTTTGGTTGTAAAAAATATATACCATTGAGTATATGAATACATACTCGTTGTGTATATCACGTGAGTGTACGCACATTTGCTCTGATTCAGTGGTATAGGTATGCACTTATACTATCTCATAATTATCTTGGCGTATGAATGTATACTCTATCTACCAAAAACATAAAAAGTATGTAAACATACTCTTTTGTAAAAATAAAGTATGTACACATATACTGTAAAAATCTTGGCGTATATGCATTAACATATACTTTATCCTAAAAAAGTATGTACAGATACATCATGCAAAAAGTATGTATAGATACTCTCTTGTAAAAAGTATGCCTATGTACTCGGTTTATACTAAACAACAAGTATGCGTAACGTATATACACTCCAATTCATAAAATGTGTGTATATACACGTCTCTAATTAAATTAGTATGTATATGTACACTACAATTCAAAATAGTATGTACACATACTCTACTCAAATAGCACCCGGAATATATAGTATGTATATACTCGGTTGTATATCTACGTACACGTTCAACTTCAATAATACTCTGAAGAACCCATGTCGTATGTATCCATATACTAGCTAGGAAAAGTATGCGTATATCCTCCTTTTTTGAAATGGTATATACTCCTAAAAAAAGAAGTATGAATGAGTACTCCTTTCAACAACAAAAAAAGTATCCGTGTATAGTCTTCAAAAAGAATTAATATGTATCCCTTATATATGAAAAAGCACCTGTATAGCTCTAAACGAAAAAATAGGTACATACACATACTTACTACTATTTAATTAATGCACACATTTCGAACTTATGTACAGCCATCCACATGCCAACCCAACGTCAATTAAACGTGATCCACTTTTCACGGAAGTGATCAGCATGCACCGCCTGATATTGCCGCCCACCTACTTTCAACCCGTGTAGAACCCGTTAAGCCCCATGAGCTATGTCCGCGGGACTGTCTGTGTGTGTATAAAGGTGGGTGTAGTTACTCCTGGGTGTATAGAAAGTGCACCCTATATATATATATATATATATATATATATATATATATATATGTAGGGTGAGGTTTTTATATTCCTAGGAGCAGTTACTCCCTCCTCTAATCGGGTTTCAAAGTAACCTTCAAAACTGCATGCCCGCATGCTAGTATGCGTTGATACTTTTTATTTAGATTAGAGTATGTCCATATACCAATGGACCAAAGTGTATATACGAGATGATATGCACATATTTTTTTTTATATATTCTAGTTTCTAAACGGACGCACACATGCATTCATAGCGAGTATATATATGCACATACACTTTTCATATACGGAGTACATGTTTAAACTTTTCAAAGGAATACGTATATACATACTTTTTTTCGAACGGAGTATGTATCCGTACTTTTTAAAAAGGAGTATGTCTGCATACTTTTTATATACGGAAGTATTTATGCATATTTTTTAAAAACGAGTATGTATACATACTTTTTATATATTTCTTTGGACAGGTAGCCATGCTGCTTGTACGTGCAGATCGTCGCAAAACCAAATGCGTGGTAGAAGCCGGCGGCCGGCCATCGTCACCAGACACAAGGAGATCGAGAAAAGCGTCAGAAAATTAAGAGGATTTGGCAACAAGATCAATAATAGAACTGACCGTCTCTAGATCTGCTACCAGCGACTGCGAGGAGATTAGATTAGGATAAACATATGAATGATTGGGACGGTCTCAAGACTCTCAACATACCAGCTGGATCCAAATATGGTGGTGCCAAAATGATCGATGCAACAAATTGAATCCGCCGCCGCCGCGGCGCCGAATACGGTACTCCCTGTGGACGCAGTAAATGACGGTCACACCTCCTATATATAGCATGGTTATTAACGGGTCCGTTTGTTTTAACCCATTAGCTCCGCTAGCTGAAGGCCGACGTCTCCTCGTGTGTGCCTACGGGTGGGAGTAGGAGTAGAAAAGATTTTTCATATATATATATATAGCTACCCCATGTGTATATCTCTAGATTTATAGTGTATATGACCGGACGAAGTGTATGTAGACGAAGTATGTGATCATACTAGATCATCTAGGGTGATATGTATGTTCATACATAGAGTATGTGGTTATACTTATTTTATATACTACAGTAGTGGTATTTTAGTAATATATTAAAAATATGAGTTCCAAATTTTTTCCCGTAGTAAGATCTGAAGTATCTTAATATGAGTATATAAACATACTCAAAATGATAAACAAGTATGAACACATACACAATGTGGTTTATTGAAGATGGGAGTAACTACTCCCGGAGTATAGAAAATGCACCCTATATGTATATATATATTTCAGAATTGAAATGACCACCTTGCATATTGATCTCAAAAAACTTGGCTGTATAACCATCAGTTATGGCCATGCATGTTCTAAATCTCTTGTTTTGGATGTAGGTGATAGTTAAAACTCTTCGTTAGTTGCTATTGTTGCAGTTCAACCAGAGGTTTCAAAGGCTATGGCTACATCCGAAGAGATCTAGGTAAAAGTTTTTAACCATAACATTTGCTATCTATTTATTTCACCCTTAAAAAGCCAGTTGATAGTTCTGACACTGATCCAGTTTTCTATCATGTCTTTAACATTTGCCCAATTTTAGTATGCTCATACTAAGAACCTGAGAGTTGAAACAGTCCTTTTATGAGGCCGAAGACCGATGAAACCACCCGACCCTCCCGACCCGTCTCTTCCAGACGACGACGGCGGCGGCGCTCCTCAACCTCCCGAGCTGATCTCCCTTCTCGGCCACTCCCCCACCAATCCAAGTCCGGATCCGAGCTCCCTCCTCCCGATCTACCGTTCCATGGGTTCACCTTGGGGAGCTCGGAGCCCAGCTGTCGGCGGCCTCCCTAGCCCCGTCGGCTGCCCGCCGGGAAGCCACCGCCCACGGCAACCTCGCCGGAGTCGCCCAGGCCAGCAGCGCGCGACCCCCACGCGGCCACCTCTACCCCGAAGACGGGGCGCCCTTGGGTGGCTCCGTGAAGACCGCTGCCTGCTCGGCGGCGCCACCCAAAACGCCACGCGTGCTCGAGGCTGCGGTCGGCGTTGTGGACGAAGACGAGGAGGACGACGAGGAGGCTGAAGACGTCGACGACGATGAGAGCGAGGTGGCGACGAAGACGTTGCGGCTCCCTCGCCGCCGTCGCAGCCGCCGTCGTTGACGGCCGGCCGGCAGCCCTTCTGTCGGTCGTCGCCCCTCTCCCCACGCTGCCCCCTTCCATCCTAGGGGCAGCTCGGCGGGCGTTCCAAGGCCAGCCGCTGGGTGGAGGCCGACCCGAGCGCGGGTAGCTACGACGACGAGCCCGCTCCCGCCGCCTCGCGCGTCCGTCTTACCTCGACGTCGCCGCAAGGCTCTCCGGCCTATTCGGGCCACGCCTCCCTACGCCGGAGCGGCCTCTGTGCGAGGCTCGGGGGCATTGTGGAGGGCACCCGCCGGGCAGCGGCAAGGAGAAGGCGGCGTCACCGGCGTAGGCGCAGCACGCCGGGGCGCGTGCGGGTGCTCGCGCGGCAACGTCTTGTCCGCGGCCGGCGCCCGGACCCCGCGCATCTTCGCTTGGGCCCGAGGGCGTCCCAGCTGCCCGATGTTGACGCGGACGGGTTCCGGGCCGTCGTGGCGCCGCCGCCGCCACGGCGCCACCCGGCGCGCCACCAAAACGCCGACACCCCGTCCCCGCCTGAGCTGTCCGGTCTCGCTTCAATCGCCTCGCGCCCGACCACGCCGCCGCCACCGCCACTCCCGACGCTTTGCCTTAGCTATAGAGGCTCCGCCATCGGGCAGCGGCATGCAAGCGGGCCCACCGCCGCCACCTTCAGCGGGCCACGAGCAAGGATGTGGTTCTCCACCCCCAGGTGACGCCGCTGCACCACGCCGCACCGGGCGGACGACGCCACCGCCCCTCGTCGCGACCGCCACCCACCTCGCGTCCCACCGAGGGAGGCCTCCACCACGCCCCGCGCAGACCGTACCTGGCATCGACACCGACCCGCTTGTGCCGGGCTTTGCGGAGGCGTGGAGCCTCCGGCTTGGGTTGACCCGATGGTCGACGAGCTCACGGCCTCCATTGCCCTCTTGGGGCGCCTGGATGGGCCGACCGTGTGCCCCTCGCCTCTGGGGGATAATGAGTGGGACGACGCCCGACGGGTGCCGACGGACCCCTCTTCGCCGCCTCCTACGACACAGCCCCTCGCGGGCCGAGGTGCCGGGGGTGGTGGTGGCACCTCGAAGGCTCCCTCGCCCTCCTCGGTCGGGCCAACCTCGCGGCCGAGGCGCAGGGGATGAATGAGGTTGCGCCGTGCACGCCGACGGACGCTACCCCCGCCGCCTGCCGTGCCTGTCCGCCGCGGTCGAGGCGCGAGAAGGTGGAGATGTAGAGTCGCCTTCGCGCCGGCGGCTTCCCCCGCCGCTCCTCCGCCGCCCCGACGCAGACATCGACAATGCGCCGTGCACGTCCCTCCTCCGACGACGATGTCCAGATGTGACACCGTCGGTCCGGGGAGGAGCCGGAGGCAGCGATATGCCTCCTCCTCCTCGACACTCCTCTGCTCATGGATGGGCCCGGTCTACGCCGCCTCCCGCCGCGCCGGTGTCGATCCATTCTCTACGGAGGAGTGGACGTGATGCGACTAAACCGCGCCCCCAATGCAACCGTTCAAGCACGAAGGTGCTGCCGTAAGCTTCGGCGAAGGTCGAGGATGAGGCCGTGGATTCGAGATTGAGCGAAGTTCGTGGTTGCCTTTGGGGGCAAGATGACTGAAAAAAAGAGGAGTTGTTTCGAGGCCCTGCTAGGTGGTGGGATTGATCTCTCCGCCATGGAGCTCGACATGACTGGGATCGCGGAAGAGGAGGTCGGCTAGTTAGGCCTTGATCTCTATATTTCTTTCTTGTCGCAAATTAGTTCCAATGTAATCCCCGTGTAAGATCCAGTAGAAGTAGGGGTGGTGATCCAGGTAATGCTCGTGTTACCGGATCGACCATATTTTGTAACACTCTTTCTGCTTAATGAAAAACGCGCTTAGGCGTGCTCTTGAAAAAAAAAAGTCCTTTTATGCTTTATGTATATTTTTAGAAGCAATTTGAACTGAAATATGCAATTTGCCGTACACTGTTGATATTGGTTACCTAACTGAGTTAAATATACCTTTGTACTATCGAAGACAATAGTTAGTAATAAAATTCACTGAAATTTTTAAGTTCAGTGATATCTTGTTAAAAAATGATATCCAAAGCTGCCAGTCTTAAGTTGTAAGGTGCTCTCAGTAAAAGGTTTCCATAGCGGTGATAGTATCATATGTTGCTATGTTTTTCCTGCAGTGGATAGGTGAGGGGTGTTCACTTTTTGACGGGATTCCAAATGGGGATATGCTCGGAGGTGGATTGATCTTTGTTACGCACACTGTGTGGTCTTGGTTAACTGATGCTTGCATGGTTTTGATCCTTTATGGTTTTGATCCTCAACTTGAAATAGAAATTATATAATTCTGAATTCTGAACCTACTGAAATAAATTTATGGCTGGTCTTGGGGACCTTTGTCAGCAGTTATGTCTCTGTTGATGAGTGCATCACCACTCTCTGAGGACATACAGGTCAGTTCAAGGAACAACCATGGTTAAAATGTTCCATTCTAATTTTTATGTTTCATTTTCTGAACCATTACTCTTTTGCACTGCAAATATACATGTGTGTGCAGATGGGATGGGAGACCCTTTCCATCGAAGGCTTTTCAGCAAGCAGCACTGCTTGATAACTAAACTAGGTCATTTCTTCTACAATAGTTTATCTGTGGTAGAACAGTCTGTAGTAACACACTTTCAGAGGTACTTGTCTTTTACTAGACACTAAGTACCCCAAAAGTGAGCTAATTCAAACAGTTCCGTCGAGCACACCCAAAGGAGAGAACTCAAAAATCAACATTTTTCCATCAGGATCATAAATGAGAGAGTAAAGCTTACAACATTCTTAACCATTTCATACATCACTTTAATACAACATCAGAGTATTACATCAATTAGTTATATCAGCAGAATATGATAATGTTATCAGAGTTTTTAGCGGAAATAAAGTTTATTTTAATGACAAGTTTAAGTATTAACATGGTAGCATTTATATATATGAAATGATAACAGAATGTAAGACTTTTCTTTGGTAAAACATTTTTGGTCAGAGTTTTTAAATAAACTCTATGTCTTCAACGTGAAGGAAATTCTCCCTGTGCCCACCAGGAGATTTCCACACAAAAGGTCAGCTTATCAGCACCTGTTACCTGCAATAGGGTAGAACGAACCCTGAGTACTCGATTGTACTCCGCAAGACTTACCCGTCAGGAGAAAATAAAAGACTCCAAAGATGTGCAAGGCTATCAGCCTTGTGGGTTTATTGCATCCGGAGGAAGCATTACTCAATATGTATCCTTATATTCAAATTTTATTAGTAGTCATAATTCATCCATTAGCTAACCATTCTAGGTAAGCACCTATGCTACTTTCAAGCAAGGGTTGAACAATCAGAACCATTTTATCTCCTTCCATGTTCTAGTTCTTACTACGGTGCTAGACCATAGCCAAGTCGTACCGTCAGAACAATGGCGATTCGCGAATCAATGTAGCCCAGCTGGGTACCCCGAAACACACGCCTCGCTTGTACCCCAGGCACAAACAAGACCAACCCATTCTACTCCTGCCGAGGGGTCCAGGTCTTCGTTCAAACTTGGACTCTAAGCCCCCACACATGAGACCCGTCCTCAGTGCGGTGCAAGGACCTCCACCTTTCACTGCCTCCAATCAGTCGGTCCAGAAAGAGCCGGAACCCACGACAAGAGAGTAACGAGTCTTCCCGCTCCCATAAGCAAGTTTGTGCTCAGGATAATAAGTCTGTGACCTGACTACCATCCACAGCAATGGACGGCCTCAATCGACAAAGGCGGGACAAATGCAACCAGAGCCTCGCTCGGGTCGTCTGACCAAGTCCAATCCAAATCCATTCCATCGAAGTGACACGATCATCAAGGCACCATCTTTTCTGCTATATCTAGATGACGCCACGATCCATCGTTGCTCCTATAATGATATATGTGGATGCGACATAGAGATGTAATTAATATACGGCGATCGCAATTATTAAAGTACGATTACGCCTCTCGAACTATCGAGTCCGCTCTAACATGCTAGGTTACGTATTCACGTTGTCGGATAAGGCGCTATTTCCCAATCAGTATTTTAGTTATACAACACCAAAGTGTTGCTTTATTCATTTTATTGATTTAATATATATATTCAAACTAGGGCTCATTAATCATCCTAGCAAACTGATTATTCAGGAGCTACAAAAATTACAGCGAGTAGCTAATAATATTAGAGAATTTACTGTGAAATTTTTATAGTCAGCACTATCACCAATTTATTACAAAAATTCCTACAAATTTATATCTTATAATATTGAGCATCTCAATTTAATTAAAGAACTCCTGAAAGTATTATAGAATTGTGTGAACACGATACACTAGCAGATAGATCATGATTCTAGGATTCTAGCAAAATTAGTTTCACAATTTTTGGACAGATACATAAATTAATATTGACTTTACAAGTTTACCTTAGAAACTAAATTAGAAGTCGAAACGGGCCGGCGGCAACCAAATCAGCCCAGCAGTCCAATGCGGCCTGCGTGGAGCGGTTGCGAGCACCGCAGGCCGGCCCAACAAGTGACTCCTAGCGCCGTGTTCACACCAACAGACGAATGACCACGGCGGCGCGACTGTTCCAATGAGTCTATAGGCTAACGAGACGGTAGAGCTCACAAGGAAGCATCAGTAGCTCACTGGGATTCGCTCTGTGGTGCTGGTTGAGGTGGAGGAGCGCTGAGCTGGCCTGGCCACGTGCGAGCGGGCGGAACGGTGGTGCAGCAAGGCGACAGAGCTGTCGGACTCCTATTTTAAGAGTCCTAAAATACACGTATTTGGGGCAGGATCATGCACAAATACGCCTACATCACACAGTATATGGTACACATATTTGATGAAATACCGAGCTTTATTGATACGATAAAAAAGGGTCTTACAACGTCAGGTTCAGAGGCGTAGCCTCAGGGGGTACATAGCTAACAATACGCAATGGCTGCGGGGCGGTGATTACATCAGAGGGGTAGTACTACTACAACGGAAACTAAGCGATAGCGAAATCATGCCATAGGCATGCTGTCGTGCGGTCGAAACCCTACACACTAGCGACATCCTCGTAACGTGCTTCCTAAGCCTTGCGTTCCTTCTAGTCTTCAAGGTCGATGTCATCTTAGGCATCGTAGTCTTCTTCGGCATCTGTGAGTCAACAACGGGTACTCAGCAAGTCCAACCAGGGTGTGGAGGTGGAGGATATTTCTTGTGGGTTAATTATGGAGTTTTGGGCCCTGGGGCAGTATTACCATTCCCGCCAGTTCCCGAGTTATCTTGATCATAAGACATCAACAAACAACGCATATTAACATATAGAGTTTTCTAATCAAAGGGGACCTCAATCCAGCATGTCCATTACCAAGGGCGTGGCTATTCGAATAGATTTATAATAAACTCTGCAGAGGGTGTACACAATTCCCCACATGATAGATACTACCCATCCATGATCAGTGGCAAGAATAGTACTAACAAGACCTCGTACCCGAAAGGATGCTACCTTAGGTGTCCATATATTTCCGCTACGGTCTGCCCAGGGGTTGGATTTGGGGGGCCTATCTCTCCGGGATGATCCGCATCCCTACATAAAAGCGAGATGAATAGCATCTCTAAAGGTGGCTCGAACTCGGCCTATCACAAAAGTTTAACATGGAGGATCACATAGCAACCACGCCAACCAGACACTGAATGATCCGCACTCAGTTCGTCTCCCCGACAATCCCTTTGCCTACACCGGCCTCCTTAGCGAAAATCATACTTCTACCTAACAGGGTGTGAGACCAGGTCTACCCATATAGACATGTGGCTGTACGAGTAATAATACTGCTGAGATGACCAATGAACCAATCCTTATACGACCGAAGCGAGTATCTCCACAGGGATCTCTCCAAGATTCCTGCCAAAGTAGTTTATCCCGAATAAATACCCTCACTCGCTCCCTGTCTAAGTTCTTCAATATAGGTAGATATTGTATGAGCATAAACATAACATAGACACTACGCATAGTGTAAGCACAATGATTCCATCAATTAAATATCTCTCATCATTGAGTTGATTCCTGTAATCGAAGATTATGGATCATTATTATTATTATTTCACAAGCTCATAGAACTCATAACTGGTTGATCATTATATCAACAACATCATAGAGTTATGGTTTTACAACATTATGGTGGTAAGGTGGGGGTTGAAACTTGCCATCGTCGTATTCTCCTTCGGTCTCGTTGAAGTCCGTGTCTTCACTTTCCTTTCGATTGGCGTCTTACGTCGTCGATCGACGCTAATAGATGAGATGGCTACTCAATAAAGCAAAATAAACATCCATAGAACTATATGGTGGTACATGATGCAATGCATAGAGCTTGATTTTAGATGAATTTTGGTGGTGGTTTCACATGAAACAGAGTTAGGATGCAAAAGATATGAATTTTGGAAGTTTATTCAATATTTAAATTATCTAGCAAGATTTTATATGATTTTTCTAGTGCATGATAAAATGTGCAAAATAAATGAAAGTGTTTCTAAATGCATCTAGTTAATTTACAAATTTTCTTGGAACTTTTAGAAATAAGGAAATAGGGTTTGTAGTCTTGGGTGTACACTTCCCGGGTGTACGTAGCAATTTCCAGAGTGTACCCAGCACAGGTGTGTGTGGTGCGTATGACAGGTGGGTCCTGCCTTGACGTCATTAGTGATGTCATCACGCTTGGTCCCCACATGTTAGCGTCGCGAGAGAGGGGAATGGTGGGTACGACATGGTGACGCTGCCGTTCCATCCGGCCCCACCCGGTCGGCGGGCGTGCAAGGGGAGACAACGATGGTGTCACCGTTCCGTCTTTGGGAGTAGGGAGGGCGGCCACGGGTTTGCCGGAGTGCCGTATGCCGGCGGCTGTAGGCTCGGGCGTGGATTCCGAGGGTTGGACGAGGCTCGGTGTGTCTTTCCACGGCCGTGGGTTGTGTCAGTTAGGGTGGCGGATGACTAGAGCGGCGTCGCGGGCTCGCCAGAGCATATCAGATGGCGGCGGACGGTGCAAGCACTCTATCCTGCCTTGTTTGCTCTTCAAGTGTAGTGTGTGCATGTGCGAGGGTGTGTGGAGTGCTTCTGGTACGGTGGAGACCATAGCCGGGCCTTGACGACGGCTCGCCGACGGCAGTGGCGGCTTGGCGGTGACGGTGGTCGTGGCCAAGGGGCTCTGAGGGCAAAGAAGGGCAACCAAGGGCATGGGGAGGTAGAGGGGAGAGTGGGGATGCTCACCGCAACACGAATAGGGCGCCGGGGCTCTAGGAGAGGAGGATGGCCATGGCGGCTCTATCAAGGCCGGCGGTGACCGATTTGGGGAAAACCCACGCCGATCGATTGAGGGGTGGAGAAGGGGAGAAGAGAGGGGGACGGGGTGTTCCACCTCGGAGCGGAGCTCGGAGGGGCGCTGGGTGGCTCTGGGGTTCACCGGAGGGCCTTTTATAGACGGGCGTCGGCAGTGCAGCGGTGCGCGCCTCGGTGGTGGCCGGCTGGCTCCAGCTGGCTTCAACTGAGCGCGTGAACCGATGCTCGGGTGAGCATCGCACGTACCACGATGCTCGTCGTGCGCCGGTGAGGTCTAATTGGCATCGATGTGGTCAAGAGTGCATTTCTGGCGACAGCGAGATCGCCGGCGTTGGCTATCCTAGTGTCGAGCTCGGAAAGGGGAAAAGTAGGGGTGATGGGATGTCTCGGTGGCGGTCGAAAGTTGCTTGTTTGCGTCGGCTTCTCCTTTTCGCCGTGAGTGGTCGTGTCGCGGTCTTGACGCCGGCGGGAGCTGTGGCTGTCCGCCGTGTCGGCTTGCGGGGCATGGGGAACACGTGGTCGAGGCGACGGGATGGCTTCCACTATGCCGCTTGCTAACCGATGTCGACGCCGGGGCCATTACGGAGCCGAAGCGGGGCCAGGCTGCGCGTGAGGACGTGCGTGTCGCGGGAAGAAGACGGGCTGACCCGTCCGGGTCCACTTGCCGCGAGGGGGGAGAGGGGGAGCGCTGGGCTGTGGCGTTGCTGGGCCGCGTGCTCAAGGGGCCGGCCACGGGGGGCGCGTGCGGGAGGGGAGAAGAGGACGAGGAGAGCGGGCCGCGGGAGTGGGCCGTGGGGGAGAGGGAGAGGGGAGGACTGAGCCCATTGCCATTTCTATTCCTTTTCTACTTTCCCCTTTAGGTTTGAATGCATTTATGAAATATTTTGAATTGAAATGTGAAAGATGCAATGCAAGGGTACCACCATAAGCTCAACAAGCACTTTGACAAGCAAGGTTCCTTACAACATCAAGATGGTGGAGGTTTTTGTATTACAAAATCTATTCGTGGCAAAAAGTAATCCTACGTAGGTTTTATTTTTAAAAGTTCAAATTTTTAGTGACTTTCAAACATGGTAAAAAAACCAAGGTGTTACAAGAGCTGAGCACACAGCGGCGTGATGGTGTTGCCACGGAAACAAGGGAGCTCCGAGCTGACCAACGCGCACAGCACCTCGAGGACGTGGAGGCGGTAGCGCGCTCGGTGTGGCGCAGAGATGGCCGAGCGGCAGGGTCGCGGCGACGGAAGGAGCTCGTGGGCGCGGAGAGTGCCGTGGTGCACGGCGCAGGGTGCACGGCGGACGCTGAGTGCTGTGCCGTGGCGGCGGGAGCGAGGTGAGAATGAAAATGGTTGGCTTGGCTTGCTCGGTTGCTGGTGCTATAAAGATGCGATGGCTGCTGCTGCTCTCGTATCTGATCTATCACGGAGTATTCCTTGCGGTCGTAGATTCCGAGCCATTCGCCAGCTGATCTTTCCTTCGTGACCTCCACTCCAAGTCATCTCCCAGTCGTCGTCGACTGACTAACGCTCAGGCATCCCATTAATCGACAGCACTACGAGCGTGACTAGTGGGCGCATGCAGGAAAAACTCAACGTCGCTGCCCATTAAAATTTGGGACAAGAGGCTGAGTCGGTCAAGTCTATATGCCTGGCTGTGCCCTCTCCCTCTATGCACGGCCAGGAAAAAATTGGACGTCCTGCACACTCTCCCCTTTCTCCTTCATGACCGGCTGCCCCACGTGCCTCCAAGTTCCGTTCCGGCAAACAAAGTACTGAAGGACCGGATAGCTAGCTCTCGTCCATGTGCATATATGTGCAAATGGATCGCTCTCTCACACTGACTCGTTCTGCAAGGTAGTACTAGCTAGAAACCAAGAAATCTCGTATTCTAGCTAGCTACTGTAGGTATATAGATGTACATTTGGCCCGAAGCCCGCGGCCCGGTCCGAGGCACGGTCCGGCCCGAGATGAGCGGGCCACAGGCGGCACGGCCCGATGGCGGACCGGGCCGTGGGCCGCAGGCTCGGCCGTGGCACGGGACTGGTCCGCCCGGTGGGAGAGATGGCCCGGTGGGCGGCCCGCCATGCTGCCATGACTTTTTTTAGCAAAACCGGCCTGCTAACATCACTTTGGCCCATCAGTATGCTAACTGCAGACATCACTTTGGCCCATCGGCCTGCTGCTGCCACCCGCTGCCTTGCAAGCTGCTAAGCTAACCAGTACTGGTTCATTCATGAGATGTATGTCCGTTCGCGTGATGTCTGCAGAGGCGCCCAGCGGCGGCAGCCAGCGCAGCGGCGGCGTAGGGGCGCGCGGGCGGCCAGCGCGGCGGCGGCGGCCAGCGCGGCGGCGCAGGGCGCGCGGCGGCGGCCAGCGCGCAGCGGCGCAGGGGCGCGGCGGCGGCCAGCGCGCGGCAGCGGCGGCCAGCGCGTGGCCAGGCTCCCGCGGTCGCGGTCGCAGCTCCTCCACGGACGGCGCGGCTCCCTCGCCGGCTCCTGCTCTCCCCTCCCTCGGGGCTCCGCCGTCTCCCCTGCTTCCGGCCATGGCCGTCTTCGCACGGTGGCACGGCGGGCACAGCGGGCTGCCGGCACGGCCCGACAGCCCACGGACCGGGCCGTGGGTCGCCGGGCGCGGCCCGAGCATGGCTGCGGCACGGCCCGCGGCCCGGCGAGCACGGCACGGCACGGCCGGGCCGCGGGCCGGCACGGCACGGTCCGTTGTACATCTATACTGTAGGTGCTAGACCGGCAGCTGGAGAAGACAAAACACATGCATGTATATCTTTGGGTCGGATGTAGACCGTGCTTGAACCAAAACAAATGCTTGCCGTGTCTAATACTCCAGTCAGTAGGATTACTAGTCAAGTGACGAGTACAACGCATACGCTCAACACGCACACACACTCACCCCTATGAACATAGGTACGCAAACCCTACCCCTATAAGCACCTTCGAAGGACTGAGCCGGCAAATCTTAAAGTTCACGAAGTCACCACAGACGCCTCGCTGTCGACGGGGACGTCGCCAACCACTTAATGCATAGCGCCGGAAAATCCTGGAATAAATCCAGGATAAAGTGTCGCACCCAGGATTTGAACCCTGGGTGGGAGCCCCCCAACCAATGGTCTTTGCCATTGCGCCATGAGTTTTATGTTTTCCGTTTTCCTTTTCTTTCTTTTTTGTTTCTCTTACCAAAATATATAGATCATTATGTAATTACAAATATGCTATTATTTCTTTTGTCAGTAACCTACATGCACACACATGCATATAACTATTGTATGCTTAGAAAGAAGTTTGTACGGTACTTTAATCCATAGAGTAGCATGCTTATCAAAATGAAACATGCGAGTATATATACCTGTATATATTTCACCAAAGCTCGAATTTAAATTAGGTTCAAAAGCTATATATATATTGTTCTATTTAATAATGTATTTTTGCTCCATCCTATTTTTGAGTTCTCTTCTACACTAATCTTGCTCTAATATATTATTATCAAGTTAATAATTACATGTTTAGTGCTAAAGGCCTCATGTAACACCGGGGGGTGTTACATTATCCTGCTTTGCTATATACTGAATTAGAAAATAGGTGTCTTGCTTTCAGTCAACCAAAACACTCCTTCTCATTTCACTTCACGAGAAATTATGCTATATAGACAATCGTAGCTGATTTCTCCTTGCTAACCATAAATTTAGGAAGGACCTTACTTCTTTTTGGGTTCTAAAGAGTTGTCTATAGTACATTATTATAGACTTTGTTTTGATCTGCTGTCATTGCGACCATATACAACTGTGGACCAATTGCCCTCTTCTATGTTTCGATATGGTGATAAAATGTCCTTCTAGCCTACATTCCATATACAGTGGTAGCTAGAGGTGACTCCTACATATGTGTGCATTTTTTTTGCAAAATCTAAACCCTAATTACTGGAACATTTAATTTGCATATCATCTTTTTTTTGGCCATGAATTTGCAGAGCGCAGATCATCTTACAATGATTGGTTGCATGCGCTGTAACTTCTGAAAAACTCTTTTATCTTCCTCCGTGCATCGTTTTGGAAAGCTAAACTTGATTTATTAAAACTCTTCGATTCCTAATTTTATCTAATATGTCATATATGCAAGGAGGTATTATTTGCCTCTTAATGGAATGAATGGTGGTGCCCAGGCCTGCTTAGTGGTGGACCTCTTCCAGCTCTGCACCTGTAGAGAGTATGGCTATTACATATCCAGCCCTTCAGGTAACAAACCACACCCATGTATATTCATCTCCTCTCATCAATCCATTATCGCAGCCTCTATTCTCCTACTGCGATATATTTTGCAAACCATTGATACATGATAAAAGGAATCAACGACTTTGGAAGTCACTAACAATTGTACTATCAGAGCGTGAACCAACTTCTCATTGTTAAGGATTGAGGCGATACCTGATTTTCATAAAGCTAATTCTACTAAAATGTTACATCAGATTAAAGCTCCTTTGCGTTTATTATCCTCACATTCAGTTTGTTGCATGCATTATAATGTCTAGCGCTAATACAATTTCATGGGCGTTTATTATCCTCACATTCAGTTTGTTGCATGCATTATAATGTCTAGCGCTAATACAATTTCATGGGGGTGATCTGATCTTCTGAACACTATTCCTAGACAAATGTTTTAGAGATATAACTCTGTTCAAATATGGAAATTACATTTTTTCCAGCTCTTTAATTTATAGCTTCCAAGCTGTTCAGGAAAATGCCAATGGGTTGGCAGTCCACCAGCAGCAGTATCTACTACCACCTGTTTATTTATAGTTCCTTGGTCTTATGAGACTCATCATGACTAGGAACTCCTTGAAATTTCACGCCATAGTGCAGTTTTTGTTTTTCCTGTGGCTGACTCAATTTGAATCTTTCATGTACTATCTTTAGCTTTTACCTCGGAAAATGGTAACCAGCAAACTACACATGAAGTGGTTCATGTTTTGATATTTTCATGTGGCTTTTATGGCTCAGGCTTTTTTCCCTTCTGATATGTACTGTCTTAGTAGGTTTCTTTTGCCTTGTCATTATTTCTGTCTTAGTAGGTTTCTTTTTTTGCCTATGTGCTTCGCACATTGATTCCTTAGGAAAAAAAAACCTGCTATATGGTTCGACCGGTCTGTTGAGATTGTTGGTGGTCTCTTGGAACTATTGAGTATTGTTATGTCAGTAGTATTTTACAAGCTATGCACAAAGGCTGATTCATTGATCTGTTTACTGTCCTTTATGCAGAATAGCTGATATGAACTGAACCCGACGCCTCTTCAGTGCCCACAGGAACATGTCATCAGACTGAAGATATGTGATGCTGCAACCATACTTACATAGACCCTATATCTATTCATATATTTGCCTACGGCTATTAATGTGTTTACCCACACGCGCAAAGACGCGTGCTTTATATCTACATCATCGTGGGATTATTATGGATACCAGCAGCATATGTAACACACAGAACCTGCATGTAAACCTACGTGTGTTTACTCAGCCAGACAGGTATTTCTTTTATGGCCATCATTTATGGGTGTTAGTTCCTAGCGTTCTTACCGGCTTTTGTTTGTTTCCAGTGAAACTTGCAGATCATATGCAACCATTTGTTACAGATTATGGAAATTGACATTCATCAACCGTGCGAAGTCAACGAAACCAAAAACATCGATAAATTAATAGCTACTGTTCTCTTCAGTCTACTTGATTTATAATACTACTTTGGTGTATTGTTGTCTTAAAAAAATAATAATACCATAGCTTCTGTATTTGGCTCAAAGTAGAGAGCAGGTGCAACCGTGCCTGTATGATGTGTATTCATTTACTTGCAGATTTCATTTGGCTGGAGTGATGAGTAAAGAATCCAATACTTTTTTTCTAAGTCTTCAATTCTCGATATACAAAATCCATGGATCAGTTCAATTTCATTCTTGTATTGCACATTTGAACATTTACACTTCAGTCATACTATGCCTATGCGCGGCCACACATTCTCCTCAAAATATCAATCTAAACAACATTATCTAGCAGCTTTACATCACATTCCGCAACGCCCAAACTTTTTCCCTGCACGAGCGCGTGAAGGCGCGCGCCCTGCCACCAGTGGAACTGAGCGTAGCTCGGGTGGTGAGCCCTCCCGGCGAGGAGGCCATCGGTCACGAGTTCAAGCACGCTCGGATGCGTGATTTCCCACCGGAAACTGTGTTTCCTAAAATAATGTGTAGCATCTCACGCGTGGAGCCACAAGGGGATTATGACGTGTCCGTCATCTACGGGGTTTTCCGGTGATCTCTACAAGGACGCGGTCTTCAGTTCTATGTGCAGTCGTAAGTCTGTTTGTACGCGTATAGTGTGTGAGTGGGGTGTGCGTGTGTAGGGTGGGTGTGTGTATACGTGTATGAACAGATACTACAGCTGTAGAGGCGTCAAAAAAAAAAAAAAAACTAGTGGAATTGATAACTACTCCTTCTGTCTTAAAAAACGCGTGTAACTATGGGAATCGTGCGGTCAACTTGACTAAAGTTTGACCAAATTTATAATAATTAATATTAATATTTATGTCTCAAATAAAATTTATTATGAAAATATATTCCGTCACGAATCTATTGATACTAATTTTTGTATTATAAGTGTTAGTAATCTTTTTATATAAATTTAGTTAAAGTTAGAATCGGTTGACTTCTCGAAAAGCGAGAATTGCATGTTTTCTGGGACGAAGTAAGTACTCTGCCTCTGGGATCCTATAACATAACATAACATCCTTTAAACCTGAGGAAGCCGGTTACTGTAGAACTACAGTGCTTCTCTCTCACAGGAACAATGTACAACTACAGTACGCGATCCCAACCGTCCGATACATCGAGCAGAAGCTGCCCGCCGTCCATTCTATTCAGATGGCACCTTTTCTCGAGCCTTCTTGACTCCATATCCATTCCTCGATGCTTCCAGCCTCGGCGGCGCCGACATCCCGTCGGTTGCCTCCTCCCCACCCCACCCCTCCATCTCGCGCGCAGCAGATTCCGGTAACCACGTTCCTCACCATATCTGCCGGCGTCGCGGAGTACGCCGCCTTCCACGTTGCCCTGCAGCGGCAGGAACCATCACCCTCTTCGCCGGTGCAACGGCACGACGCGGGCGTCCCTTGTTTCTCTTTACGCGTGAGACATTGTGGGCAGTGCAGCAGCTTTGTTTGGGCCCAGGTCAAACACTGTCTGTAAACACGTCGTGGAAAAAACGCGCTCTGGCCCGCCCGACACGGCCGCGCGCGTTCGTTTCGTGGATGGGATGCAATGGAATCCTGGCCCAAATTAAGCTTTGCAAAGGCGACACTATCATCCACACGCACTCTCAGTCTCAGTTATAAGCTTGTAGCCTGGTATGGAGGCCACGGGCAGGGATGGCGTCCGGGGGCCTTCATGGAGCTGCCGGCGCCACGAGGAAACTGGAACCGGATCCAGTTCCTACACCATTAGCAGCAGCTCCAGATCAGGTACCATCGTCTCAACCGCCTACACATCTAGCGGCGGGAGCACCTCTCGCCACTCCTCTAGTATCTCTATGGAGTTGGCCTCGTTGCAATTGGACTTGGAGGGAACGTCCTGGATTGAAGCCGACAAAAACGATGCCGAGTTTGCTCAGCCAATCAAGAAGCCGCCCCGCAAGGTAACGTTGAAGGAGATGAGGATGAAGCACATCGAAAGCCTGGTCACGGAATTCTTCCGTGAGGAACAGAATCGCAGCATCTTAGGTGGCGGCGGTGGTGGCATGAGTGCCATGGAGAGGTGGTTCTTGGAGCTGGGCGTCCGCTGGGTTCTCCAACTCGATGCTGGTGGTGCATCTGCGTCGGTACTTGGGCATCCTTCCGTAGTAGGTGAGAGGAGCTGGGTCCGAGCTCTCGAAAAAATCATGCAAACCATTCGATTCACAGAGTCTTTCTTTGCCGACCATGGTCATGGCTTCGTGGGCATGCCTGCTATTACTATTACTGAGGAAGAGGTAGAGAGCGGGAAGCAAGCCGCTACTAGTCTGGATCCGGTACAGTTCGCACTGTTTTTCCAAGAAGCCATGTCGAAAATGCTTGTTTTTGTTGATGCTGTCATGTTTAGTAAATCTCTTTCTATACGTGGTCCACCGTACATCTTAAACTCTGTCGTTTCCTGTCTCCATATACATAGTGCTCTGTCCAAGGCGTTATCGGGGATCAGATTGCAGTTCCATTCGTCGACCCCTGCAGACGTTGAAAGGATAGAGAAGGAAATGCTAAGCCTCTTGTCAGCAAAGCAGGGCAAGGCGTTTGAAGGCATATGGAGCGCATTGGAGGAGATTAGGACTCGTGTCCTGAAGTCAATGGAGGACTCGTTAGGTGCTCAAACTCCACAAGGATCATCGGACATTCACGAGGCCACTTGCTCAGTAATGAATCACATCAAGTTTCTTCTGTACGATTGCTGCCCACTTGATCCATTAGTATCCCAAGCAGCTAGCCTTGGTAAGTATGTACCTCAGGCTGGACTTGAAGAGACAGAATCTTTCGTCAGCATGATCGCAGAGATGGTGTCCTGTCTTGAAGAAAAGCTCATCACCAAGTCACAATTATTCCTAGATAAAGGCCTCAGGTTCTTATTCCTACTCAACAACTCAAACTTCATATGGGCTAAGCTCAAATATTGTTGTATCAAAGTCAATGTGGCAGCCGTCACTCGCAAAGTTGAGCAGTACACAGAGAGTTATATGGAGGTATCTTGGGCACCGATGGTGTCATGCTTGTCCAATCCTACACCATTGTGCCTGGGGAGAAACCACTCCCCACTGTCCAAGTTCGAGTCTGAATTTCAGAAGACCTACACTACCCAAAAGCTGTGGAAGGTCCCAGATCCTGAGCTTAGGAAAAGGCTGCGCAAAGCTGTCATCCAAAAAATAATTCCAGAGTATACAAGATTCATAGAGGATAGCAAAGTTACCAACCCAAAATTCACTCCCCAGGAGCTGGAAGAGATGCTGCAAGAGCTGTTCGAAGGATGATGAATACACTGCAACGCCGAGGACAAATAAAGTTACCAGAGGCTTCCATTTGTGTGTTTGCATTCTGATTAGATTAAACTTTATCCACTGACCTGCAAAATCTCTGATGATGATGGCTCCCCGCCTCCCCCTGCCCCCACCCCCACACCTCCCACGCCGGGCGTTCTCGCCGCCGGCGCCTAAGCCCCTCCCCGCCGCCGAAAGCCCCAGCCCCGCAGCAGTGCCCCCTTGCGACCCCACAAAACCCACGACCGGTGTTAGCTCGCCGGCCGGCCACCACACGAGCTTGTCGCGCCAGCCCGCGACGCCGCCACAGCTTTGCCTCGAGCAGGATCACCGGATAACCAGCGCTCCGTCGTCGCGGCCAGGTATCGCGTTCCAGGACCTCCTTCTCCGTGATTTCTACCACACCGCCGCCCCTGCCTTCCTCGGGGTCGATCTCCCAACTCCAGGTACTCTGTGGCTCACGTCCACCTCCGCCCCCACTCCAAATGTCTTCCAAGTCTCCAACCTTCTGAGCTACCATCTCACCGCTCCTCCCGTCCTTCTTCGTGCTCGGTCACCCCAGACCTGCGTGTTCTGCGTCGATGTCGCCTCGCCGTCGATCGCTACGTTCATTAGGATTGCCATCGCCGATTACGGTTGGGCTGCTTAGAACTAATTATCCATGGTAACGAGACCGACGCCTTCAATGCAGCCAACCTGGTGGTTACTGGCCTTCAATGTGCACGGCTGCCCGCCGTCCTCCCGTTGGGGAACAGTCCCCCGCGGGCGAGACATGACGGGCTCACGTCGTCTGGCCCCCTGCGACCGTCCCTGCAACCAACTGCTCCGCCTCGTTTGCCCCGTGCGGCGCGAAGATCTGCGTATCTTCTCCAGCTGACCACGGCCACGACTGTCCCCCCCTCCTTCCCACGCCACGCGTCTCGCCACCTCCCGTCGGCCGTCCGCCACTGCTCCCATGGCGATGATGGCTGCCCTCTCCGACGCGACGGGGCGTAACGCCATCACTACCCCCGCCCCTGAGCCCAGCGCCGCCTTTAACTCCGGCGACCTACCGCTCTTACCTTGCCGCAGCCTTAAGTAGTGCCGATGCCTCGCCTCCTCGTCCCCCACCAAAACCCTTCTCCCCTCCGTCCCACGGTTGCTTCCGCTGCCTAGCCTCCGACCACCAAGTCCGATCTTGCCGTGACCCCGTCTTGCCGTCGTCGTTGTGGTGCCTCCGGCCACATGGAGAAGCGCCGCAAGTCCCCCGCCCCCCCTCGCGCGCCCACCCCCTACCCTCGCCTTCGCCCCACCGTCCCCGTCCCACCACTCGCCTCCCCGCCGAGCCGGTCCTGTTCGGCGGCGACCGCGTCCCCTCGGCTCACTTGCGCGCCCCACTCCACCGCCACCCCCAACTCTGCTCACGGCCGTCATCCCACCGGCCTTTGACCCGCCAACCTCGTGGCCAGCTCGAGCACTAGTCCGCCGGACTTCCACCTGGGAGTCCCGCCCCGCGACCATTGCCCTACCCCCGCCCATCACCGCCATCGCCTTGCCGCACCCCACAGCCCGCCATCCATCGCTCGCCATCCTACCCCAATCTCCCCTCGCTCCTCGACATCCACACCACCTCCTCGACCACCCGCCCCCACGCACCCGCCCTAGCCATCGCCCGCCCGGACGCCGCTCACCCCCCCCGCAGCCCCCCATCCGGCGCCTCCCCGGCACCACCACGGCCTCCCATGCAGGGGCCGGCTGTTGGCGACTCCAGCTCAGGAGGAGGTGGACTCCTACGGTTCTCCCTTACCGCCAGACCTCACCTCCAGGTGATGAGTCGGAGGACATTGCCGAGCCGCGCAACGAGGAGCTCACTGGATGCCGCCCGGCGACATGGAGTTCGCCTCCCGCGTCGCCTCGCCATCCTCAACGAGGATGCTCCTACCACCAACCCTCGCCCTTCATCCGCTCCGTGATCTTCGCGGTCGCGAACAACGTCTACTACCACCTGACCCCCTCCTCCATCAGCGCCATGATGCTCATCTTCGAGTCCAATGCCGAAGCGCGAGGCGTGTGGTCGACGCCAGCCCCATCTCCCACGACGGGGGCACGCTCACCGTCCCAAATGGCTCGAGGAGGCGGACAACCGCTTCGGGCGACTCCGCTCGGGCTGGTGGCCATCGATGCGACCGCTTTCCACCGAGTAGTGGAATGCCGTGGGCATCCACGCCGCCTTCCGCTCGGGTGAGGTGGTGGATTGACCGCGATCGCCTCCCGGGGGACTACTCCCCCTGGCATCGTGGTCGAAAGCGCCGAGCAACGCGTCGTGCCCGACACGCTCCCCATCGGGAACCGGGCGGCCTCGTGCTCGTTTCAACCTCGCCGTCCTCCGCGTCGGCCGAGGGCGGAGCAGCCGACGCCACGGCCGGCCCGGCGCCCGTTCTTTCCCCAAGAACGGCGGCGGCGGGCGTGGTAGAGGTTTTGGCGGGAACACCGAAATCCTTGGCGCACCTCCTAGCTCCCTCTTTGGACCTCCACCCCCCCCTGGGCCTCCTGCTTGGGGTCACCTGCTGGGCCGGGCTCGGGACATGGATCAGGTTGATGGGCTGGGCCTGTTTCGCAACCTCTTCTCCTTCCCAGCTACGTCCGTGGGCTACATCACCGCCTACCCCATGCCACCGCTACCTCGATTCCCCATTGTCATCCGCGATCGGCTCCCCACACGCTCATGCTCCGCCGCGCCGCCGCCGCCGCCGCCACCGCCGATGCCTCCACCACCCCCTCGCCATCACCACCCGGTGCGGAGCCACGCCTCGTGCCGCCCACACCCCCTCCCTCCCCGCCACCCGCTCACCCTCGCCTCCGCCTCCGCCCCGCCCCTGGGCGTGGCGCAGGCCCGGCCGCCGGGGGCCCCCTCCCGCTCCGGCTCTAGGCGGGCGGCCATCGGGCCCTCCACCTACGTCGACATGACGGCTCGGGCCGTCCAGCGCCGCGCGCTCAAGGACTGCATGGCGACCTGCTCCGACAACCTCAAGCGCTAGGTGGTCAACCGCAAGCTTCTCAAGCGTAAGAACCTGGTTGGTGCTCTCGACCTTGGTCGCCCGGGCGAGATGTTGTAGGCCCTAAGGCTGCGCGGACAAGCGCGCCGTGTCCATTGCCGCTGCCACCGGCCGTGTGAAGTGATGACGATATCTGCTGAATTTAGCGATCGGCATCAGTGGCAGATGCCGAGCACGTTTAGTCTGGGGTGCCACATCCATTCGTTCCTCTGTACTCGCAGTCTGAGCTGCTGCTCTACTAGTGTTCTTCTTTACTTATTTATTTCCCTAAAGTCTTGCATTCACCTCCTCCCCGGACTGCATATCCGGCATGAGCTTGGTGCTTTGCTAGCTGCTGTTGTAACTTGTTCCCCATGAATCGAAGACACCCCCCAGCTTCCACTTGTTCTTTCCCGGGAATGTGCGTGGTCTGGGAAAATCTGAGAAATGTGACATTGTTCGCAACTCCATCTCCAATTCCTCCCCCTCGATTGCTTGTTTGCGGGAAACCAAGCTTGCGACCGACATTAACCGCAGCACTCACCCCAGTTTCCTCCCCCCTAGCCTGGACTCCTTCCTTGACCTCCCTGCTGACGGGAGCAAAGGGGGGCTCCTCATTGCCTGGAACAACAATTTGCTCTCTGCTTCAGCACCCGTCGCCATGCGACACTCCTTATCCCTCACCTTCACCTCCACCACCTCTGCACTGGCCTTTTCAGTCACCAACATCTACGGGCCGTCTGACCACGCCCTAACCCGGTCCTTCCTGGATGAACTCCAGAGCCTTGCACCCACCTTCAAGACCCCCTGGCTCACCTTTGGTGACTACAACCTCACCAGAAACCCAGAGGACAAGAGCACAGACAGTTTCAACCACTCCCTTGCCGATCAATTCAACAACACCATCCAACAAACCTGCCTCATCGAACTCCCCCTCCTCGACCGCGCCTTCACCTGGAGCAACGGCAGAGACTCGCCCACTCTCACCCGTATCGACAGAGCCTTCATCAACATAGCCTTCAACGACGCCTTCCCAAACTCCTACCTGTTCTCCGCTCACTGCGCCACTTCTGACCACGTGCCCCTCCTTGTCTCCATCGACTCCACCATCCCTAAGCCCAACACCTTCTGCTTTGAATGCTCCTGGCTCCTCCACCCCGATTACCTCCCTATGGTGCTCCCCTCCTGGAACGCTCCTCCTGCCCGCAACGATGCTACTGCTGCTCTGGCTGCTCGCTCCTAAGCTGTAAGGGCCGCGTCTAAGGTATGGCCGCGTAAGTCTCGCTCCCCACCCCACTTTCTTCAAAATTGCAATTTTGTGGCACTGCTGCTTGATCTGTTCGAAGAGTTCCGACTGTTGACTGTAGGTGAACGCTGCCTGCGTGAGCGCTGCCAGGCTGCTGCAGCGCTCTTCATCGTCCAGCGTGCCACTAAATGGAAGCAGTGTGGCAAGTGTCGCGCGATCAAGGAAAGCGATGCGAACACGCGCTACTTCCACGCACGAGCTACCGTCCGTCGCCGGCAATGCCACATCAGGCAAATCGTGGTGAATGGCGTCCCCATCGTCGCCCACGAGGACAAGGTGGCCGCGCTGACTGCCTTCTACACCGAGCTCCTGGGCCGCGGTCACCCCGTCCAGTGGGCGTTCGACATCGACAACCTGTACAGCTCCATGCCGTCGGTGGACGCGGCCGCCCTGGTGGCGCCGTTCACTGACGCCGAGGCCCGCCAAGCTGTTTGCGCCATGAACATCAACAGCACCCCGGGCCCTGATGGCCTCGGCCCGGCATGGTACGCCGCTGCCTGGGACACGGTGAAGCCGGATGTGATGCGGTTGCTGGCAGCTTTCCACTCCAACTCAGTGGACCTTGGCTGTATAAACCGTGCCCACATTGTGCTATTGCCCAAGAAGGAAGGTGCTGCTACTCCCGGCGATTTCAGGCCCATATCCTTGCGAATCGCTCCGTGAAGATCATCTCCAAGATCCTGACAACTAGGCTCCAACAACAAATTCAGAAACTAATCGACATTGACTAGACAGGGTTTCTGAAGGGCGCTCTATCTCAGAAAACTTCATCTATGCTACGGAGCTCGTGCAGTGCTGCCATAAAAGAAAGAAACCAACTCTTGTGCTGAAATTAGACTTCTCCAAGGCATTTGATTCAGTTTCTTGGGACAGTCTTCTGGACATTCTTCACGCTCGAGGGTTCCCTTTGGTATGGTGTGACTGGATGCGTCTCCTGCTCAGCTCCTCTCGGTCAGCTGTCCTGGTAAATGGTTGCCCAGGGCCTTGGTTCGCTTGCAAACGAGGCCTCCGTCAGGGTGATGCACTATCACCTTACCTGTTCTTACTTGTGGCAGATGTGGTTCAAAGACTTATCAAGCAGCGCGGCGGGGTGAGGCACCCACTTGTGGATGAACCCTGCCCCATCCTACAGTACGCCGACGACACTCTAATATTGGTAAGAGCTGATCTTCAGGACATTGTGAATCTGAAGATTATACTTGATGATTTCGCAGCAGCAACAGGCCTCCACATCAACTTCCACAAAAGCACAGCTGTGCCTATGCATGTTGACAGTACACGTCTGCCACCGCTCCTTCAGGCTCTACACTGCCAGCAAGCTGCCTTCCCACAAGTTTACCTCGGCCTACCACTCTCCAATGTCAAACTCAACTTGCAAGCCTTTGCCCCTCTGATTGCAAAAATTGACCGGAGGCTCTCAGGATGGCAGTCCACATTGCTGAATAAGATGGGCCGGTCTGTTCTTGGCAATGCAGTCCTGGATGGCATGGTCACGCACATCATGGGTGCCATTGCCTTGCCTCCAGGTGTTCTGGATGCGCTGGAGGGTAGGCGACGGGCCTTCTTCTGGTCTGGCAAGTCTAAAACCACAGGTGCAAGCTGTCTGGTGGCATGGGACGTCGCACAAAGACCGCGATCCGAAGGTGGGCTGGGCATCAAGAATCTAGCGACTGTCAACTCCTGTCTCTTGCTGAAGCTTCTTCACAGACTTCACCATCCTGGTGACTCAGCTTGGGCCGCCTGGGCCAGACAGTGGGTTGACCTTGCAAACATGGTAGGCCTCGAAGGTACACACTGGGACACTCTCGGCTCGCTCCTTCCAGCGTACCGATGCATCACCTCAGTTTCTATTGAGAATGGCAAATCCACCCCCTTCTGGGAAGATACTTGGCTGTCTAAGGAGCCCCTCAGCATTGCTTTTCCCCTCCTGCACAGCCATAGTGCACACAAGAATGCTACGGTTGCCGAAGTCATCCACCATGGCCTTCGCCGGAACCTGGTGCCACGCCTTACCCCTGCAGCTACCGTGGAGCTTGAGACCCTTGATGCCTTGGTCTCTGCTGTCACACTATCAAATGACGAGGACAACCGAAAGTGCAAATTTGTGAAAAAGAATGGCTGCCTCAGCAGCTCCCGGATCTACAGAGCATCCACACATTCTGGCATTGCCTCGAGCGGGCACAAGTTCGTCTGGCGCTGCCACGCCCCACCAAAAGTCAAATTCTTCGGCTGGCTCCTTACCCTGAACAGGCTGCAATGCCGTGTGAACTTGCTGAAGAAAAACATTGTCGAAGAGGACACCTGCCCGCTTTGCCACAACGCCCCGGAGGATGGAAACCACATGTTTCGTGACTGCCCTTTCGCTGTATCCTTCTGGGCTAAGCTTGGGATTGACGCCGCCTCCTTCCCTGATATGAATCGGGTGTGGGAAATCAGAAGACCGGCTGCTGTACCTTCTCAACTCCTCTCTACATACATCCTGTTGTGTTGTTGGCACCTTTGGAAACACCGCAATGGTGTGGTGTTCAAGCATGACTAGGGATGAAAGCGGTATGGATAATCCCCCGCACCGATCCGCTCCGAATCCGAATTTTAAGGATGTGGAGAAGTGTTTTTAACATCCGTGCGGATGTGGATAATCCGAATCCGACTATATGCGGATGCGGTGTAGGATATGGTATTGGCAAAATCCGGCGGATATGGATTATCCGATAATTTAATGCGGATTATCCGGCGCTTATAATAGGATAACCGGATATTTTAAGGAGCCCAAATGGCAACAATATTTCATTTTTAAGTATACTCCGTATTTTGCTATATATAGAATGTAATTTCGTTGATTGGCTATTTGCCTAATTTAGACAATGCCACAACAGAGATGGCCGTGCGCAGTGTGATTCTCTATTTCTCAATTTATAGTTTTCCTAATACGTGGCTCTATACTCACGCACAACTCGTGCAGCTGGTAAGTTCCTCTCCGTCATGTAGTATTCCTGATCTATCTATCTACTAGATTAGTACTGATACATCTAGCGTTGATCTTTGCATGCATGTATTGTAGATAAAAATGACCGTCTCGAGATGCAAGTACAGTAATAGCAGGGAGCCAAATTGTAGCTTCATCTTCCCCGGTTGTGACTATAATTCAGGCAACACCAAGCTATGACTTTGTCTAAAAAATTGTTTCTTGTTATAAAAAAAAAACAACATGTACGCATATATTATCCGATTCTAAAAGTCCGCTTCCGCTCCGACGCCGGTCCGAACCCGCACCATTTCCGACATCCTAAAAAATCCGTATTCGTATCCGAATCCACCTAATATCCGATCCGCTCCGGAACCGATTAGGAAAAGAGGATTAGGATATGGGAGAGCCATTATCCGCTCCGATCCGATCCGTTTTCATCCCTAAGCATGACAGCCCAAGTCTTGATCGGGTGCTTGCTGCTTGCAAAGAAGATCGCAAACTCTGGAGTCACCGTCTCCCGAAACGCCTCGGCCGCTTCTCTACTGCTTGGTGCACTTTATTTTCAATGCTTTAGCACGCTCCTTGTATTTTCTCCTATAACTTTGTTGGCCACTGGCCCTGTACTGTTACATTTCGGTGCCCGTCACCGTCCACTACCGGCTTGCCGGAATCAATGGAAAATTATTCAGGTGGGGTCCCTCAACCCCCCGGTGCTTGCTTCAAAAAATTAGATTAAACTTTGTTTCTTCAAATGATTTTACTTCTGAAGCTGTATACCAAGTAGACAAAAGTTTGAAGCACTACAAATCTTTCATTTGGTAATTTGTATCTCCCTGTGCTATTCATGTCTGAATAAATGTTAAAGCACTATAAATGTGGAGCAGACGATAGCTAATAGCTGTATGTAATGTACCTTATGCCTTGCAGCATTCTACCAACACCAATGGTGCTTGTGGTGCTTGCTTACTGTTTTTTTCTCTTCAAACCAAGCATCCAGCATTGTCATTTCTCTTAAGGAGTTATTTTTCATGATTGTGTCATGCCACGTATTTCATTAAAAGGAAATTTAATGTTCAGAAAGAGTTAAAGCTGGGATTTTAATTAGCAATGAAATGCGGATATGACTAATTGTTACTACTAGTATTACCTGTGGTGCCATCTGTACAGAAAAGGAAATGCCGATGAAGATCACATTCTGTTTCATTCTCACCTAGCCTGCTATACGTCCAGTCACCGCACTCACTCGGAGGATATGATGGATCAGACATGTACTTGTTCATCTGACTGAAAACCGGCAATACAATGGCAAGTAAATCGATTGTTTTCTTACGAAATGCAGGGTGTGTTTAGTTCCCAACTTTTCTCCAAAATTTTCAAAATTCCTATCACATCAAAGCATTAAATATATCAAAACACGCATGCCGGGAGCATGAGATGTAGATAAACAAAATAACTAATTACACAGTTCAGATGTACATTACGAGACGATTCTTTTGAGCCTAGTTACCCTATGGTAGGATAATATTTTCACAAACAAACAAAAAGTGTTACAGTGCTTTTCAGTTCGCTACAGTGCCAATTTTTAGGGATCCAAACACACCCGCAGTAGCTTGGTATTGTTCATCTGCTGACTGAAAACTGGCAACTGGGTTGCAGTAGCTATTGGCATGGATGCAGTGCAACTGCGCACGGGGTGGCCACGACTTGGCTATGGCCTCCTTGGTTGGCTGGTGGCTTGCGGTGGCCTGCTTCGGCGGGCTACTTCGGGCTGCAGGTTGGCTTAGGGTGGCCGGACGCCTTATAGTGGCTGCATCGGATTGGACCGTTAATGGATATGTTGCGAGGTGAATTTGGCCTCCCTGGTTGGCTGGTGGCTTGTGGTGGCCTGCTTCGGAGGGCCGCTTCGAGCTACAGGTTGGCTTGGGGCGGCCGGCGTGCGGCCATGAACGGCTATGGCGATGGATTTTCTGCTGGGCGCTGCGTTCTACTTGTACTCATATAATCCGGCATCTTCATTATTCTGAAGCACAAGTAGCAGCAGAGTCAACAAAGTACCTTTTCTTCCGGTTTAAGACTCGTCCTAATCGTAACATTAACGGTTAAAAAACTGTCACTACTACACGAACCTTTTTTAGGGCGGTTCGAGATGGTCTGTAGGAGCACAGCTAGACCAGCCGCTTCTACCCATCTGTCTCTAGAAACCACGCCTCATCGGCCCGTTTTCATCCCTAGGTCTGCGCGCTTATCACTGATTTGGTTTGCACAACCCGTTTTGACCAGACACCTTTGCATTGAATTGGTGCCATTGCCGGCTTGCTTATGAAATGATTTGAGATACTACGGTACACAGAATGCATTTGCGCCACTTTGAGAGGCCCATGGCATGACTGCATGAGTTTACAGCAACTGTTCTGGAAAATGAGCCGTAAAATTACCAGAAGCCAAGGAATTGATTCAGTGATTTATCCCTTATGATGGCCAGTTGCAGGCGAGCTACATGCATCATGGCCAGAAATAATCTCACTAACAGGCATGGGCGTGGTGGATGCATACCCTGCACATCAGGAACTTGACAGAACATATTTGTATGTTTGGCTGAATGACTTTTGCTGCCGGCTAAGGGAATTGTTTTGGGGCCCTTTTCATATTTCAAATGCACTGAAACTTTTACAGCACTTGTAATTTTCATATCTCAAAAAAAAAAAAAAAAAAAAAAATTCTGCTTCCCTGCAGACAAATTCGGAGATTTAAAATAAAATAATTGCTGCTCATGTCGTGTATGCTTGTCTGTCAGTATTGATCATCCATCCTGTGATATATATGGGAACGTCATTCGTGAGCCACGAGGCCCTCGTCGTCTCCCCCCAGCGACCGGGGCCGACCAGCCGCCTGCCGCCCGAGTCCTCCGCCTCGCCCGGCCTCCCGGCCGCCGCCGCCGGCTCCTCACCCCCGGTGGCGGCGGCCAGCCGCGGAGCCCAAAAGGCCCCCGTGCCACCCCCCTCTCACCCCCTGTTCCCTCACCCACCTCCTCTCCTCTTCCTCCCCGCAAACCCTAGGCACCTGAGGGCGCGGCCACCGGGCGGGGCTAGGCCATGGATCCGGGTCCCGTGGGACCGGATTCGGTACCCTCCTCGAGATCCGGTGGATGGCGGGCGGTGGCTGCTTCAAGGCGCGCGCTCCCGTGTTGGGCTCTCGACGGTGCCAGCGGCCGGGCGTGCGGGCCGGGGTGCGCCGCCGCCGGGCGCAGCGCGGCGGTGTGCTCGGCCTCGTGATGGTGTCCGGACTGCGGCCGAGCCCAGCGGTGTTTTCAGCCGCATCATGGTGGCATGGCTGACGGCGGCCCAAGGGCGCCGCCAACGTCGTCCGGTGGCATTGTTGGTCTGTGTCCACGCAGTGTTGCACCTGTACCACCGTGGTGGTGGGGTGGGTGGCGCCGGTCATCTCGTTCACCTCTGGGGAGAAGCGGGTGAAAACCCATCCCTCTTGGGACGACGTCAATGGCGCCTCTGGCATCGTGTCCTTCCTGAAGGCGACGTCCGGCTTCTCTTCCGCGGGCTTTTGGTTGTCGTCGGCTTGGAGGTCGGCCCTGCCTTTTGGGCGAAAGCCCTGCCTTGGAGTTCTCCAAGGCCAACGACGAAGCGTCCTTTTGGGTGTCCTCCCCTTCTTGAAGGCGTCGTTGAAGATCTGGCTTGCCTGCCTCTGCCTCCTCGGGGTGTCTCTCTCTCTATGCCCGTTGCACCTCACTCCCACTCACTTCGGTTTGCCTTGCAGCTCTTGACCTGTCCGCTCGTTTATCACTGGCTCGTTGGCGGATGCTTTGCCGCCGTGGTTCGTTGGCGGATGCTTTGCCGCCGTGTGGTCGGCCTCCTCTTGGGCAGCTGTTGAGCCGCCAAGAGTGACGACCGTGGGTTGGTTCCTTGGCGGATGCTTTGCTGTTGTGGCTCGTTCGCGGATGCTTCGCCGCCATGTCGTTGGCATCCTCTCGGGCAGCTGTTGAGCCGCCGAGAGTCATGGCTGCTCGTTGGTTTGTTGGCGGATGCTTTGCCGCCGTGTTGTTCGCCTCCACTTGGGCATCTGCTAAGCCGTCGAGAGTGTTGGCTCATGGTTGGTTCGTTGACGGATGCTTTGCCGTTGTTTGCCGATGCTGGACGGTCTTCTGTGTGGGTGATCTTTGTGTTGTGGTTTCGCAGGCACAGCTGTAGGTCCTAGGTGTTGTTCGGTGGCTGAGTTGCTTGAGTTGTAAGGTGGGGGTCCCCCCCTCTCCCCCTCTCGTTTCTTGCTGTATGTTTGTGTCTGTGGGATTTGTCACTGTGGATTACTTGACAATCTTATGTAATTTCTCATTTCTCTTAATGCAATACGTGTCAATGACACGCTTAAAAAAAAAAAAAATCATCCATCCTGTGGTGGTGGTGGTGCCTCTGTCTGGGCCTGGGCCTTCTGTTCAGCGTCCTGCAGTCTCCAGGTGAATGTGTGGAACTCGGCCCACTGTCGCTCCCTGACATCGCCCCCGCTGCCGTCCTCCGCCTTGCCGCCCTGCCCCTGGGCGAGCAGCGTGGGCACGCCGCGGTGCACGACGAACTGCGCGTCCACCACCCCGACCTGCTCCTCCGGATCGTCGACGCACCTCCAGAAGTTCCAGTCCAGGCCCCACCCATGGACGAGGTCGTTCTGCACCATGTGCCACACGCACGCCCACGCCTCCCGCCCGAACACCGGCGCCATCACCTCCACGAACCCGCTGCACGGCCGCCGCCGCTCCTCGCCGGGGCCGCAGCTGCTGCGGTGCACCTCGCTTCCGGTCCTCCGGACGGTGACGTCGTATGTGTGCAGCCCCCGTGGTGATATCCAGCGCCGGCTGCGAGATCTCCAGCCCGTGCTTCCGGACGACGCGCACGTACTCGTCGGCGTCGAAGAAGGTGGCGTCCACGTCCTCGTTCCACAGGAAGACGTAGTCGTAGGGCGCCACGACGCTGGGGTGCAGGAAACGTTTCCTGGCGCTGACATGGATGGCCTTGTTCTTGGACCACGCGAACTCCTCGTCCCACTCCGTCGTCTTGCCGTCGTAGTGGAACAGCACCACGTCGAACTTGTCGGAGAACTTGTGGACAGTGGCGTTGACATTGGCTTTCCAACTGTACCCTATTGTCAGCGCCAACACGTACTTGCCGGCTGCCGTGTCCTTCACCAGCAATTTGCTTTCAGCTGGATCGGACCGGAGGCATCTTTATTCAGAGACAGACACGACAGGATTGATTAACGCTTGTTCATTCAGAATAAGAGCAGTGCAGATCAGTTAACAATGGTGGAGGAACCAAGGATCGATCAATCAGAGAGCGGAGGCGAGGCGAGACCTCACGCGGGTCTGAAACCACGATGTCTGGCGGTAGCCTCTCCGCGGCTTTGGGAGGAATCGTCTTACGCGCAACAACATTCTGAGTCTGCAGCAACAAGAGATCGAGAGAGAGGAACGCCGGCCATGAACTGAGTAAAAAGTTTCATTCGAGCGCGCAACTGAATCATTCAAAAGCTCAAAGCTGTACTGTACGTACCTCTGGTTCTGAAGTGGCGTTTGTCCGCAGGGAAGGAGAAGAAGAGCTCTCCTCTGCAGTTCTGAGCGGACCCCAGAATCTGCCTAGCATGTCGTAGCTGCCCCTGCCCATGGAGGTGGAATTGGCATCGGCGTCGCCATTGCTGCGAAGGAATGTGCCACACTGCACTGCCGTGACCTGCAGGGCCGGGCCATGCAATGTTTGTTCAGAAAGAGTTAAAGATGGGATTTCATTTTGATCCGCAATGAATGAAACTACAGATATACAAATGCAGATTTGCCTAATTGTTAGCATTACTAGTATTACCTCTGGTGTCATCTGTACAGGAAAGGAAATGCCGATGCGCCGCCGCCGATGACGCCGCCAGGATCAGTCTTCCTTTCATTCCCACCTGCATGCTGTAGTGCTATCCAATCCATTAATCCAATCACTCGCCCAGAGGATATGATGGATCAGAGTGTGAAAGCTAGGCACTACATGCATGTGCTTGTTCATCTGACTGAAAATTGGCAATATAGGACAAGTAAAACGATCGGTTTCTTACACGAAATACAGTAGCTTGGAATTGTTCATCTGACTGAAAACTGGCAATTGGTAATGTGTTCACTCATGTAGCGGTAGCAGCAGCTATTGGCATGGATGCAGAGTGCAGTACACAACTGCAGACTTGCCAACTGCGTTCTACACTTCTACACATGAAATCCAGATTGGAGTTATCTGGATCTTATTTGTCTTTGTTTCTAGTTTTTTGTTTGTTATTGTTGACGATAAAATCGGTAACACACCAAATAAAAGAGCTAAATCGCTCTACGTAGGGGCAAGCCGAATTTAGGAATCGGCCAGCGCCTAGAGATATTCACACCTGGACCTTGTGCCTCCAGCGATGAGCGCGGTACGCAAGACACGTCGCCGGAGGAGCCTCGCCGAGAGCGCGATACGCAAGACACGCGGCGAAAGTCTCTTGAAACCCAAAACCCCACACGCCGGGGCCGGACCCGTGAGGGCACACACAGCAGCTATGGGTTGCCCTAGCCGGCCCGACCGCTCTAGGGCTTCGTCGCTGCGCCGATCACCTAGTCATGGCAGCGAAGAAGAAGAGAGGAAGAGGAGAGAGAATTAGGGTTTGAGGATTGATTTGTGTCGATTGGATGGAGATGGGATCAAATCGCCATGAACCTCTTTATTATATAGAGGAGGGTGGTTTTATCCTTTTTAGGAAACCGTCCTTGAACGTTTCCAATCTCCAAAATCCGTCCAAAACCGAATTAGGAAAGATATCGGTTCGGAATCGTACGGACGCCCTTGATTTGCATGCGCCTGGCGCTGATTTCGAGCGCTCAACAGAGCACCGTAGCGCGGGGGGCACGGACGCCGCGCGCCCGCACGCGTCGTCGGGCGCGATCCAACAAGCGCCCGTATGGGCTGGGGCGTCGTCGCGCATTGTCCTGGCAGCGTCCGGCGCGTATTGAGAACACCCGATCGATCCTTTTGTCGGTTTTCTTGATTTCTTGATCTTCCCGTTGCATTCCCAACACGTTTACGACCTCGTTGACACGTCTTAGTTACCGAAAATGTGTACGGACATTTTCGGATGTCAACATATGCCCCCCCTTTTCAGGTGAGAGAGGCGCGACAAGACAAAGAAAACCAAACAACACGAATGCCCATCATATCGGTTGTCCGGCGGCTAAGGGCGATACTATGTATCGGCCATTTTTATTCTAAGGGCAATGCATGCATCGGCCATTGTTTGGAGAGCACTAGGCCTCTTGCCAAACACTAGGGAAATATTTTTTCAAATACCTCCCGTTAATCGCCTTTGCTTGGCGTTCTCCACTTGTTGACTCAAGCACATAGGAGTTTCCGAATATCACTTTGACCACTTTGAATGGACCTTTCCAATTAGGTGACCACTTGCCGAATTGGTTGTTCTTCGTCCTATTGGTAATATAGTTTGCCAAACCAAGTCACCGATTTGAAACGATTTGCTCTTGACTTTCTTGTTGTAGGCTCTTGCAACACGGACTTTATCCTTTTCTATCTCCTTTAGAGCTTGCACCAGCTCATAAAGAGTAACTTTAGTAGTGCCATGCCTCGATATGCGATGAGCCCACAATGCCTCTGACAAGACCTCATGCCACCTTCTTGGATGATCATCTATCTTCTTTTTGATAAGCTTGATCAAAGTCTTGTTACTAGATTCTGCTTGACCATTGGCTTGAGCATAATATGGAGATGAATTGAGCATCTTAATCTTGTATGATTTGGCAAATTCCTTGACCTCTTTTGCCATAAATGACGTTCCTTGATCCGTAGTTAATGTTTGAGGAATGCCGAATCTATGAATAATATGCTCGGTGATGAACTCAATTACCTCCTTGTGTGTCATGTTCTTCAATGGCACCGCTTCCGACCATTTAGTGAAGCAAATCGGTAGCAACCAAGACGAACTTATGCCCCTTCGAAGATGGAGGATGAATTTAACCAATGAAGTCTAACCCCCAACCACGAAAAAGCCCACGGTTTGATGATAGGATGAAGCATAGCAGCCGGCACTAGCTGAACATTCCCAAACCGTTGACACTCTTCACATCCATAAATGCCTTCATGGACTTCTCCCATAGTCACCCTTGCTTGATCAGTCCCTAGACACTTGAGCAACAAATCTTTGGCGTTCTTCGGTAGAGCTCACCATTATGCAAAGTATACTTGAAACCAAGCCACCAAATATTCTTATCAATTTTAGTGCTAGGACCCTGCAAGAAAGACAAAATAGGAGATCCCCAGTATTCTAAATCGGTACTACCATTATCAAAGACAGAAATATACCAATTTAAAAGAGTCTTACATCGATCCTTTAGATCGTGCTTAGAAAAACGTATGACCGATTACATTAATCGGTTGTGCCGACTTTTCTGAACTTGAACCCAAAGAAATTAAATCTTTGTGCATCGGCAAATATTGCGAATGAAAATATTTCTCCTCCACATTAAAGCCGGATGCCAACAACTTGTTGCACTACGAGTAACAAATCATAAGCTTCCACATGATCAATCCCATAGTTGCTAATATAACCAACTCGAACAAGAGAACTTCATATTCGGCTTGATTGCTAGTACAAAGATACATGCACGTTGCTATGAACTGATTCATGTGAATAACTAGAAAGCACGATTAACATATTTAATCAACCAGATTTGATGGAAAGGCCATGATTAAAGATGCATAAATAATCGGCTACTCATATATATCATGCCCCTCGGTCTTAAAATCATCAAAGTAAATTCCGTAGGGGTTTTTTCAAATAGCACGATGGTTGTAAGCATTCATCGGCTATGTTGCATGCTTAGGGTGATAACAAAGTATCAGCCATTGTTGACGGTCGTTAACTATATATTTTATACCGTCAACATTAGTATAAAACTACCAAAACACAATAGTGATAGGGCTTTGAGCTAACCATTTCCACATGTGGAATTTGTTTCTGCTCTCCCTCATAGGGAAAGCAAAACAATAATACACTATTGTCGTAGGAAGTTTGAATGGGGACTGAGAAGAACTCAAAGACAATTTTTGTCTAGCATTCTTCCCCATCAATGCCTACCAAGGACAACTCCCGATCTCAAGTAGGATGAGAAGGAGTCCATAGGTGTAGCCTGGGCTAGGTTTATAATGCTAATACATGATGGTCTAGACTAGTCATTACCTGATAGTGTGCCTTTGCATATGTTTTTCGGGTCTTGATATAGATGTTGCCCTATGCCTTGACATGACCGTTGGAGGGTCATTTGCACGTAAACCTACAACGGAACATAGGAAAATTCTTGAACACATCCTAGAGAAGCTTGCTTCTCTCGTTGTAGAACCTATTCCCCTCCAAATTAAGGGCATGTCAAGCATTGAGGAGCCCTCATCAGTCGAGCCATTCGCCGTGCCGCCATTAGAACCGATTGTTGAGCCCTCTCCCGAACCTCGAACACCGAAGGAAGGAATGTTTTATCCTTCGGAGTTCACGATTGAATTCAAGGATGATGACAAAACCTCTAAAGTCGAGGTATGCTTAGACTTCCATATCTATCTCATCCTTGACTTCAATCTTCTCATAGGCTACCCTCTAGAAAAAAAAAACTTTTTCATGAAAAACCTATAGAGGGGAGCCGTGATGAGAAGTTGGGAAAGAATGCTTCCGCCTCTCACACCTAGACATCCCAAAGGAGAAGCATCTTCCCAACCAAAACCGTCCGAGAAGGCAAAGTTTATAACTCTATTTGCTTCACCCAAGTTGCTTCCGCATCTTAGTGAAACGAAGCACCTGTCGCACTCACACGAACACAAGTCATGTCCCTCCTCTAACAACAAAACGTTGTTCTCGACAATAGTCAAGATTCAACGTTCATCCTTCATGACATATCATTTGAGGGTAAACCCTCATGTGCCATGGACATGCACGGCGACAACTCTTGAGACCAAGCGAGAATATGTTGTTGAGCATAACAAGTTGTCAATTGAGACTTCCTACATGCTCACCTTTGGGTCTTCTTGAGTTTGTCTTGCTTCTAGCCGAGAGCTTCCACGAAGATTACAGTCATCTCTTGGTTCTCATTGTAAACCTTTTTAAGAGAATGGTTGCAAGTCTCGTAGTAGCATGATGACGCTAACCTTGCAAAATTGAGCATAATGCTAAATTCTTAGTGGTGAAACTGGAACTTCACCACCATCACCGCAAGATGTTTTCCCCGCGGTCAAGCTTATGACCATAACTCAAGCAATCACGGAGATACCCCGGACTATCAAAAAAAAAAAAAAAAAAAAAAAAAAAATCTCTTTTTTCAAAATTAAATAAATAAATAAATTTATTTTATCTCTTTTTTAAAAAAAAGAATAAATAAATAAATTTTATCTCTCTTTTCAAAACAAAAAAAAGCAATAATAATAAATGCTTTATCTCTCTTATGATTTCCTCATAACAAAAAAGAAATACCCTACTTTTATTTTAATAATAATAATAATAATAATAATAATATCATCTCTTTCTCTTATTAATAAAAGCAAGAACATGTTATCAAGTTTAGTTTGCACCTTCGGTATTCTTGTCGCTAACCATTTCAGTGGAGATCGATTAAGAAGAACAAAGAGGCATGCGACGCTTCGAGAACATGGGGGCCACATCAAAAAAATATATATAATGTTATGATGCTCATGGGTGATGGGACATGCTCAAAAGGAGACCGGACCTTGCACACTTGACTTTTACACAAAAGTCCAAGTGTGGGGAAGATGGTGAAAATCTCAAGTTCCATCCACGAAGGGGTCATACTGAAAAAAAAATATAATAGTGAATAAAAGATGATGTCAGCCCTGCCTTGCTAAGAAAAAAAAAAAAGAAGAAGAGGAGAAGGGGTTTTAAAAAAAAAAAGAAAAAAAAAAAAAAAAGATAGAAAGGGAAATGAAAAAAAATGTGTTATCAAAAAAAAAAAGAAAAAAAAAAAGAGAGAGAGAGATAGAAAAAAAAAGGGAGAGAGAGATACACAAAAAAAAAAGAGAGATGAAAAGAGAGAGAGAGAAAAAAAAATTATTATATAAAAAAAAAAAGAGAAAAGAATATAGATGAAAAAAAAAATAAATAAAAAAAAAAAAAGAGAAAAGAAAAGAAAGAGAGTGTTGTCAAAAAGAAAAAAATATATATTTATAGGATTAAAAATAATAACAAGAGAAGAGAGGAGCAGGTTGGCCTCGCATGGTCAAGATACATACCAAAGTGCTGCCTGACTCCACCCATCTTTGCTTTCACAAGCAAGAAGGGTTTGTCTCTCACCCTTTGCTGCTACTATCAAGACTCATGACCCATACACACGTGTGTGTGGCCTTGCCTTGAGGTGCACCCGAAAGCAGAGCCATCATGCAAACCTAGCCGCGACAACTTCGATGCTTCATCCGTAGATGCTTTGCCGGTAAGTATATCCGTGTATGCAAGGGAAATAAATGTTCACCAACACTCTTCACTCATTTTTGTCTCCATAGAACCAAAACTTTATGCTTCTCATGTTTATGTCATATGCTCTGGTTTGGGTGTTTTCATATGTGCGCACATGAGTTACATCCATAGATCTTTTTAAATTGAGCATGGTGCTTAGGTTAAAAAGATCTCGTTTAATCAAAATTCGACATGGTGTTGGATCTTGATTAATGAACCTAGAGTTTTGTTGTCATGATCTATGAGAGTATCTTATGTTGGAGATGAATCAAGGCTATGTTCACACTTGCTTTTTATTTTAGCCTTGCTTGAGTGACGCCGAGGTGAATGGAAAAAAAATATAAAAACAATAAAAATATAAACAATAAAATAAATAAATAAATAATCATAATAAAGGCTCCACGGTATTCTTGCGGGATCCCTATTCTTGCCGATAGGGCCATGTGTTTGTTTTTCTATTCTTTTGTTTTCTATGTTTCAAATAAAACAGTACAAGAATAAGTGTGGGGGGAGATCTCTCAAGCATACATGCACACCCATCCGAGATCTCCCCAACACAAATGCACGAACACCGAGCAATTCACGATGGAGAAGGACGAGACGAACGACTACCATTAGACTCCTTCCTCTTCAAACGGTGGTTTGTGCAACTCCCTCTCTCACATCCTCCATAAGTTTTGAGGTTTAAAATTGAACAAATCAAAAAGACAAAACTTCTTGAAAAAGCTCCATCTCCATGCTATCCTTTGATAAAATGTGCATACTCTTTATTCCTTGCTAATATTCCTATAGCTTGTGAACCACTTATCATAGGGACCCCGTGGTTATCTAAGTAATTGGAATATGTGATATAGCCGGATGATATGAACCTTGCTCTTTTATATGAACTTGGGATTTGTTTTCAAAAATTTAAAATTCAATTAGCATGCTCCTCAATGATATGCATTTCCCACGAGCCATATGACGTGATGATGATCATTCATGAAAAGAATAAACCATAGTCATATGCTACTTGTTTTCATGGTGAGCCTATGTCAAATTGTTTGTGACCTATGTTGAGATTCTTTTCATATGCCCAAGATCAAGATTCACGTACACCCACAAATAAAATGCCGACTCTTACACCGAGAGTTGCGCACAACATGCACCTTTCCATCCACCAAAAATATACTCCATTCATTTGTATCATGACCTCTCACCAAAACCCCTTCTACCAAAGGAGAAGTATGGGCTATGCTTGAAATAAAAATGATGAAAGGAAAGATGGACATGAGTCCCAAAAAGAAAAAAAAAAAAAAGAGGAAGTCAAGTACTCCAAAAAAAAAAAATATAAGAAAAGAAAAGAAAAAAAAGAATAAGGTAGCCCATACCTCCTTCAAATAAATTCCACCAAAAATAGAGAGTCATGATACCTGGAGTATACAAAAATATACCACACACTTTGCACATCTTGATCTAGGCCTATGACTAGTCTCTCCATGTGGTCCGGTTTTTGACTAAGGCAACATGACATGATACAAGTATGCCATTCTTTTTACCTACCCAAAACCCCACAAAAAGCCTTATATAGTTGGTAGAAAAAAAGAAAGGCGAATCTAAGCCTTTGGTGAGGAACAACCCACATACAAATTGAGTGATCCGAGTGAATCATTTGAGGAGCAAGGCTATATTTACATTTTCAAAATCAAATGAAAACCCAAGTTCCTGCACTTATTTGAAGCAAGGGGATTTGAATCTACGTTGTTCCATAATTCAATTACCCAAGATTAATGTGGTAGACACATCAAAAGTTCACAAGTACAGGTGAAGCTTGGAATAACTTGTATGCAGGTTGCATATCAAGGAGATGACCCATCTTAGTCCTCAACCTTTACTCGAGGACGAGCAAAGCACTAAGTGTGGGGGAGTTTGTTGACGGTCGTTAACTACATATTTTATACCGTCAACATTAGTATAAAACTACCAAAACACAATAGTGATAGGGCTTTGAGCTAACCATTTCCACAAGTTTTGGTACTTCACAGTTTTGCAGGGCAATGTTGGAAACATATACATTTTGGGCCAAAAGCAAAGGAAAACATATAAGAAATAACAAGGCCCTAAATGGACATAAGCAAAGCAAGGAGAAGAGAGGAGAAAAGCCCATAAACATGAATATCAACATCCAAACACAAGCCCAAGAGGTCAAGGCCCGAATCCAACATGAAATGATATTGGGCCACATGACATGGGTTTAGTATTTTGGGCATAACTTTTTCATACGGACTCCGTTTTCGGTGTACCATCCGCCAAAACGGAGCTAACGATGAAACCAACGTGCTCACAAAATTTGAGCCCATTCGGCCCAGGTCTTGGTGCGCGCGCACCTGAGGGTGCGCCCGCACCTCTGCGGCTGCCAACCGGGCCCATCTTCCTCGTGGCGGTACAATAACTCCAGAGAACGTCGGTGGCGGGGTGTGCCAGGTTCGTTGTACCTAGAAACCATCATTCCTTGGTCGGTTTGGTCATTATGGGGGGAGGTGGCACATTTCCAAAGACCCCCCTCTCTCCAAGCTATAAAAGGAGGCTCCTCCCTCTCATTCCAAGACACCATTCAACACCAATTCCACATACAACACAAGGAGGGCCACAATGTAGTAGAAAGGGAGAAGCTCCACTCTTCTTCCTCTTCTTAGTTCTAATGGAGAGTGAGAGAGGGAAGGCTAGAAGAGGGCTTGGCCTCTTCTCCATGGAGTCCCGGTGTACCCCCCGGTGCATTGCGGATCTCGGGTGGCCGGAGTGCCGGACTTGTCGGCACCCGCCACGCTTGTACCTCTACAACTTACTTACACTTTGGTAAGAAAGTTCATGTTCATCTTTCGGCTTATTGTTCTTCAAGTATATTATCTTAGCAATTATAAACTTGCGGGATTGATAGTCGTACCCTCGGGTCGTAACTCTTGGTGAAGGAACCCTTTGACCGGGGAACCTTGATCGACACCAAGAGTTGTACGGTAGTGCAAACGTGGTGTTTGGACTAACAACCACCTATCTTTTTTGGTGCACCCCACGGTCGAGGGGGTAGGCGGCCGGGTCGTGGCATGTACCTTGTCCGTCCCCTTGTAATCCCCCCACGTTCGTGTGTTGTAGTGCTAATTGCCGGAAGCTGCCCAGTTGGTGCTTTGGCCGGTGCCCGAAGTAAGGAGATAACAGCTCTAGAAATCCCTGCCTGAAAACCTAAGCCCATAAAGATACCTCACCACCTAGAGTTACCCTTGGGCGGCTCTGCTCAGAGATTAGTGCGCAAACGTTCCCTGTGGAAAATACGATACCCTGAATACTTCCGGGTGAAAGCTACAATGACAATTCCGTACGCTTGCGCAATCTCATGATGAAATATATTGCAATGACAAGTATTATGATTAAATGAATTACACCACTTGCAATATATAAGCTCTTCCAAGTTCGAAGTTGATCGCAAAAGTATTGTGATCACCGATTCTAACACATCTATTTTCTTGTAATATATTAAAGACATGATCACAAATGATAGAACCAAAGGTGAGCATTAAATTAGTAAGCCGATTTTCTTATAGAATCGGCTTCAATGCTTGGGAAACGAAAAGATTAAATTTGACATCAATCCATTCGACCACACCTTTACAATTAACTTTCATACCGGATGTTATAGAATTGAATGTAGAACAAACAACGGATGAGCAACATTTTTTTAATCTTGGCCCCGAATCATAAAGCCCAAAGTAATTGCAAAACTTATATCTCATTCGGGACCAAGTATGAATTAAATTTAAAATAAGTAAAGCAATCCACATATATGTATAATTCACATTAAACATTGGGAAAAGCTTTAACTTTGACAAAACATTATCATCGGCCTTCCAATCGAAGACAACATGCAGGCCAATGCAATCTGAATTTATAACATTATTATTGACAAGTAAAATACCTCCCTCAAGATATCCTTTAACACTACTAGCAAGAATATTACTAATAGATGTATCAATTGAAACAATATGATTGGATGGGGATTTTGGTAAAATACTCGTACCTTGCACCTTAGTGACGAAAGATGTAGCAACCAAGGTTACGCTCTCGATGGTCTCACCGTTAACAATACCTTTGGAAAGAGTGTGTGCTCTCTCTAACGCCACTAATTCCTTCCTCGGGCTCTTCTTGCATCTCGACGCCCACTATAGTAGTGGCGAAACTTTCTAAAGGGCCCGTGGAAAAATCTACAACAATAGGAATCGACTTAGCCGACTCGGAAGTCGTCAATGCCGATTCATGCTCAATGGCAGCAACTTTAGCCAGCTCAGTTTCCTCTGGGGTCGGCTTAGCCATCTCGATAGTTGGCATGGCCGACTTAATTGGTTCCTTTTTATTGAAGCACGATTGGCTGTAGCTCAATCGGCTATGAGGTAAGCACTGCTGTCCATTGCGAGTTTCACCGGCACACGCTCTCCTTTGGTGAAGATTTTGACACATTAATGGGCGAGGAACCAATACTCCACCTTTATGTGTGTGCTGCGATTTCTGTTCATAAATAACTTGACCGATTTGAGCAATCGGTCTTGCTGATTTTTTTGTCCACTAGTTCTAAAATTGTTTTGGCCAACTTTCAGAATCGACTTTAGCAATCCTTTTTGGATGATGACACTAGTTGTTGACCTCTGCTTATAAATAGGACTTTGAGCTTGCCCCCCCGAGCCCAGAAGACCTGATAGTGATCTTGAGGCTTTCCCGATTGTCATTAGATTTTTCTAGCACCACCTCACGATCTGAATTTTGCCTTTTCTTCTTAGGCTCTCTAGGCTCGCCGATTATCACATTTTTTTGAATAGTGGAATCGGCTTGCTCTGGTCGAATTAAGATGGCTGGATTATTTTCTTCTAAAACTTCAGCCATGGAAAGCTCCTTGCTGCAAGGTAAAGAATATGCACCTTCTCCCCGAACTCGTCTTATCGGTTTCGGGCGCCGAAGAGACCAATTTGGATAGGTTGCCAGAGGCAATCGACTTAGCCGACCGAGAAGTCGGCTTGGCCAATTCAAGGCATGTGCTAGAGACTGTTGTCCTAGCTGGTTCACAGATGGTAACAATTGGCTTAGCCGACTTTGGAGTTGGCTTATTCGATTCTAAGAGAGCGTGCATCATATGAAAGAAATCTTCATTATGCTTTCTAAGCACACTTATAAATTCTGACACATCAGCTCTTAGTTCAGCCAGTTTCTAATTGAGAAAATTTCGATGAATTCTTATTGTCATGCATCAGCATGTCACGTTGTGAACTTATAGCCGATGTATATGAATGTATAGGCTGCATGTTGCTAGAAGAATCAAAACTCAAAGAATTTTCAGCAATCATCGGCTCTTGACCATAAGGTGCATAATTATAATGTGAAGGAAAATTATCAACAGAAGTAGCCGATGAAACATATCTGGTATTATTATAACTAGCAACACTATCATAAGAATTTATATTACTTGCAAAATAATTATTAGAATCGTTATATGAATTTGCAAGCCGTACCTCAGGCATGGAGTAGTAATATTGTGATGGATCACCTTGGTATGCCTCCATATGTACTCACGGGATAGCAAAAATAATATAGCGGATCTCTTCTTTGTGCGGACCGTGATGAGCACCACACAAACACAATCGGCTTTGGTCCGATTTGTTGTGTGATGTTGAAAGAAAACAAATAGATACAACGGCCTTGAAGCCGATGCTATAGCAATCAAGCGACAAATTGATAGATCAATGATGAATTAAGGCTAGGCTAAAGATATATTCGGCTACAAAGTAGAACCGAAACAATTCTCCTTCCCCAGCGGAGTCACCAAAAAGTGTGTTGACGATAAAATTGGTAACACACCAAATAAAGAGCTAAATCGCTCTACTTAGGGCAAGCCGAATTTAGGAATCGGCCACGCCTAGAGATATCCACACCTGGACCTTGTGCCTCCAGCGATGAGCGCGGTATGCAAGACACGTCGCCGGAGGAGCCTCGCCGGGAGCGCGATACGCAAGACACGCGGCGAAGTCTCTTGAAACCTGAAACCCCACACACCCGGGACGGACCCTGTGAGGGCGCACAGCAGCTATGGGTTGCCCTAGCCGGCCTGACCGCTCTAGGGCTTCGTCGTCATCGATCACCTATTCATGGCAGCGACGGCGAAGAAGAAGAGAGGAAGAGGAGAGGAATTAGGGTTTGAGGATTGATTTGTGTCGATTGGATGTAGATGGGATCAAATCGGCCATGAACCTCTTTATTATATAGAGGAGGGTGGTCTTATCTTTTTAGGAAACCGTCCTTGAACATTTCAATCTCCAAAATCCGTCTAAAACCGAATTAGGAAAGATATCGGTTCGGAATCGTACGGACGCCCTTGATTTGCATGCGCCTGGCGCGGCGCGTATTGAGAACACCCGATCGATCCTTTTGTCGGTTTTCTTGATTTCTTGATCTTCCCGTTGCATTCCCAACACGTTTACGACCTCGTTGACACGTCTTAGTTACCAAAAATGTGTGTACGGACATTTTTGGATGTCAACAGTTATCCAGTGCACTACCACATAAAATGTTTTTAGGCGCGGCCAGAACACCATCTGTAAGCACGGGCGGGCCAACCGCTCCTGCTTTTTGTATCTACAAATGCTGATTTGTAGGGTCGTTGGACACCCACGAATACAAATCAATTAAAAAATCTTAGAAAGGAGCCCACCACCGGGATCACTAGAGCCTAGCCGCACGCCGCCGGTAGCGCCCCCCCCCCGCCCCCAAGATCGGCCATCGCCGCCGCCGCCACTGCCGCCCGCCTGCCCGCACTAGCCATCGCCGCCGCCGCTATCACCCGCCCACCTGCGGCCGGCCATCGCCGCTACCACAGCTGCCCGCCTTGTGCGAGGCGTCGGCCATTCAGCCCTGCGGGCCCCACCCCAAGATCCGATGTCGCCCGCCACGGGGAAGGGGGAAGGGGGAGGTGGTGTGCTAGTGGTGGAGGGGTGCCGTGCAGGTGGCAATACACATAGATGGATCAAAAGTAAAAGAAAAAGGGTAAAAACTCACTCAAATGACCAAAACCAAAGAAAAGCTAAAATGGGGTCATTTGAAATGAGCAAAGGTTGGTCCAGAAAAGACATGGGCAGGCTCGACGCAACCAAGCAAAAAACACAGCTAGTCCTCAAGAAGTGGCGAGAATGGGCTCAACACCACTAGCTAAAGCTTCGAGCAAAACCATCGAATTCAGAGCAAAACAAAGTACCTCAAAGTCAAAAACCAAAGCTAGTCCCCCCGGAAGAGGCAAAGACTCAACACAACTAGCAAAACAGCCTCAAATGCAAACTCTCCCCGAACTTATGCATATCTCACAAATGTATGCATGCTCAACTAATTCTCCCCTTTGAGCTCCATGTGGAATATCTCCCCCTTGTTGATACATGTACACATCAAACAACCAAAAAAAAACTGCAACCCCCTAAAAATATGCTATGAATATCTATGGGATGCAGGATACAAGGGTTTTAGGAGTAAATCATTTAGAATGAAAAAAAATGTTCTAAGTGATATTGAGTATAGCAATAAATCCATGTGCTAGCATTGCTCAAACCGATCATATGATACAATTGTGAATTGCAAAGCTTTTTGAGCACATTTAATTCTTGATAAAGTGTTCACCACTAAATTAGCACTTAGCGGATGCGGCGAGAAGATCAAACAAGTGCTACCAAACCTATGAAGGGTGAACTACCTCAAGCAAGTGCCAATCAAATTGCCAAAGATGAACTCAATCTTGTGTTTTTTCAACAGATTTTCATTTAATTATTTTAGCACAAGTGTGACGCAAAAGCATGTGATTGCAAGAGGGTGTGAGCATTGTCTTGCCTTACTTTTTAACCGGGCAAAGCCTATGTCACAAAGACAATCGTAAGCTTAAAGCATCGGGTTTGATCATACAATACACTTTGCTCAAGTTCAACTCAAGTGCAATGAGAAGCGCCTCTCGATACAATGAGGTGTGACAAAGGCAAACCCTCTCAATCTTTCCATTGTATGACAAAGGCAAACCCTCTCGATCTTTCCATTTTATTTATCTTGGACTCAAATTGTAGCACAAATTTATCGTAGTATATCCAGTGAAAGTGAAAGACTCCAAGATTGAGACATAGGAACCTAGCATAAACATGATGGCAAAAGGATCTCACACATCCTACACATGTTAGGAGCCAAGCTCGGTGGTGAACTTGTTTTCAGATTTCAACAGCTTATTGAGCAAATTCCCTTTGAAAACAAACTTAGCTCATCAAAAGTGTGTCATATAAGCAAAGTGAGCCTATGCTTGCCAAAGAACCATCATGTACCACACAAGACATCTATCACTAACAAGATAGTCTCATTCTAAGTGATATACACATGAAGCTCAGAAATGGACCATCATGTACCACACAAGACATCTATCACTAACAAGATAGTCTCATTCTAAGTGATATACACATGAAGCTCAGAAATGGCCTATAATACATGATACAATGCAAAGCATGTATGATACAAGAACCAAAACAAAGCTATACTATAAAAACAAAACCAAAAACTAGTATACAAGATCCAAAGCTTCACACCTCTAAAAAGGAAAGCAAACACCCAACTCCCCCCACAAGAGAGCAAAGGTGGCTTGGTCTAGGGGTTTTGTGAGGATGTCTGCGAGCTAGTTATTGGTGTGTACATGGCAAAGATCGATGTCGCTTTTTTCATAGTGGTCTCTTAGGAAGTGAAAGCGTACATCGACATGCTTAGTTTTGGAGTGGCGTATAGGATTCTTTACCACGCTGATTGCACTGGTGCTATCACACAGAAGTGAAACTCTCTCAAAGCTCAAGCCAAAGCCTATCAAAGTGGCTATTATACAAAGAAGCTATGAGCAGCAGCTAGTAGCAGCAACATATTTGGCCTCGGTAGTGGATTGGGATACGCTAGATTGCTTGCAAGAGGACCAAGACACCAAAGATGAACCCAAAAATTGACAGGTACACGAAGTGGACTTACGATCTAACCGGCACCCAGCAAAATCAGCATCAGAGTAACTGCACAAAGACAGAATCGAAGAGAAGTGAGCTTTGTCTTGGTGACTAGCTCATCACCTTCTTGAGGAGCCTTTATGGTGAGCTAAGTCCTTGACTAGGAAGCAAGACTTGGCGACCGAGAGCATACCCTTAGTGGAGCTCCATCGTGGAGTACTATTGACACCAGAATTTGGAATGGGAGAAATGTGGAAGTTATTCGAAAAGAATCCCCATTCTGAGTGTTGAGGGTGTATCGGCTAAGTCTTGGGGAAGGTTGGATCGGCTAAAGCCCGAGAAAGAACTGGATTGGCAAACCCTGAAGAGGAAACATAATCGGCTAAGGCTCGACGCCGAGACAGAATCGGAAATCTTGTGTTGACCAGCATGCCACGTCAGTTGAGGAAGGAAGCAATGCGGGCTCCAACAAACAAGGAAAGATTGGAGGCAAAGTTATCGTTGGTTAGGGATATTTCTCTTATTGTTTTGAGTCATGTCATGTTAGGACTCGTGTCAAACCCCAGGGTATAAATATTGAGCCCCTAAGTTATTGTAAAATGTTATCTACGATCAAACACAACTTTACTCTTTTCGCATTAGTTCCTTAGTTTCGTCGAGTTCTTCATCAACTTGGGCTACGTCGGAGAGCCAACCTCCAAGTTGCTTGTAAGTACAAGACAGGGGCTTTTACCTTGATTGTAAGGCTATATCGGAGAGCCAGTAACACCCTAGGTGTTAAGCACCTTGAAAACATGATCATTTGCATGGCATCATCATCATTTCATGCATAATCATGTTACTAGTGACATTCACTTTAATTTGCTCTCATTTCATGCTTGTTTGATCTAGCTACTATAAGATCTTTGCTATAATGATGTTTTGGACCTAGATTGTGCCTAGATATATTTTTGACATAATTTAGGACCATGTTTGAGCTTGAGTTTCAATTTAGAAAGTTTTTATAAATTTGCCCTAGAGCCTAAACCCTCTTTGAGTCATTTTGAAACCCTTTTCAAAAAAGTGCATGATAGAAGTGTTTCTAGCAAAAGTTTTCTATAGATGAAGTGTAGTACTTTTTTTATGTAGATCAAAAGATCTTTTATGAGTTTCTTGTGAAAAGGCTTGCAAAGGGTTCAAATAGTGCCCAACAGTTTGGGTCAAATTTGAGTTGAATTCAAACTCTGTTTTTTGAATGGATGATTGTGACCTTGCTGTTTTTAATTTTTATTTCCAAATGTAGGCTGAATCAGAAAAAGTTCATATTGAGAGTTTTGTAGCTTATGAAATTCTCTACAAATTCGGTGTTTTGACTTTTTCCAAATTCCGCACGAATCTAGATGTACAGGCCAAAAACCGAGGCTGACTCGAGAAAAATAGGGGAGGGACCTATCGGCCGGCCTCCGGCCGACACCGCCCGACGACGTGGCCTTGCAGCGTGAACGCCGATGTACGGCCCGGATCTCGTGCTCCGGGTCGCGGCGCGCGGTATAAAAGGGCAGGCAACGGGTTGCCCTAACCCTAGCTCCATTCCGCCGCGCCGCCCGGCCCCGAGCCACGAAGAAGCGCCGCCCGGCCGTCGCCGTCGATCCCGAGCTCCGCCGCCGTGTTCGCCCGTCGCCACCGCATCAATCCACCCCAAAATGAATCCCTAGCGCCGCCATGAGCTGCTCTACCTAAAGCCATCGTCAAGAGGAGGTAAAAGCCGGGTAAGGACCCCATTTCCGCCTTCCCCGACCGCTCGCCCGGCGAGTCCGCCATGGCCGCCGTTGGGGCAAGCTTCGGCGCTGAGCTTGTCGGGTCGCGTTTAGGTCATCTTTTTGCGTGTTCTAGTGTCGCCTAGATGTGCTTGAGCTCCCGAGCTAGGTGGTTGAGTGAAGGGCGCCGTCGTTTCGCCGGGGCCGTCGTCGTCGCCGTCGCGATGCCCGTGACCGCCGCCCGCGTTCGCGTTCGGTTTGTCGCCGTCGTAGCTCCGTTGAGCTCGAAATGGCTTTGCATGTCTTAGTTAGGTCAAGTAGAGTCGAGAACGTGAGTTGGGGTGCTCGGTCGAGCACCGAACGGCCGGACCGCCGCCGCCCGTCCAGCGCCGCCCTGAGCCGCCGCTTCGCCCGTTGTCGCCGTTTTTAGTCCGTTTTAGTTCAAACCAAGTGCACCAACGCGTCGCCTCGTCGAGTAGAGTCAAAATGACTAGGCGGTTGAGTGTTTTGGTCGCCGTCGGCGAAAATCCGACGCCGATCCGCCGCCCGCGCCGCCGTGCCCTGCTTTGAGTCAGCGACATGCAGGCCCCGCCCGATTTTCTTTTTTTTTTTATCTTTTTTTCTGTTTTTCGGTTTGAATGAAAAGCTTAGAAAATTCATAACTTGGTCATTTTGAGGTCTTTTTGAGTGAGACAACTTTTGTTGTGCTTGTTAGATGATAAGCTACAGTATAAAATTATGAAACCTTATTTTCTGACAACTTTTATATACAGTTTTATTTATGGCCAAAAATGCATGGAAAATGAGAAAATCCATATCTTTTAATTGGTGCAAGATAAAAATATGCTTCCTGTACAAAATGTTCTTGGTTTTGTGAGTAGAATCCAGGAAAATTATCATGCATGGTATGTTCTGTAGAAGAAATGTGATTTTCTATTTATGTGCCTTTTTCAATGTGATCTTTGGAAAATCATAGAAAAATAAATACTAGGGTTTTGGATGTGAGACTTGGTATGTTTGCTTTTGATAGGTTTTAGAAGCTTGTCATACTCAGAAATCTGTTGTCGACACTTTTCATAATACAAAGTATTTTCATGCCTAGTTTTATTACTAGCTTGTTATTTTTGTCTAGGGCTGCGTGTGCATGATCTTGCCATGAAAATTTTATGGTAGCCTTGTTAGACTAGTATGATGCTCTGGTAATTTTTGTAGAATTTTCTCAGGATGTTATGTAATTATCATATTTATGTTGCATAGAAAATGCCCTGAAATGACTGCTTATATTAGATTAAGGTGTGTTGGTAATTTTATTAATTGTTCCTAGCATGAATAGGACCTGTTGGTATGCTTGGTTGGATGAGCTTGGCAGTTTGGCAGATTTTTATTCCTAGCAATTATATGATTTATAGTGTGCATGTGTGGTGTTTGCTAGGGCATATCATTTTATGTGCTTTAGATTATCTTTTGAAATGTCCAGTAGGTGTATTTGGTAGTTTATAGCTTGCCATGCTTGCTGGAAAAGTTCTAGATAAAGTGCATGCTTGAATGAGTTATATGGGATGCCCTAAGTGATGAGTTGTGGGAAAACAGAGCCTCTGTTTTCTCTGTTTTCGAGGCTGTAGATGACAGAATCAGGTCAGGGTGGTATGGAATGTTTTGTAGGAAATTTTGTTAGCTTTCCATAGAGTATTTATTTGCTAAATTTGGAGTTGTAGAACTTCCTGTGTGACTGTTTTACTGACAGCATGTCTAGCCGCCATTTCCTGTAATTAGTGAGTTGAGGTGCTTGCTTGATGTAGGTTGTTAGGGTTTCTTGTGTAGATTTAATTATGTTTCTACGGAAGAGATATCCACTTACTAACAGCATGCATCATGAAGCATTCATCCATCATTCAAATCTTCTTTTATGCAAGTCTTTAATTATGTAATTGTAATCATTTCTTTTCTCCATCATATGCATCATCACAGGATCGGGGGAAGTGATAGAGAAGCCGAGGAGGAGCAGACGGAGGAGCTTCACCATCTCGGGGCCCAGCCAGGAGGAGGTCACGGGGAGGAGGAGAGTCGACAGACGAGCTTCCCGAGTGCCGGGAGCACGTGCCGACAACGTTCTGCGAGGCAAGCCCCGGAGCATTCGCCTTTCCTATTCTTCCAATTAATTTGACTTGAGTCTTTTATATGTTTCATGCATTAAGTTTAGGAAATGATTGAAACCGTTGATGCATTGAGATCCTTGCTGAAAGTTGCCCCATCCTATTTAGGAGTTTAGGTTAATGCTCAGTATCATGATTGCAGTAGACAGTGATTCCGGTCACTTGAGGAAATGTTGTGAACAATCACATGGGTGATTGTCAAGCTGCTGCTGAGAACCTGAATAAATAAAATATGTGAGATTGGATGGATATTGTGGTCTTTCCATCTGATTGGTTAAGGACTCATACTTTGTCGGGCTGTGGTCGGAAGTTGAAAGTACCTGTTCATATAGTAGGCTCCGCGGGGTCGTGAGCCACGAAGCTCGTGGGAATGCTAGGGGCCGGCTTTGCCCGCTTTATCGCTCCTCCTTTGGCGTGGTTGGTTGGGATTGATTGGGCGCAAGAAGATGCGCATGAGGCGTCGTCCTCGTTGCTGCGCTCACTTGGTGGCCTGAGAAGGAGGGGGTAGCCGGCAGGACCGAGACTTTACGTCCCCTAAAGTTCTGGGAGTGATTGGGTCTGCCTTTGCAAAGTAGACCTGGTTTATGACGGGGTATTCGCCAGCTGATTTGTAATCGATTCGAATCGCCATCTCTCCTGTATAGTGAGAACCCGGGATGCTTCCACGGCAATGTAGTCTTAATATCACAATATATGTTATCTTACCATGTTGCGATGTTAAAATACTGATCAAGTTACTTATGTTGTTATTTACTATCTTTGAAGCAATGATCAATCTTGACCATACAGGATCTATGGTTATGTATTTAATTAAACAACCCTTTTAACCTCGAAAAATATAAGTAGCATGTGTAGGCTCACTAAACAACATTATTTATGAAATAAATGTGAGTCGGTGAACCCCGGATAAAGCTTAGCATAATCCTTGGAGTCTTTTATTTTATTTTGGGCCGGGTAAGTCTAGCTGAGTATTTTGTACTCGGGGTTTTATTCCCGTTGTTGCGGTGAGCATTTGTACCATGGGTACTTTGTAAGACTTGTCTGCATTTCTGTTGATGAAGAGTAAGGCCGGGGCAAGGCATTTCCATATCCCCTGTCTTATCTTTGTTGCGAGGGGTTGATTATCTCTTGGCACTATCTTATATTTGTTTTAAGCTAAAGACTATTTGGTTTGCAAAAACTACGCTTCCGTACTTGAACCTGAGTTTGTAATAAATTATACATCGCACTCGATATTTAATCTATGTCGAATTTGGTTTGAAATACCCGCGGATTTTACTACCGAGCTCAACGATCTGTTGTGTTGTTGATGAGTTTGAAATCACTCACGAGATTTTCGAAATACCGGTTTATATGGACTCAAGTGTAGATGCGCGATTGCTTCGGTGATTGCGAATTATACTTTTTTTGAGAATGACACAGTGCAACGCAGACGCTCACAACACGCACGCACACTCACCCCTATGAACACACGCACGCAAACCCTACCCCTATGAGCACCTCCGAAGGACTGGGCAGCCGGCAGATCTGGAGATTCTCGAAGTCACCATAGGCGCCTCGTCGTCGACGGGAACGTCGCTTACCACTTAATGCATAACACCGGTAAATCCTGGGAAAAATCCCAAAAAAAGGTGCGAACACCGGGATTTGAACCCTGGTGGGTAGCGTCCCACTGGACCGTCCTACCTCTTATAATTCTGGTATAAGTTAACGGTTTTTATCTTAATCATAAGGCTGCATCGGGAGAGCCGACTTCTTACTGTTTTGGTATAAATCATTTATCGATTCACTTGTGTATTTGTAAGGCTGCATCCGGATAGCCGACCTCTTATAAATTATCTTGTGAATTAGTTATCTTTTGATTGATCTAAGTTTTATAAGTTTCATGCTTGTTTAGCTTTGATTAATCTAGTTATCGATTATATTATAATTTATTTCATTAATTATAATATTATCACTGATTGAGATCAAGGTAGTTTGGCTTTGTATATCATATTTGTAATTCATCTATTATATTTACTATTTCAATCTTGATATTAGATGAATTGTTGCTTTATTGTCCTGGCTCAATTTATCTTGATCTTGATCGGGTATAGTGAGCAATAACTACACGGATCAATCTAGGATAGATCTATTAATTGAAAGTTCTTTCTTTGTCTATCTTCAATTGCTGCATTGGTCCGGCCAAACTTGTTGATAGATACGTGAGTTAGATTCGTTCAATTAATGGTTATTCTCTATTGGCACGTGTCTTTATTGAATGCTATGCTCTTTGCCGATTGTGATAGCTGATTGAACATCTACCTTCGGTGGGCTGCACGAGGACCCGCTATTTTAATGCTTTAACATGTTATCTGGTCCCACAATCAATGGATCAGCCATCTGCGCTAATTTTGCCGATTCAGTGAAATTGCCGATTCATATTTATACACGTGCTTATTCACTTGTAGGAATCGACTATTTATTCGATTGCTTTATAATTTGGCTCATGAAGCCGTATATTCGGAACTGTCTGGCAACACCGACACGTTCCGCCTTTAATTATTGATTATGGGTATTTTCCTTGTCAATTGCAGGTCAAATTGACTGGCACGCTTTGGAGTTGACTTTGCGTGCTTTCCCGGGTTGAGGCTGAGAAGGATTCCACGTCCACGTTTCAACAGTCTTCCGGCTGCAGTGTGTTGGACACATTGTTACATTTTGTGTCAACAAGTACATTTGGCTTAGTGTCAACCGAACCACGGGATAAAAATTCTTGTGCTGAGTGTGCATCCTCCTAACCCATTCCTTTATGTTTCCGCATTTCATACTTACAACTTGTGTGCCTCTACCTTTCTTAGAGTAGTATCTTGATAGGATTGGCTCTAGGTTGTAAAACTATCTGTGGGTGGGTGCAAACACATAGTGGAAACCTAGTTGCACATCTAGATAGAATGATCTAGTTTTACTTTGTTCAAATAGTTGAAGCCTATCTGTCTAATTCTTTTTGTCTCTTGGATCCATTGATCTGGTTGAGATCTATCCTTGCTAAAACCTTACAGATTAACGCAGAAGGTTTGCTTGTCTCACATTGTCCTAACCTTACAAACTTTCTCAAGGCTAAAATTATTGCCATCAAGTGGAAGAAAAGGCCTATTATAAGAGTTTTTGGTATAAAGCATTAATTCAACAACACCGGCTATTACCCCATCTTCTTGTTCTAATCTCAAAGTGCAATGTTTTCTATGTCTACGATTAGTGACCTGAAGGACCGATCTTGGCGACCGAGGGGGTGTTTGAAAGGGTGCCTCAAATTTCTTTCAAAATTTTTGGCCGTTGTCCCAACTTCACAACCCAAGAGCCAACAATGCGCAACACGGTTAGACCACGACCCAACAGGTGGGTGGATACACTAGGAGATGTACTAGATGTACAACGGATCAACTGGAGAAGATGCAAGACAAGCCCTCGGAAAGACGAGAGAAAACGGCAAAGACAACACAGGGGCGGACTGTCCGTAGTACACCAGACAGTACAGCGGACTGTCCATGACCCCAGGTCCGGACTGTCTCCCGACAACAGCAGTGGCTCAGCTGGAACCTGACCATAGGGGCGGACTATCCACGGTTTGCATCGGATTGTCCGCCGGGTCGGTTTTAAAACCAATTCGAGAGAAAGTCTGCTGGACTTGGCTGAAGCAACAACGGCGGACTGTCCGTGACTTTGACCAGACTGTCCGACGTCCAAAAACCAAAAACCAAACTATCTGCAGCCGAACTAGACAGACTACAGGGTGGGACTCAGACTATCCACATGCAGGGCCGGACTGTCCGCCAGTCAAAATCGAAAAACTGAACTCTTAGACAAAGCTGCTGGACTTGCTATGGACTTGACCCGGACTGTCCGCACATGAAGGGCGGACTGTCCGCGCCTATAGCCCGAGCGGAATACCAACCCTCCTATTCTTGACCCTGAAGGGCGGACTGTCCGGACTACCAGAATAGCAAGAATAGCACGCGCGAATAAAATCGCCCCTCCATCAAATCAAACGATTTTTTGATCAAATCAACACCAACTGCCACCAAATTTTAACCATGTGGTCATAAGGCAGTCGGGAGGCTTTCTCTCAGAGATCATCACCTAATTTGATCAAGAACCTAAGAAATCGATGTTGGTACCTTTTATTGCATAATATTAATAGTCAACCAAACATGAAATAAGGGTTTAAAATACATATCAACATAGATTAGGGGCCTTACTAACAGAATTCCACGAGTTTTGGTGATTTATATATTTTCAGGGATTAAACAGGTAAAAGCCAGAGTTTGCAACCCATACGATGTAAAGACTTGTCCGTGAAGCAACTTGACTTGGCACCTACGAAAGAACACTCTAGAAGACACCAGAGAACATGCCCCAGAAGGTGGGACCCACCTGGCATTGAGCCAGCTCGGCCGAGTTGGAGGGCGAGCTCGACCGAGGTGGGGCCCCACCTGTCAGTCTCTGCCTTCTTATGTCGGTTCACCACCGCCATTGAGATGCAATCTACACCATTCATCAAGGTCGGTTTGATATAAGGGCCACGGTGCATCCTCCGGGGCTATATAACAAGACCCCCTGGCCCCTGGGTGAAACCCTAATTCATTCCATTCATTCAAGTCCCATCATCAAGTCACCAAGTCAAGATCCCAAGCCCTAGTTCCACCATAATTAGAGCATTAGCTATCTAGGCTAGTTCTAGAGGAAGGCAAGCTTGTCTTGAATTCCTGATCGTCTAGAAGCTGTGGAGGCGTGGCTTCTCTCTTGTATCTAATTTGTAAGTATTTGGTTAGCTACATTTGTTATGAAGTTGTTCTATTCAATGATTATATTCTTAGTTATATGTTCCAATGTTTATTATGATTATATATCTAGTTTAGCTAGATTGTCTTTATATTCAATCATGAAGCCCGCTTAGATACGTACTTTGCGGGTGGTCAACAATGTGTAAACGTGGTGTTTATAGAACGTTTGCCTGTGACTGCACCCTATATTACAGGTCATGTGGTAGCTCGTGGGTGTGACATTCCCATTGAATCCTCTATAGTCCACTCCTCGAATGTAGGGGAACTTGAGCTTTATTACTCTGGTAGACTTGCTCTGTTCTTGATCTTCCTTAGTAATGTTCATCATGTGTAGATATATTGCTCTCTTGCCATGATTACTAGATGTACTGCACTAGTCTTATTATACATTAACATATGATTAGGAGTAACATAGGAATATTCCATCTATTCTTCCTATACCATGCTATTATTGCCTTTTATGACACACTCTAGTGGCACACCATGATCTTTGACTTGACAGTTATCATATTATTTATCATTATCTTTATTATGTGACTTATCCTGGTTTGAGATAGTTAGATTCAATATGGTTTACTCTACTACAAGTGAATCAATCAATCTACCCATAAGCCTACCCGTTCCCTGTGGTAAAATATAAATACGATACCTGGATTTACTCCCGGTGAAGTACTATAATGGTATTTCTATCTGTGCGCTTGCGGATATCATTCATATTATTTCAAGGATCCGAGTGGCATATTAAGAATACCATACACGCATTTCCTAGCGTTACTGCTGGGGATGACAACCTAGTATCAAGGTAATGCTGGAATGTGTGGTACACCTCTGTGCATATCCTGAGTGAGATTAACTCCACTCTTGATAATGACGTGGAGATATACACCTTTAACTTTGTCTAACCCTTTTTGCTGGAAGTGAGATTAACTCCACCTCCAGACTAACTTTAAAGAGATACCATTAAACATTTCTAGCGCCTTTGCTAGGGTTGGATCTTAAATCCATCCTTTAGTGATTGCGTTAAGAAATGTCAACAAGCATTTCTGGAGCCGTTGCCGAGGAAGGGTGCTAGCCAAACATATAAACACACACATGGATACATTGATATCACTTGCATCACGTAATGTATCGAGGACCCATTTATCACTACTCAAACAGGCTTACCCTTGTTTGTCTACTTGTTTTTGATCTTATACAAGGTAAATGTATGAATTGGAGTAACCGTCTGGATAATTATATTGATGACCTAGAAGCATTAATTAAAAGAGCAAGATCCAAACTCAGAAAGATTCCAACATCTTCTGACCCAGACGTTAATTAGATAAGGCAAAGCTTAACACTGTGTTTGGGGCCATGGCCGACAAGACACTTCGTGAGTTCTCGGCTCAACTATGGCCAACATCCGCCTTTGGGCCGGTCCGTTGAAATTGGGGACCATGACTTTGAGCTCAAGCCTGGGCTCATCAACATGGTGCAAGCTAGCCAATTGTGTGGAAAGGTACATGAAGATGCGAGTGCTCATCTCCAACACTTCCTGGAGATTTGCAGCACTTTCACCATCAAAGGAGTGCCAAGAGATGCCATCCTACTCCGCCTCTTCCCATTCTCACTCTTGGGAAAAGCGGCAATGGTTCTACGCTACTAAAGAGAAGAATACTACCTGGTCACTCTGCTCTACTGCCTTCCCTACCAAGTTCTTTCCTATAGGCAAGACGAATGCCTTACGGGGGAAGATATCAAATTTTTAGCAACAGCACGATCAATCCGTCCCTGAAGCGTGGGAACGCTTCCAAGAGTATATTTCTGAATGTCCACATCATGGGATGGAGAACTGGCTACTCATGCAGACTTTCTACCACGGGCTCACTAATAATACTCGTGAGACTATGGATCTTTCTTCTTTGGAGGTGCTTTCCTATCACTTACACTTACCAAAGCTACTTGAGCTTGTGGAGAAGATGGCTTCCAATCGAGTTGGAACGAAGAACGTCAACCCCGCAAGAAGAGATCGAGGAATGCACTAGCTTAAGGAGATAGACATGCTGTCTGCCAAGATGCACCTAATAATGAAGAAGCTCGAAGAGAGGGCTCCTGAAAAAGAGAATAAAAATGTTTGTGCTTTGCATAAAGAAAAACTTGAAGCCCCATGTGAGTAGATCGATGTTGGGAAAACGGGCGGCTAAGACCCGCCTCCACGTTAACAGAGACAAATTTAGTTTTAGTTAAATTTAAATGGGACAAAAATAAAAGAACAGGTATTGCGAGTCCATACTTCCATAATTCTTATATTTGCATAAAAATTATGTTAATTACATCTCCGTAGAGAATACCCCCGATTAAGAGTTCTAACATGAGTATATATGAAAATAGATTACATCATATGGCTTCCTATTACAAACTACAAAGAAAACAAAGTCTTGATCTTGTAGTTGCACATGGATATATATATATATATATATATATATATATATATATATATATATATATATATATATATATATATATATATACGGCAGGCCTAAAATGCACCCGGGTGCACCCAAAAATGCACCCAACCTGTCTCGCCCTCTCCCCCACCATGCTGCTCATCAAATTGACAATAGGCCCGCCTCTCTACCTCCCCAACTCATTCCCCGCAGCTAGTTCCCAACCTCTCTCACCTCCTTCCCGCAGTGGTCATCGGGCACCAATTACAACAAGTATCTTGTATTCTATTTGCAACACCACATGCGTGTTCTAATTACAACCACCGACGGATCTGCTAGCTAATCTCTCTCCACCCTGCCCATCCCGCATGCGGGGAATCTTTTTTGTTTCGGATCGAAAAAAATGCAATATCTTCTAAACCGTAGCTCAATTTTAGATCCGTTTGCACCAGGTTGTTGAAAAAAAATATGCTTAACAAAATGAGATCCAACATGACTATATTTGACAAACTTTTTTTCGAAAGTGCGTAATTGCAACTTCGAGTCTAAACTTCGGCAACCTCCGAACCCTAAACTCGGTAGACACCATGAACCCTAAACTCGGCAAACGCCATGAAACCTAAACTCAAAGAAACGCCATGAACTCTAAACTTGACAAATGCAATGAACCCTAAACTCGACAAACGCCATGAACCCTAAACTCAACAAACGCAATGAACCCTAAACTCGACAAACGCCATGAACCCTAAACTCGACAAAATGTCATTAAAAGTGTCTCCTAGAAACCTTGCCTGGGAGGGGGGGCATGCTTTTGAAAAGACACTCACCCGAAACCCCTAAACTTAACAATTCCCCGATGACTACCGAAAATCAACAAAGCCTAAACTCGGCAAACGCCATGAACCCTAAACTTCGGCAACCGCCATGAACCCTAAACTTCGGCAACCACCATCAACCCTAAACTCGGCAAACACTATGAACCCTAAACTCAAAGAAACGTCATGAACCCTAAACTCGAAACACGATGAACCCTAAACTCGAAAAATGTCTTTAAAAAGTGTCTCCCTAAGCCTAGCACGGGAAGGGGCATGCTTTTGAAAAGACACTCGCCCCCGAAACCCTAAACTTAACAATTACTGATAACTACTAAAAATCAACAAAGCTGAACCCTAAACTCGGTTTATGTCAGTAATTTGTCAGTATCTTCAAGCATTTCGTTAGTATCGTCAGTATCTCGTCAGTATCCTAAGTATCTTGTTGGTTTTGTAGGTATCATCGAGATCTCATCATTATCTTCAAGTATCTTGTCGGTATTGTTAGTATCTGCAAGTATTTTGTCATTATTGTCAGTATCACCAAGTATTTTTTTTTCCAGTACTGTCAGTATCGTCAGTATCTCGTTAGTATCGTCAAGTATCTTGTCAGTATTATCAGTATCTCCAAGTATTTTGTTAGTATTTTTTTTAAAAAAAATGTAGAATAGGCCGGTTGGGTCCTTGAAGATATTTCAGTATAATCATTCTTGTTCTGTACTTTTGTTTCATGTTGTGTAATTTTTCTTAGTACTTTGTTTTAGTATAATCCTTCTTGTTTCAAAAGTATAATCCTTCTTGTTCAGTATTTTGTTTGATGTTTAAGTAGTTTGTCAGTACTATGACTCCATTAGTTGCCTCATCAGTATTCAGTAGTTTCTTCCCTTCAGTATTCCTCAGTATTCTATTCAATATCACTTTTCCATGGTTCCTTATTCCAAAGTATTCGGTAGTTAGCTTCAGTATTCCACACGATTGCATGGTTTTTTTTACAAAAAAATTATTGCATGGTTGTTCAGTATTTTCATCTCTTATATTTATAGATCAGTATCTACCATTCTATTTCTACTGTAGCTTCCAATACATACGGTATTCAGTATTTCTAGTATTTGCATTACTTTTTCAGTCTTGATGTTACTTTGTCAGGCAATTAGCAGAAGAGCACCGTTTCAGCAACCATGGCCGTTTCAGCAACCATGGCTTGACCATTCAGTATTTATTCAAACAACATTCAGTAGTGTGCTAGAGCACTCGGTATCTCTCACTGTCAAAACAACCTTCAGTAGTATGCATGAACATTCAGTTCCTCTTGGTAGTATCCATGGCTCGGATCCACCATGTGCACACATGTGCACACCCATGAGCAGGTGCGAGCTCTGGCAGGCGGAACGCACGGGGCGGGCGAGCTTGCAGCTCCATGCGGCCAGTGCCCAGGCCACCGGTCGCGTTCAGCCTACTGCCCAGCTTTTGTCCTCGCCTGCTGGCTCAGCCCCTAGGGTCTGATCTGAATGGGAGGCAGAAGGCTCGCCATTGCGGCGCGATGCAGTGGTGCCCCCCTCGATGCCCATCGCACGAGCACTTTGCCCCGCCTCCGCCTGCGTTGCCCAACACAAGGGCGGCCCCCCGCGGCGGGATACGAGGGACTACCAGCGGGTCGGTGCCATGCCGCCGTGAATTGGGGCGCGCGCTGCCTGGGTCGCCATCGGCAGGAGGGCGAGCTGCTGGTGTACTGCCATGGGCCGAGGGAGAGGAGCCGGCTTTTGGAGACCCTCCTGCGGATGGGGATGGGGAGCGCAGACCGGCGACCTCTAGCGAACAGGGAGCGCAGTGACGGCACCTCTGGCTGGCGGGCGGAGAGATAGCGGAACCAGGCTCCCGCGCCATGGCTGGAAGGCTGCTGCGGCTGTTGGAGCACAGACTGGGGGTGGAGAGGCCGGCAGGGTAGGGGACGGCATCGACATGGTGAGGCGCCGGGAAGGTGGGGGCGACGCGATCCGGTCTCCGATCAGGCAGGTGCGATCGGGGGCGGTGGGAACAGAGACTAGGTGATGTGAGTTGACCTGGTGCGACTCGGCCCGGTTGGTGGAGTCAGACTTGTTGTTTATGTGTCATGGTGTAGTATAAGCTATTCTACACCTATATATATATATAACTATTAGTCTATAGAATATCACGTTCTGTAGCCGGACCAGAACTCAGGCCCAGCGTCACCGGCGCACCATGGTGGTGTCGCGTAGTACTCGCGTTGGCTTGGTGGGTGGTCCCGGACTAAATGCATGCATGGGTCCCATCCAGCTATTAATTAGCATCAAGAGAGGTCCTTGATACTCGTCTTGGCTGGCGTCCTCTCTCTTTTTTCTAATTTCTTTCTCTCTCCTCATACGCAGAGACCTCGCAAAGAGGCGGTGCATGCCTCCGACGATCTCCCCCGGCGAATGGCGACGAGCCGACGAGCTGCGTTGGGGCCTGCCGGTCGTCCTTGGTCTGGCCATGCACGACGGAGCCTGGAGCATTTGAGGACGTACGGCAAGCCGCAGCGGCACCTCCCTCTACTCCACCTTAGATCCGCCTAGAGGAGGCCGATGGCAGCTTGAAGGAGAGCATCCCTTGCGTCCAGACGGCAGCCAGAGCTCCCGTTCTACTCCCGACCGCGGCCGCGTCGCCCTTCCCCAAGCCATCGGCAACCTTTCCAGCTTGCCTCCTCTGCGCGCCATCGTGGATCAGCGACGCGGGCCTCCGCCGGCGCCAGAGCCTGACGGAGCTCGGGGCACTGCGGGCGCTGTGTGACGGGATGTTGGAGCAGCGGGAGGTGCAGATCCCCGCGCGGACAGCACCCCCGGCAGCGACCGTCTCCTCGTCAGCAGCCCTCGGCGCTGTTCATGTGGCGGCAAGCTCGCCCACCCTGTTCATGTGGCGGCGACGACGGCTAGCTGCGACGTCGGCCTTCCTCCCATCGACGGACACGATCAGCGACCGGAACCTGCGCCGTCACACCTTCCCCGGTCCGGCGGCCACTGCACGCCAACGTGGGATCGGCGGCATCCCCTCCACCGTTCTCGTTGCTCAGGCGAGGGCCTCGACCGGGCTCGGCAAGAACGACGGCGCTGCTGAGATGCTGGCCGATGGCGCGACCTCTCCGTCTGCATCCTTCCCTAGCACCGACCTCTGTCTGCATGCATTCTTGGTCATTGTCAGCATTGTTCTCGATCGTATCAGAAACATGTGGATTTTCTTACGAGGAAATGGCAGGCACACCTGTGGTGTGGTTACTGTAATTCTTTAGATGTGTATGTCATAAACTAGTAATTGTTGCTTTCAAACCCCAGGAGCCCAAATAGTAACTCCTCCTTGCATTAGCCAGTTGAAATCTACTACACCTATATGAGTATCCCCAAGGGGGCTAATTTAGGAGTTATCGGGCCTCTCATTGGTCCACGTCCGCTGGTAATCAAACGTAGCAAAGCGGCTAGCAGCGCGTCTCTTTTCTTTCCTGGGCGCGGCCTTTTCTCCTGCCGTTTCCCACCGCTTCTTCCCTGATAGCTCTTCCTCTGCCTTATCCCCATCCATAACGGCGACAGCTGCGCGTCCCTTCCCCTCCTCGGCTCCGTCTCTTCCCGTCCCATTTTCCCTTCGGAGATCTTCGTCCGCCGCCCTTCATTATGCGGTCTTCTCGACTACCTCGGCGATGCATCTTCCCCGCCACTTCTCTGCCCGCAGCGGCAGCGATTTGGCCCGTCGCCCATCTCACCGCTGCCCACCTCCCACTCGCGCGGCCTGCCTCCCGCTGATCGCGCGGGATCAACGGGTCGCCACGCACCATACGCACGCCGCCCGTCTTTCCAGCGTATGAGACCAAACCGTGAAGCCGCAACCAAAATCTGCCGAAGTCCGTCCATAGCGATCCGATCCGGCCTTTCTTCCTCTTCATCGGCGTCGCGACAGATCGTCTCTCCCGTCGTGTTCTTCAATGCTATCCACCCGTCCTAGATTTAGATGAGCCCGGCGGATACGCCCGCCATCTAGGCCCCATCACAGCCTGCCGCTAAGCGCTACCCTTCGACATCCCTGTCCATTCTCGCCTCGGCCTCCTGCCGCTCGTCGCTAGCGCTAGCTCGACATGAAGCTCTCCTCCTACGCGTGCCTCGCCCACGACGAGCTGGACGCCGTGAGCATCGGGTTCTGCGATCTGGTCGCGCGCACCGGCGTCGCCGCCACGCCCGCACCGCCGTTTCGCCCGTCGTCGCGCTCCGTGCCGACTTGGACACGCTGCCCATCTAGGTACGTGCATTCCACTATTCAAGCATGTGCTCCATCGCCTCCCTCCTCTTCTTGCACAGCCCAAGGCCACGGATACGGAGGACCAGCGCGGCTTCGGGCAACGACGGAGGTGGGGCGTCGCTTTGTTGCAGCTGCTTAATGGATGCCCCTACGTTGGTTGATGAAATGCCCATTCAGAATGTCGTGACATGGAAGTCAACATTTCATCTGATTCTTTTCAGTTATTTTTTCATCTGATTCTTGGTGCCAATACTGCAACATACATACAAACAGATGGATGCAAGAAGATCTTCCAGCAATCGATCGGGAAATGGTTCCAGGTTCACCACAGGGAGGACATGCTGGGCGAAGCAGAGCAGCAAGCCAGCAAGGAGAACCAGCGCACCGACAAGGCGCACATGCACGCCATGGTGTCTGTGGCCCAGGTCACGGCCACGGTGGCCGCAGTCGCGCCGGCGGCCACGAGCTCCGACACCTAGGCGGTGACCAAGATGGCCACGACCATGGCGTCGACCACCGAGCTGCTAGCCTCCCACTGCGTCGAGGCGGCTCAGCATGTGGGCGTGCGCCATGATCTGGTGGCTGCCGCGTGCAGGCCTGGTTGGCGTCAAAAGCCCCGTTGATCTGATGACGCTCACGGCAGCAGCAGCGACTGGTACGCAATCCTGACGACTGTGTTGTGTCATCCCGTTGCAAGTTGAACTGCCGATTCTCTTAAACTGGATGCTAAGTTTCTATGCACTTTGGCTTGTGCTATCGATCAGCTTTGCGAGGAGCAGCAACACTGAAGCAGAGAGTGCAGCCAGAGACAAGGAGCAATGCGAGTGTCCTCCCGTATGAAAAAGGGAACTCGTGGCACTAGTAACGAAATGATTTTGCGAGCACTTGCAAAATCTTTTCCATGACGGGCACATTTTTTGCCCGTCACATAAAATACCCCGCCACGTCCATTTTTTTTTTACGTGGCGGGCGTTTTTTTGCCCGTCACGGGAAAGATTTTTTGCGTGGCGGGCACCTTAACACGCACGCCACGCAAAATAAAAATCTTTTACGTGGCGGGCGTGTTAAGGTGCCCGCCACGCAAAAAAATCTTTCCCGTGGCGGGCATCTTAAAAGGCCCGTCACGTAACATAAGAGGCCCAACAACCCAGAATGAGGCCCAATGTCCAGCACCATGTATATATACTAAAGTTAGGGTTTTCAACTCACTTCCTCTCTCTCAATCACTCTCACTCCAGCGGCGCCCTCACTTCCTCCTCTATCTCTTTCCCTCGGCTCCCTCCCCAAAGACAACCGCCACCCGGCTCCCTCCCGAACACCGCCCGGCCCCGGCCATGGCGTCCCTCCATCCCCACCTTCCTCTCTTTTCCTCCCCGTGCGCCGTGCCCGGATCCGGCGGGCGGGCTCCCTCGGCGTGGTGTTTCCGGGCGAGCGCGCTGGGCGGGCCCATCGGCGGCGGCGCTGTCCTCGGCGTGGCGGATCCGGCGGGTGGGCTCCTCGGCGTGGCGGATCCGCTAGCGCGCTGGGCGGGCCCATCGGCGGCGGCGCGTCCTCGGCTACCTCCGGCGCAGCGAATCCGCGCGCGGAGAGCGGCGCGACGAGCACGGGCCGCTCCGGCGCGGCCGCGCTGACGAAGCCTAGCCATGAGCCGCGGGCTTCGAGCGGATCCGCGCGCGCGCTCCTCTCTGCCGGCGGTTCGGCGCTGATCGATGGGATCCGTCGGGCGGCGCTCCTCCTGCCGGGCGGTTCCGGCGTTGGATCGACCGGATCCGGCGGTGGATCGACCGGATCGGGCGCCGGCGTGGCTGAACCCTAGATGGGCCTCGGTGGGCCTGTAGATGGGCTCGGCGGGCCTGTCTAGGGTTTCTTGTATTTTTTTTTATTTTTTGAAAATCTTTACCGTGACGGGCCTTGTAATTCGCCCGCCACGGGATGAACATTAAGCGTGGCGGGCGGCATCGTAGCCCGTCCACGGTTAATCGCATGATTAACCGTAACCTTTCATTAGTGACGGGCCCAAATGCCCGCCACGTAAAACAAGATTCACCCGCCACTCAAAATGATTTGGGTACTAGTGTGGAGCCCTGACATCAGGTGCAAAGAGGGGGGAGCTGCTGAAACGCACAAGAAAAGGTAAATTCAGATTTTCAGAACATGCTCCATAGATAAGAATAAGAAGATTTTCATCGTTAAGTTCCAAATACTCGTGAACCTAAAGAGAGATGCACAGTAACTTTTTAACTGTGATCTACTGCTCAAGCTGGAATATCAGCCAACCTGAGCCTATGAGGTGGATCAAATTCTGTTGCATTAAACTAGAGTAATCTAAAACAATATCTTTTCGTCTTTCTTTAACCAAATATATCATTTGCAATATTGACTAGATGTTGTTCTTCGAATATATTTTTTCACTAACTACATCCAAAAAAAAAAAAAAAAGAGACCCATTATGTACTTGCGTTCATCACAACTAATTAAATTTTACCGTTGTTTCTTCCATTTTCCAGCAGCTTATAGGGAAAAGATAAGCTCAATGTTAACCAGGTGTCTCCAATTAATCCTCAAGCTCTATCTACTCAAACTATACAACCGTCATCATCCCAAGACAGGTAAATAATTATACATAGCATCTCTGAGGTGCCTTTCTCAATAATGAATCCTAGGCCTAACACTTTCTTTCTTCTAATTTTCCATGATCTCATGAAATGCGAAATCGAATACTATCCTCTAATGCATAACTTACTCAACTTGCTCTGTTTGAAACAGAAAAAAAAAAAAAAACTCAGTGCACTTAGCAATAATTGCATGTCCCTATATATTATTTAATTTATATCCAGTATATTATCATTTGGTAACAGAAGAAATATCCACCTATTGTATATATCTATAACATGTTCAAATTTCATCCATTTTGCAGCAACTCACAAACAAAAAAAGAAAGTTTGATGTTAACCAAGAGGCTCCAGTTGATCCTCAAGGAAAACAAGCAAAGACACATTGAGAGGTACTTTAAAAATTATTAAAAACAATAAACCTCCAAACACTCTATCAAATGTAATATCTAACATTTATTATTTATTCGCTATTAATGCAGGTAACCATTGCAAAATATTCTCATCATCAGCCATGGAAAGCGAATAAAAAGGAATTACAACAGCTACACGTGCAGTCTGAAGAATAAATATTAGTTTTTACCAGACGCTTCGTTTCAAATACTTCCGTTTAAATAACTTCGGCACTGTGGTCTTAATAAATTATTGTGTTCACTCAATGCACTGTTATTTGTACTCTCTCTATTAGGCTATTGTCCCTCTCAAAACGAGATGATAAGATGAAAATATTTATTATGATCATTGCATTTTTTCATGAAAATCTATATAATGATCATTGCATTATTTCTTAATTCCCGCAGCAACGCTGGGGAATCCTCCTAGTATCCTAAAAAGATCTCGATATTATAGTAACTGGTATGAGAAAACCCCCACATTTGACATCAGTTTTTGGTAAATTCCTAACTATTTTATCGTAAAATGATCTGCATGTTATAGTAACTAGATAAGGGGAAACATTTGACGTCAATTTGTGGTAAATAAACGTGCAACTTATCGTAACAAGATCATTTGCGTGCGTTGCTAATTATAGTAACCTAGAACGTTTGTGTGCTAACTATAGTAACTAAAACATTCTTTTTACTATTTTTTGCTTGCGAATGGAACATTTGCGCTCTAATTATAGTAACTAGACTAGAATATATTTACTACTATTTTTTGTGGTATATTCAAACATTATCGTAACCAGAACAACGTGCGGCTGGACAAAATAATTAAAGCTCATAATCTATTCTCGTAAACTTACATTGCATGCATGAATGACCGGAGTTATTAATGCAAGCTGCGATGTTTACGGAACTGCAGCTCATGCTGCATGCAATGGGCACCTAATTCTCGTAATTATCTAGCGTCATTAATTACCGCAATTACCTGCAGCGTAGGCCCTGTTTGCATGCAGCCGGACGATAAAAGCAGTAACGCTTTGGGGCTGGCCGGCTGGATCGAACGGGCCATCATGGTGCGGTCAGGTGGCCTGGCTACAGAATATTTTTTTTGTAGGTAGCTACAGACTATACTCTCCCTATATATATGTAGGGTGAGGTTTTTATACTCCTAGGAGTAGTTACTCCCTCCTCTAATCGGGTTTCAAAGTAACCACCAGATCCATTATGTGATTAGGCGCTGCATCCTCGCACGTACAGGCGCACCTTTTCAAAACTGCATGCCCGCATGCTAGTATGCGTTGATACTTTTTATTTAGATTAGAGTATGTCCATATACCAATGGACCAAAGTGTATATACGAGATGATATGCACATATTTTTTTTATATATTCTAGTTTCTAAACGGACGCACACATGCATTCATAGCGAGTATATATATGCACATACACTTTTCATATACGGAGTACATGTTTAAACTTTTCAAAGGAATACGTATATACATACTTTTTCGAACGGAGTATGTATCCGTACTTTTTAAAAAGGAGTATGTCTGCATACTTTTTATATACGGAAGTATTTATGCATATTTTTAAAAACGAGTATGTATACATACTTTTTATATATTTCTTTGGACAGGTAGCCATGCTGCTTGTACGTGCAGATCGTCGCAAAACCAAATGCGTGGTAGAAGCCGGCGGCCGGCCATCGTCACCAGACACAAGGAGATCGAGAAAAGCGTCAGAAAATTAAGAGGATTTGGCAACAAGATCAATAATAGAACTGACCGTCTCTAGATCTGCTACCAGCGACTGCGAGGAGATTAGATTAGGATAAACATATGAATGATTGGGACGGTCTCAAGACTCTCAACATACCAGCTGGATCCAAATATGGTGGTGCCAAAATGATCGATGCAACAAATTGAATCCGCCGCGCCGCGGCGCCGAATACGGTACTCCCTGTGGACGCAGTAAATGACGGTCACACCTCCTATATATAGCATGGTTATTAACGGGTCCGTTTGTTTTAACCCATTAGCTCCGCTAGCTGAAGGCCGACGTCTCCTCGGGGCGTCATTAGGCGGCGCACGCGCACTAGTTTGGGTAACAGCGCACGGCCCGTTTCCCCTGTCAGCGCGCGGCCCGTTTCCCCTGTCAGGCTTATTTGGGCTAAGTTTTTTTTCCGGCCCATATCGATTTTTGGTTTCTCCTGTCTAGCTTCTTTGGGCCAAGTTTTTTTAGCCGACCCATATTGTTTTCTGGTTTCTCTTGTCTAGCTTTATTGGGCCAAAAAATTTATTTTGAACAAGCTAAAATTTTCTCTTTTGGGACATCGGGTATATGGGTGAAGTATACGGGCGGGGGGATGGTTTCACATTTAAATGAAAGTGAAAGTAAAAATCCACATATAGATGAAAAGTGAAAAAATAAAAATGAAAAGATAAATGTTGCTTCTGTTATCTTGAAGACTTCAAGTTAGGGAGTACTTTGTACATGGAAATAAGGACATATTTGTCGAGACAAATATATGTGTTTGCAAAATAATTAACAAATACAAATCCACATGTGGCTTCTCTTGATTTGTAGCTAAAAATCTCTGAAAAAAGACAAAGGTAAGCTAATTAGAAACTTTGTACTCAGGTTTATAAATTTACACCTAAAAAATATATAAAACTTATACCTATCAAATCATAAACTTTATACTATACTTGTAAAACTTTGAACTACCAAATTAGAAACTTTGTACTCGTAAAAGATCATGCTACCTGTAGTGCTGATCTGCTAATAAAAGGATGTGGTTTTTGGAGTACAAATTATTAGAAATCTCTCTAACAACACTATATGCATATCTATATAACATCCCAAGGTTGAATATTTTTCTCTTCAATTTTTTTAAAAATGAACTGTACATCACCAATGAAAGACTTATGATAGATGATAATTGATTAGCAACAAGCAACTATTTTGGTGGCTGCAACTGTTAGACCCGCCCTATATCAAAAAGACCAAGGAGGACTGTATGTAGACTTCATACCTTTTCATGTCGAACTTGTTTGTTCAGTTATAAGAATTGCGGTTGATATCATAGGGAAAAAGAAGAGAATGAAAAAAAAGAGCATGGATACTTACAAAAAACAAAGATTGTAGCATGAACTCATTTGGAAGAAAAAAAGCTCACATGTATTGATAATATATCTTTGATATGGATTAGAGAATCAAACTTTTCGTAATCTGGATGTGTGAGTAAGTAATATGATAAGCACCCCCACAATGCTATGATGTGTAGTACATCTCTATGGCTTTGGACATTGCCGCTAGTTGGATGTGGATTTAGTTAACAGCTACCAAGGAAAAAAAAGTCAATATCAAAACACTTACTGCTTGCTAACTTCGTCTCTTATCGTTCGATGGCACTCCTTGCTGTACATGCTTAAGGTGTGAAACAAGAAACCACTATGACTGACAATAGCTATCTCTTTCTCTTCTCTTGTCCACAACCTGAAAGTATGTTGAAACAATGGGCAAATGAATCCAGCTACAATGGAGTAGCTAGTCCACTCATGGACCAAGGTAAACTGCATTTACAGGCCCTGTCCTACATGCAAAAGGTTCTGCTGTTTCCTGCATTAGAGCGTTTGTAGTACAAAGGATTCAAAGTCAAGCTATAACAATGCTACAAATAATACCACATCGACTTATTACATGCAATACAAGTGTATATTAATAAAAAAGTTAACTGTTTGCACCATCGCGTTTATTATGACGAGATCTATAAAACTAGATCCATGTTGGATATGCTTTGAGAAAATTTTCGGATCAATATATCTCCCTCTCCCTCTCCCTCTCTCTCTCTCCCCCTACCTCCCTCTCTCACCCTCTCTCTCTCTCCCCTCCCCCTCTCTATCTCTCTCCCTCTCCAAGGATTACAAAATTTATATCGGTAGGTTGAAAATTTTATATTGGTAGGTTTAAAACTTTAAGTAATGGCACTAAAATATTTATATCACTAGTCCAAAATAACTTTACTCTAGGTATTTTATAAAACATTTTTATCACTAGTATGATCAATGTCTTTACCATATGTATCACTCTTTTGGTCATTCAATTTGGCTTTATCACTAGAATCATGCCGTTTATGATTATGATGATGGTGCCCGTGACCCATGCTATGAGCTCCATTTTGAGAATTGTCTTCAACATACATCACAATATTCTCAACAATGAAAAACAGTACAATGCCAACTGCATGGAATAGTAGTTGAAATTAGACATATGCAGAAAGGGAACATGTCAAGGAAGTTAGACACATGGGGAAAAAAATCATGTCAAGGACTCTTGATGAGTAATAAAATTTTGGGAATATATTCATGTCACTAAGAACAATAGTGATTAATGCTTGTGCAGATTTAACATGTCAGCTAGAGGGTGGTGACATCCTACATACTTTGGGTTAAAGGAAAGACTCTGCAGCAACTGAATCAAGAAAGAGGCATCTAAATATGGCAAAACAAAAAGTTCATAAAGGACAACACATACATGTGTAAGATATACTCACATAGTATAGAAAACCCCACAGAAAGATCTTCTAGTGAGTGTGCATGTGCAGCATGAGCATGATCATGACCCTCATGATCATGCGAGTGAGAATGCCCTCCACCTAATCAGGAATTAAAGTAAAAAGTGAGAGAGTGCTCCTATGGCGAATGAATTAAAAGTACTGCATTCTACATTATGTACCAAGTGAAGATCAGAATAAAAGGACTAGTAGGGGGAAGTTTTTTTATTTTTGAAAGATAGAAAGAGAAATTCTATCTATAAAGACATAGAAATTCTAGACTAGGCCTATAAAGACAAATGCCCAAAAACACATTGACTAGTAGGGGGGAGTTTTTTATTTTTGAAAAAGAGAAAAAAAAAGAAAACCAATGCCTAGTAGGGGCATTAACTTTGACCCAAAACCCATTGCCTAATAGGGGGTGGGGGCGGGGGCAAACTTTTTAACCTAAATACAACAAGGCCCAAAACCCATTGCCTAATAGGGGGCCATGATCTTTTTTTCAAAAAAGATAAATTCCCAAAAACACAATGACTAGTAGGGGGAAGTTTTTTATTTTTGAAAAGAAAAAAAACCAGAAAAACAATGCCTAGTAGGGGGCATTATCTTTGACCCAAAACCCATTGCCTAATAGGGGGCACAAAATTTTTTTCCTAAATACAACAAGGCCCAAAACCCATTGCCAAATAGGGGGCATGATCTTTTTTTAAAAAAGATAAATGCCCAAAAACACATTGCCTAGTAGGGGGCAGCTTTTTATTTTTGAAAAGAAAAAATAACCCATAAAACCAATGCCTAGTAGAACTCAGAGCACATTTAATCTCACCTCTCGATTCAGACATAAAAAATGGGACAATCCCAAACAAAGCTATCAAATATGATCACACTAACAAAAAGTAGTTGCAATAGACATCTAGAATCTACTTACATAGATACAGAAGTTCCACTAGCTGTTCCAAAATAAGCCACCCAGCAAAATGCCAACTCCCTGGAATGGCACATAGACAAATTAGTTCGTTAAAGATCACAATTCATTCAAAATTTTGGATACACCAATTACAAAACAAAGTAATTTGGACATACGGCAGTACCACGACTCATGATGGAAGGAGGGCATGGTGTTGCTGGCATACCGTGAAACGACAATAATTGCACGAGTGGACTGCAGCATGCAGTAAGAAGTATTAGCTAGAAGATGATATGCAGTCTCATGTAGGATAATAAAGCTACTAAAATGTCATGGGCTTATCCAAATAACATACATCCACAAGAGCCACAAAAGAAACTGCCATCATAGTAGAAGCTTTACCATCATCAAAAGGTTGGTGCTCCCCACTGGAATGGATAGGGTACACTATTCTGCAAATTGTAGATCAATAAGCTATCACTCTTTTGACTGCATTGCATATTCAGCTAGATAGATGCTTTAAAAGCAAGGGCGGATGATGTATTAAACATTTGCATTTCTATTTATCTTTTGCGGGAGAAAGGAATATAACTTTGTATATGAGAAAGTGCAATCATCACAGATCCGATACAACTTACGATTTAATTTAATCAAGCATGTGCTTCAAACATATGACACAAATCCATTTGTCCGCTTTTGTGGCAATTTGTTTGGTTGATTTGTTCTCTACCGAATGAGTAGAAACACATCGAGAATGAAATTCAAAACAACCTGAGTTTTCTATGTCATTTAACATCAACCATGGGCAAAATTTTTTGAGACAACATTTCATTTGCGGGGTCAATTGCCCACATATGAAACAAATTCTCAAGATAACGGTCGTTCATCTTTGTGAGTTTCATTTGGACCTTGAGATATTACTTTCTATTAGATTGTAACCGCAGAAGATTATCTTAGGGTACATTAAGCTGCATTCACTAGACTATGATAGGAGAAATTGTAATGTAATTGGCTAGGTAGCTCTGAGGGTTTGCTAAGTAAAACAGTGAATCAAATAATAATTCTTATAAGTTCTGATGAAACTATTTTTCGACATACATTGGTTGTATTAGCTGTATCAAAAGCATTTGTTGATAACTTGGTAATATTTGGTGACGGGTACAGTTTTCATTTTCAGCCTAATTTGTTCGAAGCATCTTCACTTACATGAAAACATTTTTTAGTCGCATCACCATATCCATTTGAAGCAGAGGATGGAGCTAATCGTCTATCAATCAAAACCCTCAATGGAATACATTGAGGGACAATATCTTCAAACGTACAAACAAATCCATATGATGACTACAAAATTTGTCCTACTGATTTCCATTACACAGTTATACAGAGAAAGAAAATATAATGCAAATTTTCAATAATAAAGGAAACTTAGCTAGAAAATTATCATGTGTAGAAATATAAGAGAACCACACTAGCTTGCCTAGATATATAGTGATGGTCTTATTGCAAAGTTGTCATGTTTAAAACTATTAGTAATGATGAATAATTCTAAGATTTGGCATAGTAGAGATTCCGATAGAGCCTATTTTCTCTTTCATATGATTAACCGGTGTGTCACTAATTGCCTAATACATTTTCGAATTCTGAATTTCAGTGCATTCGATGCTATATATCCAGCCATCACATTTAAAAAGTAACAAATCGACGAGCTCTCGGAAGACACAACAATACTAAGGTGCGATCCCCCTCGATCACCCCAATTTCTATTCTAAGTTATAAATAATAAATAACGTGTACCATCGATCGGCTCCTAAGCCACACCATCTATCTGTCATCCATGTTCAAGAACATACGGGCAAAATCTAATCTGAGTAAATACAACTTGGACAAGGTAGTACCTCGCGATCGTCGGTGACCTTGAGCACGAGCTTAAGCCTCGCAGTTGTCGGTACTTCATCACGTAGCGGTCCGACGAGACACGAGCACATACAGGGTTTGGTAGGATCGGACACGGGGAATGAAGCTATCTTTGAAAATGGGCCAATTAACAGTAATCTTGAATAAAAGCTATCTTTTGTGCTAATGACAAAAGATATAACAATGCTACAATAATACCACATCGACTTATTACATGCAATACAAGTGTATATTCATAGAAAAGTGGAAACCGTTTGCACCACCGCGTTTATTATGACGAGATCTATAAAACTAGATCCATGTTAGATATGCTTTGAGAAAATTTTCGGATCAATATATCTCCCTCTCCCCTCTCTCTCCCCTATACCTCCATGTCTCTCCCTCTCTCTCTCTCTACCTCCCCCCTCTCTCTCTCCAAGGATTAGAAACTTTATATCGGTAGGTTGAAAACTTTATATTGGTAGGTTTAAAACTTTAAGTAATGGCAATAAAAATATTTATATCACTAGTCCAAAATAACTTTATTCTAGGTATTTTATAAAACATTTTTGTAGCAAAAAACCTTTCAGCTATGATATTATATCACTAGTCCAAAATAACTTTACAAAGTTTGCTATGTCTTGGTTCAAAGTTTTGTAAAATCGAGTGTAAAGTTTTCAACCTATTCGTACAAAGTTTCTAATGTTATAGTCTAAAAGTTTCGAACCTAGTAGCAAAAAGTTTATAAATAATATAGTCTAAAGTTTTTAAACTAGCAAAGATATAGTTTGTTAGAATAAGAGATTAATAAAACTTTAAACTATGATATTTCAAACTTTTTTTTTGCTAGATTCAATACTTTAATTTATGACATTATAAACTTTGTAGTGGTAGGGTCAAAACTTTCAAAATTCATACACATATGGACTATGAAAAGTTATAAAACTTTTGCGCCACTAGTTAAAAAATTTGAATTATCACATTTTAAACTTTGTAATTGCTAGCTTTAAAACTTCACACCAAATTTTTTTAAAAAGGTTTTACTCGAAGCTAGAAAACTTTGTATTACCACATTAAAAACTTTATACTGGTACCTTAAAAACTTTGACCTATTATATGATAAACTTTGTTAAAAAAGTTAGGTTCAAAACTTTAGAATCGATATTAATAAAACTTTGAACCATGATATTTCAAAATTATAAAACTTTATATTGCTACATTCAAAACTTTACACTTGGAAATTATAAAACTTTTAACTCTACTATTACAAACTTTATATTGTTAGGTTTAGAACTTTCCACTCGAATTTGTATCTACCCTAACTCACAACGGTGACCACTAGGCAATCTAAGTAGGAAGATTAGATTAGCTGAATTAGAATATATTGGCATAACAATAATTAGCTAATCGAAGTACAGATGCAGCCCACAAAGTCACATTAGTTGTCCTCTTTGCATGCAACATATAGTATGTAGCACATTAATAAAACAGTAAGTAGTTCTGTGACAAGAGCTAGTGAGCTATTTCCTAACCGCTAAGATAACATAGCATTAACTTATCAAATCAAATATGATTTAAATGTTTTTAATGACCTGACAAAGAACTTTTTGGTCGCCAAAGGAGATTATTCAGAAAAGTTCTATACTTGAAAAACTTGATGCTGGTGCTAAAGTTCTAGAAAAAAAAAGAAACAAATGATAGCTTGTATTTTAGAATGAATGATAAGCAAAAGTTGTAGTTGAAACTCAATAATTTATATTCATAAGACAGAGATAACCTATGCAATTTAAGATTGTAATTTATCACATTTCACTAACACGAAAACATGCCCTTTTATATGAAACATTGTTGCATCTAAAACAGAATGTAAATGAACCCCTCGCAAGGATTACATCTAACATCACTATCGCAATTCATCAAGATGAATTGAATTTAGTTTATAGGGTCTTGAAACAAATAACAAGTGAAGCAAAATAATCAACCTCATACAAGAATATGATGTTATCATTAGTTAAAATCTCATCATGGAAAACACCCAAACTGTACCCGCAGTAACATGAAACGAACCCTTTTCTTTTGTGTCTGCTATTTGTAAGACACCAATAAAGTTAAATTTGACATGTCAAAGTATCATAACTGAATGTAATAAAAATATTTTTTGAAACTGTAATCGACCGAGTTATACCTCTATATGGAAGAAAGTATCTCATCCAAGGATCTGAGCGTACATAGATTTGTTTTCCAATACAATGCTCTTGTGAGTGTAAAAATGCTTATAGCTCCCCGAACACATTGATTTTTGCTTATAGTTTCATCACATCTTGGCATCTTGCACGCAAAAAGTGTAGGATGGCTTTGTTAGATTTAAAGAGTATTTATTCATTAATCACAAAATTAAACTCTAAAAAAAGAAGACCCATAAAAGTATCATCAAATATTTTCATATTGGAATCAGAACTCAATAGCCTAAGCGGACTTGCAAAGGCAAAGCAACAACAAGTCGAAAAAATGAAATACGCACATTATTGGTTCACATTTTTAATAAAAACATCCTGACGGCTGAAAAAGGCAAACAAATCAAAACACTGCCACTATGAACTAGTCATCGATTTTGCATTCATAACTTCAGATCCTAAACTCCTATCGGGACTTCCTACCCTAGACGAACATATGAAAATAAAACAGATGTCCCTATATTATGATCAATTGGAGAAGCACGGACTCAACACACCAAAGATTGTGCTAAATTTTAGGGAAACCATTGCAAAACACCGAGATAAAAAAAAAACAAATTACTCAAGACACACCGAAAAAATGTTGTCATTATTCTAGTCGACAATGGCTAAGTTGTTGGGTTCATCTAAAAATCCTAGTTCTCTTGCAGACCAACTTAGCTATTGTCATGCAAATAATATGTATAGATAGATGGCATTGCCATTCATCTAGTATAAAATGTTGTCATTATTCCAAATCGTAGTAAGTTGTCGTTCATCTAAAAATCCTAGTTCTACACCAACTTAGCTATTGTGGTGCAAATAATATCTATAGATCGATGGCATTGAGCTTCATCTAGTAGAAAAATGTTGTCATTATTCCAGCCGTAATAAGTTGTCGTTCATCTAAAAATCCTAGTTCTCGCAGCCCCTACGGACATCTCGGCCGAATGCATGGTCATTTACTTTCAAACAAGTTCAAGTTGCGTAAAACAACTTGACATGGTCGAAAAATGCGTTAATTTGGTTCACTTTTCTTGCTCCCTGAACCACATAAATCGAAGAATAAAGCGAAAACGTGCACGCACGACTCGTGCCTCGCTACCTTCAATTTGCATCCGCCAAGGCCTTAAAAATAGCAGTTGGTGATGTGATATCTTCTTATCCTACTAAACAACCTAGGGAAAAACAGTTTGAGCTGCACAAACCGCTATTTTAGTTCTATGCCTTTTATGCCTAATTAACTAGAACTACACAAGTACATACGTGATTTTTGTTGTTTCAACCAATGAATATTTCTATGCCTTTTAGTTGGTGTACTGCATGTTCGCAATGTTTTGATCCCAAAGAAGAGCAAAAAGAAGTGAATCTGTGCTTGCATTGGCCCCGGGCCCCATGGTACCTCTTGACCGAAAGCCATGAAACAAAGTAAACATGATTCATCTCTTTCTCCCTCTTTGCTCGCATCCGATAGAGTTGCTTTGTGGATAAAACAATAAACATAAAGCGGGGCCGGAGGGGCGGGAGTGGTGGAGTCGCATACCAGTATGAGCTGCGGGTGTTGAAGGCGTCCGGTGGTCGACGACGGCGATGCACTCACCGCAGCGGCCGCCGGATCTCGGTGTCGCACTGTAGCCGACAAAGAATAATAAGCAATTAGCGAGCAGATTTTCACTTGAGAATGTACAAAAAGAAAAGTACAGGTCCAATGCAAAAGCTAAATTTAAAAAACCAGAGCCTAAACATGGTATATAAGTTAGGTTCCAATTTGACCGTTTTAGTCTTTTATAGTTTAGAAATTTCAAATTAGCCTACTTTCCGAGAAACAAAAAGATATTGCTGCCTATGCCTACCGGTCGATCTACCCGCTCGATTTTTGTTTTTATTGCCAAAAATGCATGGCTTGTTCCTCCGATTCTTTGGATCGCCAGGATACATTTCGACAAAGAATAGAATAGGTGCATTGTCGTGGCGGCGGCGGGGTGAGTAAAACTAACTTTGGTATGGTAGCCTAAAATTAAAGATTATTGCCGCTGGTGTAACCGGCAGAAACTCTTTGTGGTCGTGAGCCCCATTGCATCACACTAAAAGGGAAAAATAGCTGCATGCTACTTGCATGGCACCATGCGTGCTAATGGCGTCATCTAATTCTTGTAATGCAACAAGGCAAAGCCACATATACAAGATAAGCAAGGAAAAATAATAGGGGACAAAATCCTGCTTCAATTATCGTTCCCCGACAAGTAATTAGGGGTTCCGTTGTCTAGATTTCGGAAATTGGCATCGGGAAAACTACTCTTTTCTTAGTACAATTCAGCATTGGCACTTCTCTACCACACCAACACACAAAAAAGAGGTCCAAGGAACAAATAATTATTATAGGAATGAAATGCAAAAAAAAAAGTTGTTCCAAGATTTAATAAAAAATTTGAAACTAGACAGTTGATTCACAAACTTTGGAGCCATGTTAGGTGCTCTATCTGCAATGGACAAGAATTGAAGTTCAGGAACTAAATAACTTCATTTTGTTAAATCATATGGCCATTTTGCATGATCATAAGCAAGCTGAAAAAAAAAAAAACAGAACCCCTATACAAATGATCCTCTACACGATAAGACTGAATCAGGTAACACATAAAACTTGAGGGTCAACCCAAGAAAAAATTGAAGCCACGGTGCCTTGCTCACAAAAGCACCGCTTAGTCTGAAGATACATTCTGATATAAACATAAAGCCAACATAAAATAGCACTATATTTGTTGTACTAAACTACAGTTTGCACACAAATTTAGAATGGATCTGTGGCTTCATTGTTACAGTTCAATGAGGTAGCTCCGAATCCAACTAAGATTGATCACCATCACCGGGAAGAGGTACTTCTGAATTAGGTGCGGATTACGGTCTCACACGGGGATTAACAAAAATGTTTTAAAAGGGGATCTGGGAATTAACAAAAAAAAATGGTCACGCATGTCTTAGATGTTGAAAAAAAGAGAGCGGGCAAGAGTGAGAAACTAGAGAAATGGGATGCCACCTACCAGAAAAATTTCGTTGAACAAAAGAAATTTAAATCCGGATGCGATCCGAAGCAAAGCGAGAAAAAAAGGTAGTGTGAGAAAAAATCCAAGTAGATCCAGATCGTGGGTGGGGTTCCCTTACCTTCCACTCTTACGTAGGCCCCCGCACGGGTGTATCAGCTCTCGGCAACCCGACGCCCACTTGAGAGGAGCTCGACACACTTTGCTATGGGATTTGCCTCGCTGCCCCCCTCCACTGCTTTGGGTTTTGCTCAAGTATCTGGAGAGTTTTGTGTCCTGTGCGAGAGATACAGAAATGGCCTCCACTTGCACACTGGAGAAAATAAAAATTGGAAAAGGAACCAGCTCGAGAGAAGAAAGAGAAAAGTTGATCTAGGAACAAGATTTAAAACAATAAAAAAACAATAAACAATTACTGAGTATCCACCGATTATTATTACGGATCAACTTCAGGTGAAGAATTTGGACAAAAAAAGTAGTCTCAACCTACCATGGAACATGTAACTTTCAATCAACAAAAATAAAAGGCTTTAAGTAAGGAAGTTAAACAGGTATACGACTATGAAGTTATACTAAGATGTCAAATGGACTGCGTTAAATTGAAGTAATACTGATCAAATGGGTTAAACTGATTATTATTTCGCCAAAATATCCAAGAAAAAGAATCAATTGCACCTTAGGATAACCAATGCTAACCTAGAAGACTTTTAACAAAATTGTGACTGTAAATAAGACAATCAGAATGGAATTTGATGATACTAGAAACGCATTACAATAATATTGTTGAAAGTAAACACAATTATGACAACATGCATATACATGTATTTAAGTAGGTATAACAATTTAAAAACAGTCAATACATTTCATGTCGAGGCCCATATAGTTGCACAAAAAATACATCCCAAACAAGAGAACTCATTAAATGGATATAATTAACAATAGATGGATTCAATTTATGTAACAATCACAATATTATGCCCGCACCATAGGAGCAGCCAGCAGAAAAACAAACATTCTCAAAGTACTACTACCAAATCTAGCAAAACTTTAAGCAATCAGAATTTCAGCAATTCATCAAACATGGGCATATTTAAGAAACTAGTTTGCAGTTGTCAAAGCGAGAATTCAGATATCAATCGGACAAACATACTTTGTAGTTATCAAACAACACAAAAATTATTCCAAAAATAATTCACTTATCAATCAACACAAAAATTATCACAAACAAGTAGCAAGCGGACACCTGCAAGAGCTTTTCTTTGCTGCATCGCACACTTTCTACGTTTAGTGAATTGCACATTCTTATCATATATGGCACCAATTAAATTCTAACTTTATTTAACCTTCACCCCTGTGCTAGGTCATCAAGAAGAATAGGGATCCACAATGGGAGGATGAATTCAAGTTTCTGTGAGGAGCCTCCTGTAAATGATAAACTACATGTTGAAGTCATAAATAAATCCCAAAAGAAAGGACTGATATATGAGAAGGTAGAATGGAATTCTAATCATCCCTTTTATCACTAATCTACTGCACCCGTGACCATTAGGTATAGGATCGATGAATCGGCTTTTTGGAACTAGCGCCATGAAGTATGTAGAGAGAATTCTAAAGGTGAATCATTTGAAGGCATAAATATCAATCCGAAATTGAGTCTGCAGTGGAGAACTTCCTAGAGACGAAGATCAAGAATGCATGAAGGTTGAACTTTTAAAAAAATGCCCGAAGGTGGTATACATAGGAATGTTCGGTGTACTTGAATAGGCCAATAGCTGTAATTTAGCTCATGTACATATTTCCTTTGTTTCCGGACAACCGTTGACATTTGACTCCTCTCTCTACTTCTATCTCTATCTCTCTCATAAGAGGAGTGCAACAAATTTTTTTCCTAACTACCTCTTACTTAACAAGACCTAAATTTTTTTATACAAATAGAGAATCTGAAAGTTAGAATAGAGAATCTAGTTTTGTAGATCTAGATTTTCTATCTCCATCTCTATGTCCCTCTTACTTAACAAGACCTAAATTTTTTTTCAGCAAATAGAGAATCTGAAAGTTACAATAGTGATTATCCATCATGTTTTACAAAAATAAAACAACCAACAATGAAGAATTTACTATCAAAGCTAGAAAGAGGAATCATATATAGAAGCAAGTAAAATAAAGCAAGTAGAGTTATGCATGCAGTTATAGATGCAGGAAAAAGTAGTGGTCATAGTAGACCTCCATACAGAAACAGTCTACCTGATCTAACAATGCGGTAGCTAAATTTTTAAATAAGTTCTGAAACTGATGAACGCTTTGGCAAGTTGTTTTCACCATGGTCCTATGTAATTTACCACATTACCATATTCAACACTGAACTTTTTTACATTTGTCAAGGCTGTGCAATTGAATACCTTACAGCTTGAGGATTACACCATTACAGACTTTGGGCATATGAGACCAAAGAGGATGCATCTCATAAAACACAGGGTAATTTGGGGAAAAGGCAAAGATGCACACCGAATCGTTGGAGACGATCACCGCCACCGAGTACACGCGTTCCCGCAGATAAGGAAACCCCGACAGTGCGGCCGCAGCCAACCGGATCTCAAACAACAAATACAAGGATTCGTCGATGCCGCCTCAAAATCAAAAACCGCATCCAAATTGAAAAACAAAACTGCCTCAAAATCAAATCCGCCTCGAGATCAAATCGGAATCATAAGGAAATAAACAAAATTCAGTCATATGACCATATCTATTTCTAGCAGAGGATGGGGCTAATCAAATACCAAACAAATTTATTCACATGAAGTTCAAATTAAGAACATATACATCCGGTCTAAGTTCAAATTCCATTAACTTCTTATGCCTTATAATTTAAACTTATACAAGACACTTGCCTTCCGATTAAAATGGTGTGAAGCAATAATATGAAACATGTTTACTAAAATAATATGCATAGTTAAAATTTGCTATACTATCCTTTCGTCATAAAAAACATGTCGACGTTTACGCCTGATGTGAAATTTCTGCTTTTCAAAAAAAAAAAAAAAAAGATGTGAAATTTCTGCTCGAAGGCACTAACTTCATCGCATAAAAATGAAAAAATAAACTAATGCAATAACAGTTAGAATGAATGAACTTGTACAGGGAATTGCAATTAGTAGTGACTTGTGAAGCACCACCTGATTTGGCAGATTCGAGCAAAGTGATTACATTGATTAAGTGATTCGGACCACGCTTGTAAGATAGACATTTAATAAAGCAAAACTTGAAACAAAATGTAATTTCAACTATTCATCCAACATGGGCTTATTTCGGATCGGATAGAATTTCAGCTATAAATTTTAAGAAAAGCATTTCGAGCACATTATGGATATAATTGTACATCACCGAAAAACACTTAGGGGAAATAACTTCAGGGGACAATATATCTTTCGTGAGCATATACATCTAGTCAAAGTTCAGAGGTAAGGAAAAAAAAAAAAAATCAACGTCGCTCTTTGGACATCAAATTTTTTTGATGCGTATATGATCTCAAATATGTTAATTAAAAAGTTAAAAACCACCTAATGAACTAGGACTACAAAGAACTTTTATGATTTCATTGTTTAAACCAATGCAGACTTCTATGCATTTTAATTATAAACCACAAAACAAACAATACATTGTAAGCTAGGGTGTGCTGCATGTTCACAATGTTTACATATCAGAAAAAAATAAAAGCAAAAGAATCTGTGCTTGCATTAGCCCCTACAACAAATAGTGCCTCTTAACTGAAATCCATGAAACAAAAGCAAACATGATTCATATATTTCTCCACATTTCCTATGCATCCGACAGAGTTGCGAAGGACAAAATCAATACACATAAACAAGAGACTGGAGCAGCCGAGAGCACCGATGTCGAATACCCGGATGTCCCCAGGTGTCGAAGGCCGCCGGTGCGACGACGACGATGTACACGATGCGGCAGCCGCTGAATATCGGGGAAATAATTGCTTCTCCCCGCCAGACCGCGAGATTTGCCAGATTTTGTTGGATTCCGCTCCTCCAACTCGAATCGGACTCCACCTCCAACAAATCCGCAACCAAATCGAGATGTACACGTCGACGAATCTGCAATACAACAAATCCACACAAAATCGAGATGACTATGGCGGCGATTGTGCCCCAGATCAAAAACACATCGCACCCGAAAATACTAAGGCCTGAGGGGAAACACGGTGAACAGTCACCTCTAAGTCGCCGTCGAGGGAGGGAAGGAGCACGGGCGATGGGCCGGAGCTGGAGAAGCACGGTGAACCCTCACATCCAAGTCCCCGCCGAGGGAGGGAACGGGCACGGAGATGGGCCGAGCTGGAGAAGCACGGGGGGAACCCTCACCTCAAAGTCACCGCCGACGGAGGGAAGGGGCACGGAGATGGGCCGGAGCTGGAGAAGCAAAGACGCAAACCGCGACTTCGGGCGCATCGGCGGGCGCGGGAGCGGATCCGGACCGGGCGGCGAGCGAACTTGCCGGGCTTGCAAAGCTCCACCTTCTCTCGTGCGCACGATGCGTAGGAGGAAGCCCACGGCGAAGACACACAAGAGAAAAATCCGCCGGTGGGAGGATACGCCGTCGCCCAAAATCGCCGCCTCCGGGCGAGGGAATTCCAACGGCGTTGAGGGGGAGAAAGGGGAAAGCGAACGGTCCTCTGGATACTGGGCGGTTTACTGTTTGAATTATTTTAAGGCACCGGATGAATCCAGGAAACGACGGAGAAAAAGACAAAAAACGGAAAGGACACGAGACACCAGCGCTTAGGACGTGTGCACCAGAAACTGTAGTGGCGCGCGTGCGCCAAATAAGGATTGGGCGTCTCCTCGTGTGTGCCTACGGGTGGGAGTAGGAGTAGAAATTTTTTTTATATATATATATATATATATATATATATATGGTAAATTTTTCCTACACCCTAGGTGTAGTTACACCTGCCTGCTAGTACACACGTGGAGAGGCCACCGGCCAGCAGTGAAGCTACCGGGTTAAAATACTTGACCCGTTTCCACTCCAGCGTCGGTACGCATATACATGCCTATTTTCTCGGATCTGAAATCAAGTTTTAGATGGCCGCCACCGCCCACCAATTTAAACGCAGCCCTCCAGTCGATCGGCCCTATTTGAACGCGGGTTCTGCCATCCCTCTTGTACCATCACGGCGGCGCAGCCCGGTGCCACGGCGCATGAAGCCCCGCGCGCCGAGCCCCTTTGCGGCGGCTTGGCTGGAGGCCAGCCCTGTTGGCGGCCCCTGGCGACGGCGTTTTTGGAGCTGCGGCGGCGGACTCTCTCCACGTGGTGTCCGCGTTTATGGAGTAGCGGCGGCGGGCCCTGCACTCCACCCATTGGCGGCACGAAGCACACGTAGATCCTGCTCTGGTCTCCGTCGTTCATAAGAAAGGAGGAGCCAACACCGCTCTGGTCTCCGTCGGCATTGTGAAAGCTGCGTGTGTGCGTTGGTGTGTATGCTTATTCAATGTACGCACTCTCTCTTTTTTTCCGTTTGATCTTTCGGTTCTAATCTACACGCTAGTTCCTGTCTTCCTGAATCCATCTTCTTGTGTCTGGTGCCAGCGGCTCCTATCAGGTACAGGACCGGTGAGTATCCTGCCATGGTCGATCTATATGATTTCAGTTTCCTGCATCGTTCTTTGGTCGATCTATATACCCGCCTGTTTCTCATTTTGTTAGATTTCAGTTTCCTGCATCTCCTCGTTGGTTCGTTGGTCGATCTATAACGCGGTTAGCTTGTTTCTCATTTTGTTATTCTTCATGAATCAGGTAGCAGATTGCATCTGGAGACGAAGCTACTACGTCTGCATCGCCAGTCATCCGCCGGCCAAAAGCAAGCTGATAGATGAATACACCAGTAGTCAAAAAAAAAAAGTATATGCACAAATATTTCATTCTCAATAAAGTATGAATGCATACTCTTGCTGTTTTGTATGTCTCCATACGTCAATGTATGCACATATACTCTGGTTGTGTGGCTTAAGTATGCTCTTATATTATCAAAATCTTGGCGTATGTATGCATACTCCGTTCCGAAAAAGTATCTATTGTACGTGTACCCGGCCCATTCCAAAAATTATGTACATATACTCTATTCTAAAAAGTATGTACAAATACTCTATTATAAAAAAGTATGTACAGGTACTCTTCTAAAAAGTATATACATACTCTATTGCAAAAAGTATGTACTGATACACACATACTCTAAAATATATATAAAAAATGATACTCCATTCCACTGTGTATAAGTACTCGTATATAATATAACTTGAAAACCAGATAAGACAACAACCGGCCGTAAACTCCTCACAAATAAAATATATCGGTATTTTGTTCTCAAAATAGTATGTATGTATTGTAAATAGTATGTACACATGCGCACTAACACATTTTCAAATAAGTCCACACCGATCTGTTTGTTGCCGTCAAATGCGTGTACCTGCATGCAACCGAGAATCTCGTGCTCGTGTGGCCTGCATGGAACCGAGGCTAGCGCTGATGCTATTGGATTGCTGATGGTGCCTTCAAACCCGATTAAAGGAGGGTGTAGATACTCCCGGTGTATAGAAAGTGCACCCTATATATATATATATATATATATATATATACCCCCATGTGTATATCTCTAGATTTATAGTGTATATGACCGGACGAAGTGTATGTAGACGAAGTATGTGATCATACTAGATCATCTAGGGTGATATGTATGTTCATACATAGAGTATGTGGTTATACTTATTTTATATACTACAGTAGTGGTATTTTAGTAATATATTAAAAATATGAGTTCCAATTTTTTTTCCCGTAGTAAGATCTGAAGTATCTTAATATGAGTATATAAACATACTCAAAATGATAAACAAGTATGAACACATACACAATGTGGTTTATTGAAGATGGGAGTAACTACTCCCGGAGTATAGAAAATGCACCCTATATGTATATATATATTTCAGAATTGAAATGACCACCTTGCATATTGATCTCAAAAAACTTGGCTGTATAACCATCAGTTATGGCCATGCATGTTCTAAATCTCTTATTTTGGATGTAGGTGATAGTTAAAACTCTTCGTTAGTTGCTATTGTTGCAGTTCAACCAGAGGTTTCGAAGGCTATGGCTACATCCGAAGAGATCTAGGTAAAAGTTTTTAACCATAACATTTGCTATCTATTTATTTCACCCTTAAAAAAGCCAGTTGATAGTTCTGACACTGATCCAGTTTTCTATCATGTCTTTAACATTTGCCCAATTTTAGTATGCTCATACTAAGAACCTGAGAGTTGAAACAGTCCTTTTATGCTTTATGTATATTTTTAGAAGCAATTTGAACTGAAATATGCAATTTGCCGTACACTGTTGATATTGGTTACCTAACTGAGTTAAATATACCTTTGTACTATCGAAGACAATAGTTAGTAATAAAATTCACTGAAATTTTTAAGTTCAGTGATATCTTGTTGAAAATGATATCCAAAGCTGCCAGTCTTAAGTTGTAAGGTGCTCTCAGTAAAAGGTTTCAATAGCGGTGATAGTATCATATGTTGCTATGTTTTTCCTGCTGTGGATAGGTGAGGGGTGTTCACTTTTTGACGGGATTCCAAATGGGGATATGCTCGGAGGTGGATTGATCTTTGTTACGCACACTGTGTGGTCTTGGTTAACTGATGCTTGCATGGTTTTGATCCTTTATGGTTTTGATCCTCAACTTGAAATAGAAATTATATAATTCTGAATTCTGAACCTACTGAAATAAATTTATGGCTGGTCTTGGGGACCTTTGTCAGCAGTTATGTCTCTGTTGATGAGTGCATCACCACTCTCTGAGGACATACAGGTCAGTTCAAGGAACAACCATGGTTAAAATGTTCCATTCTAATTTTTATGTTTCATTTTCTGAACCATTACTCTTTTGCACTGCAAATATACATGTGTGTGCAGATGGGATGGGAGACCCTTTCCATCGAAGGCTTTTCAGCAAGCAGCACTGCTTGATAACTAAACTAGGTCATTTCTTCTACAATAGTTTATCTGTGGTAGAACAGTCTGTAGTAACACACTTTCAGAGGTACTTGTCTTTTTACTAGACACTAAGTACCCCAAAAGTGAGCTAATTCAAACAGTTCCGTCGAGCACACCCCAAAGGAGAGAACTCAAAATCAACATTTTTCCATCAGGATCATAAATGAGAGAGTAAAACACAACATTCTTAACCATTTCATACATCACTTTAATACAACATCAGAGTATTACATCAATTAGTTATATCAGCAGAATATGATAATGTTATCGAGTTTTTAGCGGAAACAAAGTTTATTTTAATGACAAGTTTAAGTATTAACATGGTAGCATTTATATATATGAAATGATAACAGAATGTAAGACTTTTCTTTGGTAAAACATTTTTGGTCAGAGTTTTTAAATAAACTCTATGTCTTCAACGTGAAGGAAATTCTCGCTGAGCCCACCGGGAGATTTCCACACAAAAGGTCAACTTATCAAAGACTGTTACCCGCAATAGGGTAGAACGAACCCCGAGTACTTTCGATTGTACTCCATAAGACTTACCCGTCGGGGAGAAAATAAAAGACTCCAAAGATGTGCAAGGCTATCAGCCTTGTGGGTTTATTGCATCCGGAGGAAGCATTACTCAATATGTATCCTTATATTCAAGTTTTATTAGTAGTCATAATTCATCCATTAGCTAACCATTCTAGGTAAGCACCTATGCTACTTTCAAGCAAGGGTTGAACAATCAGAACCATTTTATCTCCTTCCATGTTCTAGTTCTTACTACGGTGCTAGACCATAGCCAAGTCATACCGTCAGAACAATGGCGATTCGCGAATCAATGTAGCCCAGCTGGGTACCCCGAAACACACGCCTCGCTTGTACCCCAGGCACAAACAAGACCAACCCATTCTACTCCCCGCCGAGGGCTCCGGTCTTCGTTCAAACTTGGACTCTAAGCCCCCACACATGAGACCCGTCCTCCGGTGCGGTGCAAGGACCTCCACCTTTCACTGCCTCCAATCAGTCGGTCCAGAAAGAGCCGGAACCCACGACAAGAGAGTAACGAGTCTTCCCGCTCCCATAACCAAGTTTGTGCTCAGGATAATAAGTCTGCGTGACCTGACTACCATCCACAGCAATGGGCGGCCTCAATCGACACAGGCGGGACAAATGCAACCGAGCCTCGCTTCGGTCGTCCGACCAAGTCAATCCAAATCCATTCCATCGAAGTGACACGATCATCAAGGCACCATCTTTTCTGCTATATCTAGATGACGCCACGATCCATCGTTGCTCCTATAATGATATATGTGGATGCGACATAGAGATGTAATTAATATACGGCGATCGCAATTGTTAAAGTACGATTACGCCTCTCAAACTATCGAGTCCGCTCTAACATGCTAGGTTACGTATTCACGTTGTCGGATAAGGCGCTATTTCCCAATCAGTATTTTAGTTATACAACACCAAAGTGTTGCTTTATTCATTTTATTGATTTAATATATATATTCAAACTAGGGCTCATTAATCATCCTAGCAAACTGATTATTCAGGAGCTACAAAAATTACAGCGAGTAGCTAATAATATTAGAGAATTTACTGTGAAATTTTTATAGTCAGCACTATCACCAATTTATTACAAAAATTCCTACAAATTTATATCTTATAATATTGAGCATCTCAATTTAATTAAAGAACTCCTGAAAGTATTATAGAATTGTGTGAACACGATACACTAGCAGATAGATCATGATTCTAGGATTCTAGCAAAATTAGTTTCACAATTTTTGGACAGATACATAAATTAATATTGACTTTACAAGTTTACCTTAGAAACTAAATTAGAAGTCGAAACGGGCCGGCGGCAACCAAATCAGCCCAGCAGTCCAATGCGGCCTGCGTGGAGCGGTTGCGCGCACCGCAGGCCGGCCCAACAAGTGACTCCTAGCGCCGTGTTCACACCAACAGACGAATGACCACGGCGGCGCGACTGTTCCAATGAGTCTATAGGCTAACGAGACGGTAGAGCTCACAAGGAAGCATCAGTAGCTCACTGGGATTCGCTCTGTGGTGCTGGTTGAGGTGGAGGAGCGCTGAGCTGGCCTGGCCACGTGCGAGCGGGCGGAACGGTGGTGCAGCAAGGCGACAGAGCTGTCGGACTCCTATTTTAAGAGTCCTAAAATACACGTATTTGGGGCAGGATCATGCACAAATACGCCTACATCACACAGTATATGGTACACATATTTGATGAAATACCGAGCTTTATTGATACGATAAAAAAGGGTCTTACAACGTCAGGTTCAGAGGCGTAGCCTCAGGGGGTACATAGCTAACAATACGCAATGGCTGCGGGGCGGTGATTACATCAGAGGGTAGTACTACTACAACGGAAACTAAGCGATAAGCGAAATCATGCCATAGGCATGCTGTCGTCGCGCAATCGAAACCCTACACACTAGCGACATCCTCGTAACGTGCTTCCTAAGCCTTGCGTTCCTTCTAGTCTTCAAGGTCCATGTCATCTTAGGCATCGTAGTCTTCTTCGGCATCTGTGAGTCAACAACGGGTACTCGGCAAGTCCAACCAGGGTGTGGAGGTGGAGGATATTTCTTGTGGGTTAATTATGGAGTTTTGGGCCCCGGGGCAGTATTACCATTCCCCGCCGGTTCGAGTTATCTTGATCATAAGACATCAACAAACAACGCATATTAACATATAGAGTTTTCTAATCAAAGGGGACCTCAATCCAGCATGTCCATTACCAAGGGCGTGGCTATTCGAATAGATTTATAATAAACTCTGCGAGAGGGTGTACACAATTCCCCACATGATAGATACTACCCATCCATGATCAGTGGCAAGAATAGTACTAACAAGACCTCGTGACCGAAAGGATGCTACCTTAGGTGTCCATATATTTCCGCTCACGGTCTGCCCCCAGGGGTTGGATTTGGGGGCCTATCTCTCCGGATGATCCGCATCCCTACATAAAAAGCGAGATGAATAGCATCTCTAAAGGTGGCTCGAACTCGGCCTATCACAAAAGTTTAACATAGAGGATCACATAGCAACCACGCCAACCAGACACTGAATGATCCGCACTCGGTTAGTCTCCCCGACAAATCCGCTTTGCCTACACCGGCCTCCTTAGCGAAAAAATCATACTTCTACCTAACGGGGTGTGAGACCAGGTCTACCCATATAGACATGTGGTCATGCGAGTAATAATACTGGCTGAGATGACCAATGAACCAATCCTTATACGACCGAAGCGAGTATCTCCACAGGGATCTCTCCAAGATTCCTGCCAAAGTAGTTTATCCCGAATAAATACCCTCACTCGCTCCCTGTCTAAGTTCTTCAATATAGGTAGATATTGTATGAGCATAAACATAACATAGACACTACGCATAGTGTAAGCACAATGATTCCATCAATTAAATATCTCTCATCATTGAGTTGATTCCTGTAATCGAAGATTATGGATCATTATTATTATTATTTCACAAGCTCATAGAACTCATAACTGGTTGATCATTATATCAACAACATCATAGAGTTATGGTTTTACAACATTATGGTGGTAAGGTGGGGGTTGAAACTTGCCATCGTCGTATTCTCCTTCGGTCTCGTTGAAGTCCAGGTCTTCACTTTCCTCGGGATTGGTGTCTTCTGTCGATCGACGCTTAATAGATGAGATGGCTACTCAATAAAGCAAAATAAACATCCATAGAACTATATGGTGGTACATGATGTAATGCATAGAGCTTGATTTTAGATGAATTTTGGTGGTGGTTTCACATGAAACAGAGTTAGGATGCAAAAGATATGAATTTTGGAAGTTTATTCATTATTTAAATTATCTAGCAAGATTTTATATGATTTTTCTAGTGCATGATAAAATGTGCAAAATAAATGAAAGTGTTTCTAAATGCATCTAGTTAATTTACAAATTTTCTTGGAACTTTTAGAAATAAGGAAATAGGGTTTGTAGTCTTGGGTGTACACTTCCCGGGTGTACGTAGCAATTTCCAGGGTGTACCCAGCACAGGTGTGTGTGGTGCGTATGACAGTGGGTCCTGCCTTGACGTCATTAGTGATGTCATCACGCTTGGTCCCCACATGTTAGCGTCGCGAGAGGGGAATGGTGGGTACGACATGGTGACGCCGGCTGTTCCATCCGCCCCACCCAGGTCGATGGGGCGTGCAAGGGGAGACAACGATGGTGTCACTGTTCGGTGCTAGAGTAGGGGAGGGCGGCCACGGGCTTGCCGGAGTGCCGTATGCCGGCGGTAGTAGGCTCGGGCGTGGATTCCGAGGGTTGGACGAGGCTCGGTGCGTCTTTCCACGGCCGTGGGTTGTGTCGGTTAGGGTGGCGGATGACTAGAGCGGCGTCGCGGGCTCGCGGAGCATATCGGATATGGCGGCCGGACGGTGCAAGCACTCTATCCTGCCTTGTTTGCTCTTCAAGTGTAGTGTGTGCGTGTGCGAGGGCGTGTGGAGTGCTTCGGTGCGGTGGAGACCATAGCCGGCCTTGACGACGGCTTCGCCGACGGCAGCGATGCGGCTTGGCGGTGGCGGTGGTCGTGGGCCAAGGGGCTCGAGGGCAAAGAAGGGCAACCAAGGGCATGGGGAGGTAGAGGGGAGAGTGGGGATGCTCACCGGCAACACGAATAGGGCGCCAGGGCTCTAGGAGAGGAGGATGGCCATGGCGGCTCTAATGGCGTCGGTGGTGACCGATTTGGGGGAAAATCCTACGTCGATCGATTGAGGGGTGGAGAAGGGGAGAAGAGAGGGGGACGGGGTGTTCCACCTCGGAGCGGAGCTCGGAGGGGCTCTGGGTGGCTCTGGGGTTCACCGGAGGGCCTTTTATAGACGGGCGTCGGCAAAGGCAGCGGTCTCGCGCGCCTCGGTGGTGGCGGTCGCTCCAAATGCTTCAATCGAAGGCTACGTGAACCGATGCTCAGTGTGAGCATCGCGACGTACCACGATGCTCGCCGTCTTGCCGGTGAGGTCTAATTGGCATCGATGTGGTCAAGAGTGCATTTCGGGCGACAAATGAGATCGCCGGGCTTTGGCTATCCCGGTGTCGAGCTCGGAAAGGAGGAAAGTAGGGGTGATGGGATGTCTCGGTGGCGGTCGAGTTGCTTGTTTGCGTCGGCTTCTCTTTTTCGCCGTGAGTGGTCGTGTCGTGGTCTTGACGCCGGGCGGGAGAGCTGTGGCTGTCCACCGCGGTTTCCGCTTGCGGGGCATGGGGAACACGTGGTCGGGCGGCGGACGGCTTCCACTATGCCGCTTGCTAACCCGATGTCGACGCCGGCCATTACATTACGGGCCGGCGGGGCCAGGCTGCGCGTGAGGACGTGCGTGTCGCGGGGAAGAAGACGGGGCTGACCCGTCGGGTCCACTTGCCAGCGAGGGGGGAAAGAGGGGAGCGCGGGGCTGTGGCGTTGCTGGGCCGCGTGCTCGCGCGGATTCCACGGGGGGCGCGTGCGGGAGGGGAGAAGAGGACGAGGGAGAGCGGGCTGCGGGAGTGGGCCGTGGGGGAGAGGGAGAGGGAGAGGGGAGGACTGAGCCCATTGCCATTTCTATTCCTTTTCTACTTTCCCCTTTAGGTTTGAATGCATTTATGAAATATTTTGAATTGAAATATGAAAGATGCAATGCAAGGGTACCACCATAAGCTCAACAAGCACTTTGACAAGCAAGGTTCCTTACAACATCAAGATGGTGGAGGTTTTTGTATTACAAAATCTATTCGTGGCAAAAAGTAATCCTATGTAGGTTTTATTTTTAAAAGTTCAAATTTTTAGTGACTTTCAAACATGGTAAAAAAACCAAGGTGTTACAAGAGCTGAGCACACAGCGGCGTGATGGTGTTGCCACGGAAACAAGGGAGCTCCGTGCTGACCAACGCGCACAGCACCTCGAGGACGTGGAGGCGGTAGCGCGCTCGGTGTGGCGCAGAGATGGCCGAGCGGCAGGGTCGCGGCGACGGAAGGAGCTCGTGGGCGCGGAGAGTGCCGTGGTGCACGGCGCAGGGTGCACGGCGGACGCTGAGTGCTGTGCCGTGGCGGCGGGAGCGAGGTGAGAATGAAAATGGTTGGCTTGGCTTGCTCGGTTGCTGGTGCTATAAAGATGCGATGGCTGCTGCTGCTCTCGTATCTGATCTATCACGGAGTATTCCTTGCGGTCGTAGATTCCGAGCCATTCGCCAGCTGATCTTTCCTTCGTGACCTCCACTCCAAGTCATCTCCCAGTCGTCGTCGACTGACTAACGCTCAGGCATCCCATTAATCGACAGCACTACGAGCGTGACTAGTGGGCGCATGCAGGAAAAACTCAACGTCGCTGCCCATTAAAATTTGGGACGAGGCTGAGTCGGTCAAGTCTATATGCCTGGCTGTGCCCTCTCCCTCTATGCACGGCCAGGAAAAATTGGACGTCCTGCACACTCTCCCCTTTCTCCTTCATGACCGGCTGCCCCACGTGCCTCCAAGTTCCGTTCCGGCAAACAAAGTACTGAAGGACCGGATAGCTAGCTCTCGTCCATGTGCATATATGTGCAAATGGATCGCTCTCTCACACTGACTCGTTCTGCAAGGTAGTACTAGCTAGAAACCAAGAAATCTCGTATTCTAGCTAGCTACTGTAGGTATAGATGTACATTTGGCCCGAAGCCCGCGGCCCGGTCCGAGCACGGTCCGGCCCGAGATGAGCGGGCCACGGGCGGCACGGCTCGATGGCGGACCGGCCATGGGCGTAGGCTCGCCCGTGGCGCGGACTGGTCCGCCCGGTGGGAGAGATGGCCCGGTGGGCGGCCCGGCCATGCTGCCATGACTTTTTTTTAGCAAAACCGGCCTGCTAACACCACTTTGGCCCATCAGTATGCTAACTGCAGACATCACTTTGGCCCATCGGCCTGGTGCTGCCACCCGCTGCCTTGCAAGCTAAGCTAAGCTAACCAGTACTGGTTCATTCATGAGATGTATGTCCGTTCGCGTGATGTCTGCAGAGGCGCCCAGCGGCGGCAGCCAGCGCAGCGGTGGCGTAGGGGCGCGCGGCGGCCAGCGCGGCGGCGCAGGGGCGCGCGGCGGCGGCCAGCGCGGCAGCGGCGGCCAGCGCGTGGCCAGGCTCCCGCGGTCGCGGTCGCAGCTCCTCCACGGACGGCGCGGCTCCCTCGCCGGCTCCTGCTCTCCCTCCCTCGGGGCTCCGCCGTCTCCCTGCTTCCGGCCATGGCCGTCTTCGGCACGGTGGCACGGCGGCACAGCGGGCTGCCGGCACGGCCCGACAGCCCACGGACCGGGCCGTGGGTCTCGGCGCGACCCGAGCATGGCTGCGGCACGGCCCGGCGGCCCGACGAGCACGCACGGCACGGCCGGGCCGCGGGCCGGCACGGCACGGTCCGTTGTACATCTATACTGTAGGTGCTAGACCGGCAGCTGGAGAAGACAAAACACATGCATGTATATCTTTGGGTCGGATGTAGACCGTGCTTGAACCAAAACAAATGCTTGCCGTGTCTAATACTCCAGTCAGTAGGATTACTAGTCAAGTGACGAGTACAACGCATACGCTCAACACGCGCACACACTCACACCCCTATGAATATAGATGACGCAAACCCCTACCCCTATGAGCACCTTCGAAGGGGCGACCGGCAAATCTTAAAGTTCAAGAAGTCACCACCACAGCCTCGCTGTCGACGACGGGGCGTCGCCAACCACTTAAATGCATAGCGACCACTTAATGCATAGCGCCGAAAATCCCGGAATAAATCCAGGGATAAAGTGTCGTCACCTAGGATTTGAACCACCCGTGAGGAGCCCAACCAATGGCCTTTGCCATTCGCCATGAGTTTTATGTTTTCCGTTTTCCTTTTCTTTTTTTTTTGTTTCTCTTACCAAAATATATAGATCATTATGTAATTACAAATATGCTATTATTTCTTTTGTCAGTAACCTACATGCACACACATGCATATAACTATTGTATGCTTAGAAAGAAGTTTGTACGGTACTTTAATCCATAGAGTAGCATGCTTATCAAAATGAAACATGCGAGTATATATACCTGTATATATTTCACCAAAGCTCGAATTTAAATTAGGTTCAAAAGCTATATATATTGTTCTATTTAATAATGTATTTTTGCTCCATCCTATTTTTGAGTTCTCTTCTACACTAATCTTGCTCTAATATATTATTATCAAGTTAATAATTACATGTTTAGTGCTAAAGGCCTCATGTAAGTTGTAACACCGGGGGTGTTACATTATCCTGCTTTACTATATACTGAACTAGGTGAATACTCAGCGTTGCTTTGCGGGCATCACGGGGTATTGTTTAGGATTGTTGTGTAATGTCAAAGGAATATGGTTTGAATTAGATGTTGAGTAGAATTGTGTTCTATTGATGGGGAACAAAGTTAGCAATGTAGAATTTGAATCTATGAAATTGAGTATATTCAATGGCATGAACATTATTTAATGACATGTTTAAACTCCAAGGTGAAGGAATATCCGATAGGAAAATGAAGAGATGTTTTACGGGTAACAATCTGTGGTAATGTAATATAACATATATAATAATTTATTTTATGGAATTGTTTGTAGATGATATAATCCTTTAAATTTGTCCTTGAGACGTCATAACTTGGAAAGCTACCTGCAAACATGAGAATATAATATCATCAGTATGCTAATATTTTAAATTCATTAATTGATTTAAAAGGAATATTCTTATTTGAGGTTAATTACAGAATACTTCAAAGATTGTGTATCCTATTTTTTTTTAGTTCTATGGAAAATAAAAAGAGCTAGGAGATATGAGTGAGACATGGTTTGATGCGAATTAAAAAACATGGTAAGTAACACTTACTGTTTCTTTGGTTGCTTGCTTTGAGTATCAATTGGATCAACTTGATTGACATCAAGCTTTCGTTTAAACTTGTGAGCTGTATTGAAATTTAAATAAATGTCAACTAACAGGTGACCTGTTCAATGTACAGCGGATGAGAAGGGCAACAATGATTGGATTGGAAGCAGAAATTGTACTATAATTTATATTTGATCTATGATTGAGTTTGCAAGAACAAACTCGGCACCGAGTACTGAGTAGAAACTCTCAATAATTTTTTACCTTTGTTTTGCTGATGATGGCTGTATAGTTTTTGTAGAAAAAAAGCTGTGCTTGCTGCATCTTGTGTTTCATTTTCCTGAATTTCATTGAATTATAAAAGAAGAGGAATGTCAAATTTCTAAGCATTAATATGTATTTGATGACTAAGTTGACATTGTGTGACCTGTGCCAATGGAGTTTCTTGGATTAGTCCATCAATGTCATTTGTTGCCTGAGGTGAGCTCCTGTTGAAATTCAAGCAATTGTCAAGTAACAGTCATGAGCTACAGTAGTCAACTTACAGTTAGCTTACAGAACTCAGATTACAGTACTCAGTTTACAGAAGTAATAAATACCGAAAAGAAAAAAAGGGATTATGGTTTGGTTTGTTGAACAAAACAATGTAGAGGTGTGGTCCCAATCTCGAGTGTACAGAAGAAATAAATATCCCAAAAAAAAAAGGATCAGTTAGCTCATATTGTAGTCTAGGAATAAATTTCTAAAAAGCCACTGCAGGATGTTTTTGTCTTTTAAAAAGAAACAATGGTAATCCAGAGGCAGGCATGAATGTATCTTTGAAATAGTATACATTCCAGAGCAAGAGTGTTTAGATATGAGTCTACCTTTGGAAATGATCTTGAAATTGTGGGATAAAAACAAAAAAGAATGTCAGAATTATTTAGCCTACTCAAGAGAGAGTGTATATTGAACCTTGCTAATTTCTTTATTCTGAGGATGCATTCATGGAAGAGACAATGGTGCAGAGTGCAGTCATGCTCTGAAGGCACCAGCAGTGAAACCACAGGGTATTGTGGGGAGGGTGAACCTGGTGCTGTTGTAAGGGGAAAGGACGTTTTCATGGATGAGACATGGTGGGAAAGCTGATGTAACGGAAAGGGTAGTCCTACTATATACTTTTTTTGTTCAGTAGTAGTGTTTACATTTTTCATGTGAAAAAATATAATAAGGTAAAGCAGGCTGTTTTTTTTTTTTTTTTTTTTTTTTTTGGCACCACAGGGGAGCTGTGATAGCAGATTAAAAGCAGAACATAGAAGGGATGAAGGAGTCTGAAATTCAGATAGTGGTTGAAACTACGATGTGGATCTTCCATCTTCTAAGTGATACAGAAATACTTTATTAGTAGTTAGCCTGCTTAGTGATATCTGTAAAAGTGAAATTCCAGAATGGAGTCCCTCATGCTATCATGACCAAATTGATAACCAGCTTGATAGACAACATCAACCTCTAGAAGGGAATACTGTGCATGATGTGGATACAGGGCTGAGCAACTCTGGGTTGAAGTGCATGAAGCCAAACTTGTATTTTTTGGACAAACTTTTTAGAATTATTTACCTTTGTTGTTCTGACGATGGTTGTATAGCTTCAATAGTTGGAGGGGTGCTTGATCCATGTTCTGCTGCTTTTGCCTGTAATTCATTGAACTGTAAATGTAAATTATTATAACATTTGTAAGGAATAATATCTGGTTCATTACTAAGTTTACATTAGTTGGCTGACCTGTGGCAATGGATTCTCTTTTGGTTGCTCCGTCGGGAGGCATTTGCTTACTGATCATCAGTTGTGAAGCATCTCTTGAGGACATACTTGATAGGATTTTTTGATGAAGCACCTGTTTCTGTTGACATTCCTATAACATTCAGATAGCTAATGGAGCACTTTAGGTTGGCTTTCAGAAAACCAAAAAGGGTGCTTCTGTTCACATTCAGATTCAGAAAACCATTCAGATAGCAGTGCAAATAGCATTCAGATTTAGAAAGCAGTGCAAATAATCATTCGGATAGCAGTGCAAATACCATTCAGATTCAAAAAACCATTCTAACTGAATTTAAATAAACACAGGCTACAGGGAGTAATATTTACCTGTCCATGTTGCTTTCTTAGATGTTACTGGTAATATTGTGAGAGGATCGATGATTATTCGTGGGCTATGTGCTGGTTTCACATTGCACATTCTGAGTCAGTACAAATGACCACATATATATAATAAGTTTTACAAACGGTGCATTGCAGTGATTAGAGATGCAAATGTTAGGTACACACCTGTTACCCATGGAATCTTAGCAGATTCGTGTTCTCTGGACCATGGAACCATTTCAAGAAAGGACTGATATAGATGAAAAGCTGTTGTACGATGCTTTGAATAATCTCTTGTGGGTCATTGCAATTGGGATCGTGGTCTCCACTTAACCTTCCGATGATTGCAAATGGGATATGGCCTCGCAGGTCTGTTTATAACATTTAAAAACATATGCTCTTGTAACTATATGTGAAACATATGACATTAATGTATATTTGCAATAGTACCTCTCCTAGGAGGTTGGAGCGACATGGTGTGTATGTGTTGTTCACTTCTACAGCGATGCTGGATCACTCCAATGAAACAGAGCATGTGTAGCGCTACTACTGAAATCACAAAACAACAAAAACCTTTTCAAGAGGCAATGGATTTTTAAAAATAAACCTTTCAAATCTGCCATCCATCCTAGGAAGGTAATAGCAGAAACTGTAGATTTTGTTTGTTAACCAAAACAATGGGCACATTTGGTCCCGATGTTTAGCCTACAGAGCTAATAAATTAAATAAAAAACATAATCATGGTAATCCAGAGTCAGTCATGAATATATCTTCCAAATAGTATAAATTCCATAATGTTATTTATAAATTCAAAGATATCTTCATTAAAATGTTGTCATGATCATTCCCAAATAGGGGTGGTGCTACATATGTTTCGAGACAAACCTGTTTTAAATATTAAGAACCTCAAAAGAAAATCCATGGATATATGATCAATCCAAGAGCTGAAAACCAATATCAATGGGGGTGGTGGTGGTCAATCCAATAGCTGAAAACCAATATCCATGGGGTGGAGGGCAGATGGGAGACCTGCAGTTCATTCATACGTTACAGTAAAGGAGAGGACGCCATATAACCTGAATCGAATTAGAGGGAGCGCATAGGGATCTCACGGATGCAGGCTGGGAAGACCGGCGGCGAAGATTTGAGATGCCGGCGTAGGAACAACACCACAACAGGGTGTACGTGGGTGGTCCGCCGCCGCCGTCTGCAGAGGGGGGGAGGCCAAAGTAGAGGGTAGGAGGCCGAACCCGCGGATTTATGCATCGTGGCGCAGTGATTTGGTACGGGGAAGACCATCGGATGCGGCCAGGCGAAGCGATGTGGTAGGGGAAGAGGCAGCAGCTCCGGCGGCCACGCGATGGCATCTCTCTTGGGCGGGCGCAGTGATCTGGTAGGGGAAGACCATCGGATGCGGGCGGGCGGTAGGGGAAGAGGCGGCAGGTCGGGCGGCTGGGCGATGCCATCTCTCGGTAAACGACGGAAGGCCTCGGTGGCCTGGGGGTTACGAACGAAGGCCTCGGTGGGATTTGACGTGGCCAAGAGAACTTCCTACCGGTAACTGAATTCATAGTGGACTCATCAGTTACTGATGAGGTGTCATAGCCGCATGTCAAGAGAACTCCTAAGTGGGGGTTTCCCATATAGAAGGTTTAGATTAGAAAATAGGTGTCTTGCTTTCAGTCAACCAAAACACTCCTTCTCATTTCACTTCACGAGAAATTATGCTATATAGACAATCGTAGCTGATTTCTCCTTGCTAACCATAAATTTAGGAAGGACCTTACTTCTTTTGGGTTCTAAAGAGTTGTCTATAGTACATTATTATAGACTTTGTTTTGATCTGCTGTCATTGCGACCATATACAACTGTGGACCAATTGCCCTCTTCTATGTTTCGATATGGTGATAAAATGTCCTTCTAGCCTACATTCCATATACAGTGGTAGCTAGAGGTGACTCCTACATATGTGTGCATTTTTTTTGCAAAATCTAAACCCTAATTATTGGAACATTTAATTTGCATATCATCTTTTTTGGCCATGAATTTGCAGAGCGCAGATCATCTTACAATGATTGGTTGCATGCGCTGTAACTTCTGAAAAACTCTTTTATCTTCCTCCGTGCATCGTTTTGGAAAGCTAAACTTGATTTATTAAAACTCTTCGATTCCTAATTTTATCTAATATGTCATATATGCAAGGAGGTATTATTTGCCTCTTAATGGAATGAATGGTGGTGCCCAGGCCTGCTTAGTGGTGGACCTCTTCCAGCTCTGCACCTGTAGAGAGTATGGCTATTACATATCCAGCCCTTCAGGTAACAAACCACACCCATGTATATTCATCTCCTCTCATCAATCCATTATCGCAGCCTCTATTCTCCTACTGCGATATATTTTGCAAACCATTGATACATGATAAAAAGGAATCAACGACTTTGGAAGTCACTAACAATTGTACTATCAGAGCGTGAACCAACTTCTCATTGTTAAGGATTGAGGCGATACCTGATTTTCATAAAGCTAATTCTACTAAAATGTTACATCAGATTAAAAGCTCCTTTGCGTTTATTATCCTCACATTCAGTTTGTTGCATGCATTATAATGTCTAGCGCTAATACAATTTCATGGGCGTTTATTATCCTCACATTCAGTTTGTTGCATGCATTATAATGTCTAGCGCTAATACAATTTCATGGGGGTGATCTGATCTTCTGAACACTATTCCTAGACAAATGTTTTAGAGATATAACTCTGTTCAAATATGGAAATTACATTTTTTCCAGCTCTTTAATTTATAGCTTCCAAGCTGTTCAGGAAAATGCCAATGGGTTGGCAGTCCACCAGCAGCAGTATCTACTACCACCTGTTTATTTATAGTTCCTTGGTCTTATGAGACTCATCATGACTAGGAACTCCTTGAAATTTCACGCCATAGTGCAGTTTTTGTTTTTTCCTGTGGCTGACTCAATTTGAATCTTTCATGTACTATCTTTAGCTTTTACCTCGGAAAATGGTAACCAGCAAACTACACATGAAGTGGTTCATGTTTTGATATTTTCATGTGGCTTTTATGGCTCAGGCTTTTTTCCCTTCTGATATGTACTGTCTTAGTAGGTTTCTTTGCCTTGTCATTATTTCTGTCTTAGTAGGTTTCTTTGCCTATGTGCTTCGCACATTGATTCCTTAGGAAAAAAAAACCTGCTATATGGTTCGACCGGTCTGTTGAGATTGTTGGTGGTCTCTTGGAACTATTGAGTATTGTTATGTCAGTAGTATTTTACAAGCTATGCACAAAGGCTGATTCATTGATCTGTTTACTGTCCTTTATGCAGAATAGCTGATATGAACTGAACCCGACGCCTCTTCAGTGCCCACAGGAACATGTCATCAGACTGAAGATATGTAATGCTGCAACCATACTTACATAGACCCTATATCTATTCATATATTTGCCTACGGCTATTAATGTGTTTACCCACACGCGCAAAGACGCGTGCTTTATATCTACATCATCGTGGGATTATTATGGATACCAGCAGCATATGTAACATACAGAACCTGCATGTAAACCTACGTGTGTTTACTCAGCCAGACAGGTATTTCTTTTATGGCCATCATTTATGGGTGTTAGTTCCTAGCGTTCTTACCGGCTTTTGTTTGTTTCCAGTGAAACTTGCAGATCATATGCAACCATTTGTTACAGATTATGGAAATTGACATTCATCAACCGTGCGAAGTCAACGAAACCAAAAACATCGATAAATTAATAGCTACTGTTCTCTTCAGTCTACTTGATTTATAATACTACTTTGGTGTATTGTTGTCTTAAAAAATAATAATACCATAGCTTCTGTATTTGGCTCAAAGTAGAGAGCAGGTGCAACCGTGCCTGTATGATGTGTATTCATTTACTTGCAGATTTCATTTGGCTGGAGTGATGAGTAAAGAATCCAATACTTTTTTTCTAAGTCTTCAATTCTCGATATACAAAATCCATGGATTAGTTCAATTTCATTCTTGTATTGCACATTTGAACATTTACACTTCAGTCATACTATGCCTATGCGCGGCCACACATTCTCCTCAAAATATCAATCTAAACAACATTATCTAGCAGCTTTACATCACATTCCGCAACGCCCAAACTTTTTCCCTGCACGAGCGCGTGAAGGCGCGCGCCCTGCCACCAGTGGAACTGAGCGTAGCTCGGGTGGTGAGCCCTCCCGGCGAGGAGGCCATCGGTCACGAGTTCAAGCACGCTCGGATGCGTGATTTCCCACCGGAAACTGTGTTTCCTAAAATAATGTGTAGCATCTCACGCGTGAAGCCACAAGGGGGATTATGACGTGTCCGTCATCTACGGGTTTTCGGTGATCTCTACAAGGACGCGGTCTTCGGTTCTATGTGCGGTCGTAAAGTCTGTTTTATGCGGCGTATAGTGTGTGAGTGGGGTGTGCGTGTGTAGGGTGGGTGTGTGTATACGTGTATGAACAGATACTACAGGCTGTAGAGGCGTCAAAAAAAAAAAAAAAACTAGTGGAATTGATAACTACTCCTTCTGTCTTAAAAACGCGTGTAACTATGGGAATCGTGCGGTCAACTTGACTAAAGTTTGACCAAATTTATAATAATTAATATTAATATTTATGTCTCAAATAAAATTTATTATGAAAATATATTCCGTCACGAATCTATTGATACTAATTTTGTATTATAAGTGTTAGTAATCTTTTATATAAATTTAGTTAAAGTTAGAATCGATTGACTTCTCGGGAACGAGAATTGCATGTTTTCTGGGACGAAGGAATGCCTCTGGGATCCTATAACATAACATAATAACATCCTTTAAACCTGAGGAAGCCGGTTACTGTAGAACTACAGTGCTTCTCTCTCACAGGAACAATGTACAACTACAGTACGCGATCCCAACCGTCCGATACATCGAGCAGAAGCTGCCCGCCGTCCATTCTATTCAGATGGCACCTTTTCTCGAGCCTTCTTGACTCCACATCCATTCCTCGATGCTTCCAGCCTCGGCGGCGCCGACATCCCGTCGGTTGCCTCCTCCCCCACCCCACCCCTCCATCTCGCGCGCAGCAGATTCCGGTAACCACGTTCCCTCACCATCTCTGCCGGCGTCGCGGAGTACGCCGCCTTCCACGTTGCCCTGCAGCGGCAGGAACCATCACCCTCTTCGCCGGTGCAACGGCACGACGCGGGCGTCCCTTGTTTCTCTTTACGCGTGAGACATTGTGGGCAGTGCAGCAGCTTTGTTTGGGCCCAGGTCAAACACTGTCTGTAAACACGTCGTGGAAAAAACGCGCTCTGGCCCGCCCGACACGGCCGCGCGCGTTCGTTTCGTGGATGGGATGCAATGGAATCCTGGCCCAAATTAAGCTTTGCAAAGGCGACACTATCATCCACACGCACTCTCAGTCTCAGTTATAAGCTTGTAGCCTGGTATGGAGGCCACGGGCAGGGATGGCGTCCGGGGGCCTTCATGGAGCTGCCGGCGCCACGAGGAAACTGGAACCGGATCCAGTTCCTACACCACCATTAGCAGCAGCTCCAGATCAGGTACCATCGTCTCAACCGCCTACACATCTAGCGGCGGGAGCGCCTCTCGCCACTCCTCTAGTATCTCTATGGAGTTGGCCTCGTTGCAATTGGACTTGGAGGGAACGTCCTGGATTGAAGCCGACAAAAACGATGCCGAGTTTGCTCAGCCAATCAAGAAGCCGCCCCGCAAGGTAACGTTGAAGGAGATGAGGATGAAGCACATCGAAAGCCTGGTCACGGAATTCTTCCGTGAGGAACAGAATCGCAGCATCTTAGGTGGCGGCGGTGGTGGCATGAGTGCCATGGAGAGGTGGTTCTTGGAGCTGGGCGTCCGCTGGGTTCTCCAACTCGATGCTGGTGGTGCATCTGCGTCGGTACTTGGGCATCCTTCCGTAGTAGGTGAGAGGAGCTGGGTCCGAGCTCTCGAAAAATCATGCAAACCATTCGATTCACAGAGTCTTTCTTTGCCGACCATGGTCATGGCTTCGTGGGCATGCCTGCTATTACTATTACTGAGGAAGAGGTAGAGAGCGGGAAGCAAGCCGCTACTAGTCTGGATCCGGTACAGTTCGCACTGTTTTTCCAAGAAGCCATGTCGAAAATGCTTGTTTTTGTTGATGCTGTCATGTTTAGTAAATCTCTTTCTATACGTGGTCCACCGTACATCTTAGACTCTGTCGTTTCCTGTCTCCATATACATAGTGCTCTGTCCAAGGCGTTATCGGGGATCAGATTGCAGTTCCATTCGTCGACCCCTGCAGAGGTTGAAAGGATAGAGAAGGAAATGCTAAGCCTCTTGTCAGCAAAGCAGGGCAAGGCGTTTGAAGGCATATGGAGCGCATTGGAGGAGATTAGGACTCGTGTCCTGAAGTCAATGGAGGACTCGTTAGGTGCTCAAACTCCACAAGGATCATCGGACATTCACGAGGCCACTTGCTCAGTAATGAATCACATCAAGTTTCTTCTGTACGATTGCTGCCCACTTGATCCATTAGTATCCCAAGCAGCTAGCCTTGGTAAGTATGTACCTCAGGCTGGACTTGAAGAGACAGAATCTTTCGTCAGCATGATCGCAGAGATGGTGTCCTGTCTTGAAGAAAAGCTCATCACCAAGTCACAATTATTCCTAGATAAAGGCCTCAGGTTCTTATTCCTACTCAACAACTCAAACTTCATATGGGCTAAGCTCAAATATTGTTGTATCAAAGTCAATGTGGCAGCCGTCACTCGCAAAGTTGAGCAGTACACAGAGAGTTATATGGAGGTATCTTGGGCACCGATGGTGTCATGCTTGTCCAATCCTACACCATTGTGCCTGGGGAGAAACCACTCCCCACTGTCCAAGTTCGAGTCTAAATTTCAGAAGACCTACAGTACCCAAAAGCTGTGGAAGGTCCCAGATCCTGAGCTTAGGAAAAGGCTGCGCAAAGCTGTCATCCAAAAAATAATTCCAGAGTATACAAGATTCATTGAGGACAGCAAAGTTACTAACCCAAAATTCACTCCCCAGGAGCTGGAAGAGATGCTGCAAGAGCTGTTCGAAGGATGATGAATACACTGCAACACGGAGGACAAATAAAGTTACCAGAGGCTTACATCTGTGTGTGTTGCATTCTGATTAGATTAAACTGTGTTCCTTCAAATGATTTTACTTCTGAAGCTGTATACGAAGTAGACAAAAGTTTGAAGCACTACAAATCTTTCATTTGGTAATTTGTATCTCCTTGTGCTATTCATGTCTGAATAAATGTTAAAGCACTATAAATGTGGAGCAGACGATAGCTCATAGCTGTATGTTTTTTTTCAAGAGCACGCCTAAGCGCGTTTTTCATTAAGCAGAAAGAGTGTTACAAAATATGGTCGATCCGGTAACACGAGCATTACCTGGATCACCACCCCTACTTCTACTGGATCTTACACGGGGATTACATTGGAACTAATTTACGACAAGAAAGAAATATAGAGATCAAGGCCTAACTAGCCGACCTCCTCTTCCGCGATCCCAGTCATGTCGAGCTCCATGGCGGAGAGATCAATCCCACCACCTAGCAGGGCCTCGAAACAACTCCTCTTTTTTTCAGTCATCTTGCCCCCAAAGGCAACCACGAACTTCTGCTCAATCTCTGAATCCACGGCCTCATCCTCGACCTTCTCGCCAAGCTTACGAAGCAGCACCTTCTGTGCTTGAACGGTTGCATTGGGGGCGCGCGGTTTAGCCGCGATCCCACTCCTCCGTAGAGAATGGATCGACACCGGCGTGCGGGAGCGGCGTAGGCCCAGGCCCATCCATGAGCGAGAGGGGTGTCGAGGGGAGGCATATCGCGCTGCCTCCAGCTCCTCCCGGACCGGCGGTGTCACGTCTTTGGACATCGTCGTCGGAGGAGGACGGGCCGGCGCCGCGTCGATGTCTGCGTCGGGCGGCGGAGGAGGAGGGCGGGGGAAGCGCCCGGCGCGAAGGCGACTCTACATCTCCCACCTCCTGCGCCTCGACCGCGACGACAGGCACGGTAGGCGCCGGGGTAGCGTCCGTCGGCGTGCGGCGCAACCTCATTCATCCCCGCGCCTCGGCCGCGGGTTGGCCGACCCGAAGAGGGCGAGCCTTCGAGGTGCCACCACCACCCCGGCACCTCAGCCGCCCGACTGGGGCTGTATCGTCGTCGGGCGGCGAAGAGGGGGTCTGTCGACACCGTCGGGCGTCGTCCCACTCATTATCCCCGGAGGCGAGGGGCACACGGTCGGCCCATCCAGGCGCCCCAAGAGGGCACCGGAGGCCGTGAGCTCGTCGACCATCGGGTCAACAAGCCGGAGGCTCCACGCCTCCGCAAAGCCCGAGCACAAGCGGGTCGGTGTCGATGCCCGGTGCGGTGCGCGGGGGCGTGGTGGAGGCCTCCTCGGTGGGACGCGCGGTGGGTGGCGATCGCGGCGAGGGCGGTGGCGTCGTCCGCCCGGTGCGGCGTGGTGCGGCGGCGTCACACGGGGTGGAGAACCACATCCTTGCTCGTGGCCCGGAAGGTGGCGGCGGTGGGCCTCGCTTGCATGCCGCTGCCGATGGCGGGCCTCTGAGCTAAGGCGGCGCGTCGGGAGTGGCGGTGGGCGGCGGCGTGGTGAGGCGCGAGGCGATTGAAGCGAGACCGGACAGCTCGGGCGGGGGGGGGCGTCGGCGTTTTGGTGGCGCACTGTCGGGCGGCGCCCGTTGGCGGCGGCGCATGGCGGCGGCCGGAACCCGTCAGCGTCAACGTCGGGCAAGCTGGGGCGCCCGGGCCCCCAGCGAAAGATGCGCCCCAAGTCTGGGCGCCGGCCGCGGACCAAGACGTTACGGCGCGAGCACCCGCACCGCCCGGCGTGCTGCGCCTACGCCCGGTGGCGCCGCCTTCTCCTTGCCGCTGCCCGGCGGGTGCCCTCCACAATGCCACCCTCGCACGAGGCCGCTCCGGCGTGGGAGGCGTGGCCGAATAGGCCGGGAGAGCCTTGCGGCGGCGTCGAGGTAAGACGGACGCGGGCGGCGGGGGCGGGCTCGTCGTCGCAGCTACCGCGCTCGGGTCGGCCTCCGCCCGGCGGCTGGCCTTGAACGCCCGCCGAGCTGCCCCTAGGATGGAAGGGGGTGTGTGGGGGGGGGGGCGACGACGACGAAGGGCTGCCAGCCGGCCGTCAACGGCGGCGGCTGCGACGGCGGCGCGGGAGCCGCAACGTCTTCGTCGTCGACCTCGCTCTCATCGTCGTCGGCGTCTTCAGCCTCGTCGTCGTCCTCCTCGTCTTCGTCCCACGGCGCCCGACCGCGGCCTCGAGCACGCGTGGCGTCGATTTGAAGCGGCGCCGCCCGCAGGCAGCGGGTCTTCACGGAGCCACCAAGGGCGCCCGTCTTCCGGGGTAGAGGTGGCCGCGTGGGGTCGCGGCTGCTGGCCTGGGCGACTCCGGCGAGGTTGCCGTGGGCGGTGGCTTCCGGCAGGCAGCCGACGGGGGCTAGGGAGGCCGCCCGACGGGCTGGGCTCCGAGCTCCCCAAGGTGAACCCATGGAGCGGTAGATCGGGAGGAGGGAGCTCGGATCTGGACTTGGATTGGTGGGGAGTGGCTGAGAAGGGAGATCAGCTCGGGAGGTTGAGGAGCGCCGCCGTCGTCGTCTGGAAGAGACGGGTCGGGAGGGTCGGGTGGTTTCATTTTCGAGTTCTCGAATAGCGTTGATTCTAGCTCATAGCTGTATGTAATGTACCTTATGCCTTGCAGCATTGTACCAACACCAATGGTGCTTGCTTACTGTTTTCTTCTCTTGAAACCAAGTATCCAGCATTTTCATTTCTCTTAAGGAGTTATTTTTCATGATTGTGTCATGCCACGTATTTCATTAAAAGGAGGTGAACCCACAAGAAACCAGTTGCCAAATGTCGGTAATTTCAGGGGTGGCCAATTTTTTTTTTTTTTTTTAAAAAAAAAATCGAAATTGAAAATCCTGGGGACGATTACAATGTAACTGTGAACTGAATAAAACATTTCCAGTTCCAGTGTGCAGGTGCAACCGGATCATTCAGAAGTTCAGAACTGTACGTACCTCTGGTTCTGGAGTGGCATTCATCTGAAGGGAAGAGGAAGAACTCTCACCTCTGCAGTTCTGAGCGGCCCCCAGAATCTGCCTAAGCATGTTGCTGCCCCTGGAGGTGGAGTTGGCATCGGTGTCGCCATTCTTCGAGGGAATGTGCCACACTGCACTGCCTTGACCTGCAGGGCCATGCAAATGTTCAGAAAGAGTTAAAGATGTGATTTTAATTAGCAATGAAATGCGGATATGACTAAGTGTTACTACTAGTATTACCTGTGGTGCCATCTGTACAGAAAAGGAAGTGTCGCTAGCTGCAGATGACTTCCGCCAAAATCACATTCCGTTTCATTCTCACCTGGCCTGCTATACGATCCAGTCACTGCACTCACTCGGAGGATATGATGGATCGGACATATGCTTGTTCATCCGACTGAAAATTGGCAATGGCATTGGCAAGTAAAACGATCGGTTTCTTACGAAATATAGTAGCTTGGAATTCTTCATCTGACTGAAAACTGGCAATTGGCAATGTCAGCAGCTATTGGCATGAATGCAGTGCAGTACAACACACAACTGCAGACTTGCCAACTGCGTTCTAATTCTACACATGAAATCCGGCGTCTCCACTATTCTGAACAACAAGTAGCAGAGTCAACAAAGCACCTTTTCTTACGGGTCATCCTAATCGCAACAATAACAGTAAAAAAACTGTCACTAGTACACGGACCTTTTTTGGGGGGCGCTTCGTGATGGTCTCTAGGAGCACAACTAGGCCAGCCGCTTGTACCCATCTGTCTCTAGAAACCACTCCTCATCGGCCAGGACGGTTGAGTAGTTTGATGCCTCGTCGGTCACGTAATGGGTGATAGTTTGTTTGAGAGACTATATTAAGACTGCGGTCATATCGGATATGGATAAATTGGGTGATTTTCTGTCGAAAATTATGATTCCCCAAAAAAAAAAGTCTGTCGAAAATTTTAACAGAGTGGTACCTATACAACTTAGAAAAGTGGGTGATTTAGTCTACTTTGGAAATTTCTCTGGTTATACAGTTATTCAGAGTGTGTCTGCTTGGGAGTAGAATGCGAGTTATGGGGCATAATTCTAGTGCAGTGCGCTGATGTGCATAAACGTTTGGGACTCATTTGCTTCAGAATGGCTGACGTACGTGTGCTGATCTGATCATATTTCTGCTGCTCACGTTCGGCATCGCATCGTCAGATGCATGTTTGCCCCTCTCAGCGCAGCGCTACGGCATCCGTCGTCCTTGTTCCTCGCTGACACTGCATCCTTTTCCTCCCCTCTGCTTCTTCCCTCTTCAGCACCGACACTCCATCCCTTCTCTCCTCTGCTTCTTCCCGCTTCCTCGCGTACACATTCCCTTCCTCTCTCTCTCTCTCTCCCCTTTATATTGACCCCCTAGTATAGCTTCGGCAGGGGCACGACCACGGACGACCGCATCCTTTGCCTGGGGTACGGCCAAGACAGCGGAAGCGTCCTCCAACTCCGGCGAGTGCGTGACAACAGCACCGCCGACCTCTAAAAGTCTCCAGAACATGGCGGCGATTCCAGTATTCGCGCCATGGCTTGCAGAACTTGGTGCAGGATTGGCTATTGCGAATCCAGTGGGTCTACTAGTTGGAAGCGCGGTTGTTGGAGGATTGTATCTAGGCGGTCTGTTGTTGAAGCATCTAGTTGAGGATGAAGAACGACGTAAGGAAAAAGAACGTCAAGGTGAGGAAAAAGACATCATTTTTTTCAATGTCCAATTCCTGCGCAGTGTGGTCGTATTCGCATCTCTCCCCTCTAATCCCCCACTAAAATTAATGAACGTCAGGTATATTGATCCGACGCGAGCTCGAGCTCAAGGCTGATCTCCGAAGGCAACTGGCTGAGTGCAGGGTGAAAATTACTGAACTCCAAAGTCAATTGGATGTGTGTTGGAAGGCAAAGCCAAGACTCAAAGTCGAACTCGAATTAAAGGTTAAACTCATTTTGGAACTCGAATTACAGATTAAACTCCTACTGGAAATCGAAATAAAGATTAGGCTGGAATTGGAGGAGTGTACTGTGACAAAGGATAAACTCCAAAGGGAATTGGAGGAGTGTAGGGAGGAAAAGGTTAAACTCAAATTGAAATTGGAGGCGTGTAAGGCCAAAAAGGGTGGACTCCAAAGGCAATTGGAGGACAAAAGGAAGGAGGCACGGGTGTTGGAAGAGGCAAATGAGGCAGCTACAAAGGCATATGATGCTGACAAGGCAAAATTGATGAAGGAATTAGAGGAGTTCAAAAGTAAGAAGCTGGGGAAGTAGGACGTGACAAGTATGCTTAAGCTGATAAGCTATAAGAGTTGAGTTCGTGGAGCTCAGTATTTCAATATCATAGCTATGAGCATCCTATGACAAACTTTATGCCAAGCTTTCTTCCCTGAATGATGAGAAGAATTCAATCCATAGAGCTTTATACTGAGAAGGTCTTAGCATGCAAAGTTGATGTAAAAAATTGTGGCACTTGATGCTAAAATTGTGGTGAGATTGTGAAAATGAAGGTGAAAATTGATTAGTGATGTCGACCTATTGTGTTACTATGTAATCATGATCAGTTGGTACTATGCAGTAAAATGGAACCTCTATTTACATTGTTATATGTGATGTGTTATTGTTTGGATTCATTTTGTGAATAGGAAAAAGTCTAGATCACCACCCCGGGTATGACACTCTGCTTAATGTACCCCCTCACCTTTAAAACTGTCTAAACAACACATTAAACTTTCCTAAACCGTCTAACTAACCCCCTGGGTGGTTTTGCAGTCGGTTTTGCCAATGTGGACAGCCAGGCGTGGCTCTAATGAACCCGTCCGTTCCGTTCCGTGCGGTTGCTCACACAAATTCCTCCGCCAGTGCCCTCACCGGCCCCTGCGCTGCCGACACACCGCCCGCTTTGTGCCGCCCCTGGCGGACCCTGCATTGCCGATGTCGCCTTGCACATGCCCGCCCTTGCAAGCTCCTTGCATTGCCTATGCCGCCCTGCTCCCTCGGGGCACCGCCCGACCTCTTTGCGCGTGCCTCCTCCGCAGCAGCGTGGCCCGAACCTTCCCTCGCATTTTTCCGCTCCCATAGCAGCGTGCCCGTCTAACTTCGCCCCGCGGCTCGGCTCCTGGACTTGTTCGACGAGGCAGCGGGTCAGCGCGGGAGGGGTCCTGATAGCTTTTTTGTTCGTGGAGGTGCCGAGCGGATCCACGACGTCGGCGGCGGCGGCGCTACCGGGCAAGCCCACGGCGTCCGCCATCAGCACGGGACGGGGTTGGGGAGCTCACGCACGGTCTTGCCAGACTTAAGGTCAATGATGAGCGGTCATTGGCGAAGAGGAAGAAGTTGACGCTTGGGAGGAGGTTCACGAAGCGGGACCCGGAGTAGTTCGACCGCCTTGCGCCCATGGTGGCAGCGGCGGCTGCTGGTCACGCACACGCTCGCCCAGTCAAGTGGTGTGAATTCGATCGGCGCGACGTAGTTTGCCCACCACTCGCCCAGTAAGGTCAGGTCCAAGAAGCCGCTGACAGCGTGGACGAGGAGGTTTGTGAGGGTCCCGTCGCTCTCGCTCACCAGGGCGTAGTAGCGCCGGGCGTATAGTAGTGACCCCCGTCATTCGCGCTCTGTCATTCTTGCGTGCGAGCCGCCGCGGGTCAGCATGGCGCTCCCCGCGCCGACAAAGCCACCGCGGGCGGCGCCACCGCTCCGCTCACGCGCGGAGGTCACCGTGGGCGAGTGCTCCTCCGCCGCGGTGCGCTTTGGTCCGGCGGCGTGGATCCGTTACGGGGCGGCACCTCCACGAATAACAGAGCTGCTGGGATGCCTCCGTGCTGACCTCGGCGCCACGTCGAAGAAGTCCGGGGAGCCGGAGCCGCGGGGGCTGCCGGCGTGCCGCTGCGGCGCGGCCCTCGGGCGCACCAGCCACGGCGCCCGGCTAGGAGCCCGTCCGCCGCCGTCGATGGAGGCGGCGCTCGGCGGATGCGCTGCGGCGCGGCAATGAGATGGGAGCCGGCGTGCGGCTTCAAGCGGAGCTGCCGCGGGCCTGTTGCGGCGGGGCGGAGAGAGAGAGGGGGACAGGATTCTTTGGTCCACGGTCCAACAGCGAGGCCCCACCCGCCACGTTGTTGTGCCACATTGGCAAAACAACCTCTAAAACCACCCGGGGTAAGTTAGACGGTTTATGAAACTTTAATGTGTTGCTTAGACAGTTTTAAAGGTGAGGGGTTGATTAACCAGAGTAACGGGTTTAGAGATGCATCCATACAACTCGCTAGCAGTAGATTACCACGGCTAGAGTTGCAGGATATGGTTACGATCTCAGCTTACCAGCGATACCTAATTTGCTATCGCTGGGCTTCTGCATGGCGCCACCAACACAAACACACAAAAGCTTTGGATACTATAACACCCTTTCTTAATTTGCTATAGTGCCAAAAACCACTACAAATAGGACTTGGAGTCCTTTAGGTCGGATCCTCTTTTCCTAACAAAACCAACTCTTAACATAAATATAAAGATATTATTCATCTCCCTAATATAATTTCCTTCTGGAGAGGGAGGCAGTGGGGGCGACGGCACCCTTTCTCCCGGCGCGCGCTGTGCCCTAGGGGCGTGGCCAATGTCGCCCAGCACTCTCATTTGGGCCCCTACAGGTATACCTGAGCATTTTTAGCCCGGCCCGACCCGGCCCGCTGGCCTGACCCGAGCCCGGCCCACAGACCTTACTGGACGGGTCTGGACAGAGATCTTGCAGCCCGAAAAAAAAAATCTTGGCCTGAGCCTGACCCGAAATGCTGTTTTAGCTATTTTACACTATAAAATGCACAGGCGGGCCCGAAAATTGAGGCCCGATGTGTCCAGTAGGACGGTCATGGACAGAACTTTCTCGGCCCGAAATAACCGGGCTTTTATCAACCCGGCCCGGCCCGCAAAATGCTCAGGTATACCTACAGGACCATTTGCCCATTGTTGCTGGCCTCTTATCAGACGTGTGACATTTGCATGTTTGGCTGAATGGCTCATGCTGCCGGCTGAGGGAATTGTTTGGGGGCCTTTCCATATTTCAAATGCACTGAAACGTTTACAGCACTTGTAATTTTAAGTCGGCTTCCCTGCAGACAAATTCGGAGATTTCATATCCCATCGCTGCTCATGTATGTCTGATGGTGTATGCTTGTCTGTCAGTATAGTATCATTGACAGCAGGTTGCGCAATTTACCCGTGGGCCAAATGCTGACAGAGTGGTACCTATAGAACTTAGAAAATTGGGTGATTTAATCTACCTTGGGAGTACAATGCGAATTATGGGGTATAATTCTAGCGGAGTGCGCTGATGTGCATAAACGTTTGGGACTCATTTGCTTCAGATTGGCTGACGTAAGTGTGCTGATCATATTTCTGCTGCTCACGTTCGGCATCGATCGGCAGATGCATGTTTGCCCCTCTCAGGGCTACGGCATCCGTCGTCCTTCTTCCTCGCTGACACTGCATCCTTTTCCTCCCCTCTGCTTCTTCCTTCTTCAGCACCGACACTCCATCCCTTCTCTCCTCTGCTTCTTCCTGCTTCCTCGTACACATTCCCTTTCCCCTTATATTGACCCCCCCAAGTATAGCTTCGACAGCGGAAGCGCCTTCCAACTCCGGCGAGTGCGTGACAACAGCAGCGCCAGGAGGGCAACCACGGCCGCAAGCCGCCGACCTCTACAAGTCTCCAAAACATGGCGTTTGCATTGCCATTGGGCGCAGGATTTGCTGCAGGATTGGCTGCTGGTGCTTTGTTGAGACTAGGAGGACCTTCCTTGGTGCGCCTACCAAGGACGCCCCTAGCAAGGACCTGGTGGACCCCCCTAGGAAGGACCTTTGCAGGTTCCTCTTTGGCACCTGGAGGAGAAGCAGGTGAGGAAAAAGACGTTATTTTTATTTTTTTTAATGTCCAATTTCTGCGCAGTGTGGTCGTACTCCCATCTCTCTACTCTAATGCCTCCTCTAAAATGAACTTTAGGCACATCGTCCAAGACCTCTATCGAGTTGAAGAGCGAGTTGGAATTGAGTATGGCGACCTCTATCGAGTTGAAGAGCCAGTTGGAATTGAGTATGGCGACAAAGGTTGAACTCGAAGTGCAACTGGAGGACTGTAGGAAGGAACACGGTGAACTCGAATCCGAACTCGAAGTAAGGGTAGAAATCATAGCGGAACTCGAATTAAAGATTAAACTCCTATTGGAAGTCGAAATAAAGATTAGGTTGGAATTGGAGTGTAGGGAGACAAACGATGAACTCCAAAAGCAATTAGAGGAGTGTATGGAGGAAAAGGTTATACTCCAAAAGCAATTAGAGGAGTGTTCGGAGGAAGAGGGTGACCTCCAAAGGCAATTGGAGGAGACAAGCAAGAAGGTGGGTGTGCTGGCAGAGGCAAATGAAGCAGCTACAAAGGCACATGATGCTGAGAAAGCAAAAATCATGAAGCAACTAGAGGAGTTCATGGTTAAGTAGCTAAGGAAGTAGGACGTGACAAGAATGCTTAAGCTGATAAGCTGCTAAGAGTTGAGTTGGAGGAGCTGAGTGTTTCAATATCATAGCTACGAGCATCCTATGACAAACTTTATGCCAAGCATTCTTCCCTGAATGATGAAGAATTCAATCCAAGGAGCTTTATACTGAGAAGGTTTTAGCATGCAAAGTTGTTGTAAAAAATTGAGGCAATTGATGCTAAACTTATGGTAAGATTGAGAAAATTAATAGGTGAAAATTGATTAGTGACAAAGTGACTTATTGTGGTAATATGTAATCATGATCAATTGCTACTATGCAATAAAATAGAACCTCTATTTCCATACTACCGAAAATTTATTAGTGTTCGGTTCTTTACCGAGTGCCAAATATCAGGCACTTGGTAAAGGACCGATCGCCAGTGTCCAGCGTAAAACACACAACGTATAAACGACACTCGGCATTGCAGTTCTTTGCCGAGTGCCAAATATTGGGCACTCGGCAAAGGCATTGTTTACCGAGAAAAATATGCCGTGTGCGCAGTGTAACACTCGGGAAAGCCTACAATGAGTGTATTGAGGTCGGATCCGGTAGTGCATTTATGTGTTGTGGTATTATTGAGATCTTATTTTGTGGATACTGCACCACAAGAGAGTCAACGGATTTAGAGATGCATGAAGATTCGGTTGATCCGAACCTAGTCTTCTCCATTTTTTTTTTCTAAAAAAAGAATCACTCGTTCCCATGACATAAATAAATAATAATATATATCTTGTATATAGATCATCCATCTTGTGGTGGTGGTGCCTCTGTCTGGGCCTGGGCCTGGGCCTGGGCCTGGGCCTTCTGCTCAGCATCCTGCAGTCTCCAGGTGAATGTGTGGAACTCAGCCCACTGTCGCTCCCTGACATCGCCCCCGCCGCCGTCCTCCGCCTTGCCGCCCTTCCCTGGGCGATCAGCGTGGGCACGCCGCGGTGCACGACGAACTGCGCGTCCACGACCCCGACCTGCTTCTCCGGATCGTCCACGCACCTCCAGAAGTTCCAGTCCAGCCCCCACCCATGGACGAGGTCGTTCTGCACCATGTGCCACACGCACGTCCACGCCTCCCGCCCGAACACCGGCGCCATCACCTCCACGAACCCGCTGCACGGCCGCCGCCGCTCCTCGCCGGGGCCGCAGCTGCTGCGGTGCACCTCGCTGCCGTTCCTCCTCCGGACGGTGACGTCGTACGTGTGCAGGCCCCCGTGGTGATGTCCAGCGCCGGCTGCGAGATCTCCAGCCCGTGCTTCTTGACGACGCGCACGTACTCGTCGGCGTCGAAGCCGGTGGCGTCCAGGTCCTCGTCCCACAGGAAGACGTAGTCGTAGGCCGCCACGATGCTCGGGTGCAGGAACCGCTTGGCGAACCACCACTTCGCCTGCCTCCTGGCGCTGATGTGGATGGCTTTGTTCTTGGACCAGGCGAACTCGGCGTCCCACTCCGTCGTCTTGCCGTCGTAGTGGAACAGAACCACGTCGAACTCGTCGGAGAACTTGTGGACGGTGGCGTTCACAGTGGATTTCTCACTGTAACCTACTGTCAGCGCCAACAGGTACTTGCCGGCGGCCGTGTCCTGCACCAGCAATTCGCTTTCGTTTCAGTTAACAACAATCAATTGTGAAGGAAGGAACCGAGGATCGATCAGAGAGCGGCGGCCGGCGAGATCGAGACCTCACGCGGGTTTCCCCAGATGCGACGCAGGTGCAGATCAGACTCTGAAACCACGATGTCTGGCGGTAGCCTCTTCGCGGCTTTGGGAATCGTCTTACGCGCGACAACACTCTGATTCTACATCAACAAGAGAGGGAAGAACGACGAACTGAGTAAAGTTTCATTGGAGCGAGGCAGGCAACTGAATCATCCACGAGTTCAAAGGTGCTGTACGTACCTCTGGTTCTGAAGAAGAAGAGCTCACCTCTGCAGTTCTGAGCGGACCCCAGAATCTGCCTAGCAATGCGTTGCTGCCCCTGCGGCTAGAGGTGGAGTTGGCGTCGTCGGCGTCGCCATTGCTGCGAAGGAATGTGCCACTGCCACACTGCAATGCCTTGACCTGCAGGGCCGTGCCATGCGATGTTTGTTCAGATAGAGTTAAAGATGGGATTTCATTTTGATTGCCAATGAATGAAACTACATACAAACAAATGAAGATTTGCCTAATTGTTAGCATTACCTCTGGTGTCACCTGCTATGCTATAGTACGCGCTATCTGAATCTGATCCAATCACTCACTCGGATCAGGGTGGAAGCTAGGCGTGCACTACATGCATCTGCTTGTTCATCTGACTGAAAATGAGAAATACAATGGCAAGTGGACCGATCGGTTTCTTACGAAATACAGTAGCTTGGAATTGTTCTCTGACTGAAAACTGGCAATTGGGTAGCACTATTGGCATGGATGCAGTGCACTACACAACTGCAGACTTGCCAACTGCGTTCGTTCATTATTCTGAAGCACAAGTAGGAGAGTCAACAAAGCACCTTTTCTTCTGGTTTAAGACTCGTCCCAATCGTAACATTAACCTTTAAAAAACATATAACACATATCATTGTATTAGCAATATTATTAATTCCTAGTGGCCATAAATTAGACAGCATCGACACATGCATTCATCGTTTACTGCCAAGTCGTGCCTTTGCTGATATACCAAGTATGACTTGCAACTTTCAAGCACCTTTTTTTTCCTAACAACACCGATGTGATTGGTTTCACTTTTTTTCTTTCCAAATTCTACAATATTTAGCCAACAATTTTTAAAACCTATATAAATCCTTTGAAATTGGCGTAGCCGGCAATTATGCATTGGGGGGGGGGTGGGGGGGGTAGTGTCAGTCCAAAAGTTTCAATAGTTAAGAACTGAGTGGAGACTATGTGTTTAATTTTTTTGGACCGGGACTAGGTTCTTGTTTTTCTATTTTATCCAATATCTGACGATTTAACCATGCACCCTATTCTTCTCATGGTGTCTTGGTAGCAGACAAAAAATTATTCAGTAGGGGTCCGCTCAAAGGAATACTTGACCATCTTTATCGGTAAAATACAATTTTTTATGATTTTGTTGTCCACCGAGGGGGGGGGGGGTGTGGGTGGGGTGGCATGGCCCCTGCCAGCCCCTTAAAGTCAATCATACACGTTGCAATATTTGATAAGTGGTGCATGATTTCAAACAAAGGGCTTCATTCCCCATTTGCTGGGCAGAGAGAAATGAAATGGAGTTGGGTCCCCTCTATTGGACATTCAGGAGGCTGATGGGTGTGGATATTAATCTAGTGCAAATCAGAGAGGAGGAGGGGGGTTCCAAGAATTTCAATATATAAGAACTGAGTGGAGATTATGTGCTTATTTTTTTTACCGGGACAAGTGTTTTTTTTTTCATCCACAAAAAAACTTGTTTTCCTAATTTATCCAATATTTGATGATTTAACCATGCACGCTATTTTTCTCATGGTAGACAACAATGTCTTGGTAGCAGACAAGAAATTATTCATTAAGGGTTTGTACAAGGATACTTGACCATATTTATTGACACAATACGATTTTTGTGATTTTGTTGTCCACCGAGAATTATTATTAGTTAATTATAAATATAGATGTTGAGCCTGGGGTTCTCAACACGGTGAAGTACCTCCGCTCAGGCGGTGCCTTGAGGGAGGCCGGCGAGGACAAGGTACTGAGAAACGCTAAGATGAATAATAACTGCCCATAAATGGTATTCACCAACCTCCTGAATAGGGGAGGACTCCTCCCTATTTATAGTTTTACAATTGTTGGGGGACACAAGATTATAAGTCTGCCCTCCAATATTCTCGGCATATTCCTCAATATTTAAACACAGCGCGGGCTCTCCACGTACTTGTACACTCCGCACCGCCTTTCTCCCACTTGGGCCCGTCTCGCCGGCTCTGGACCCACTCCCGGGGGACCTCCGCGAGCTCTCCTCCGTGATCGCTGGGGGGCTGCGCGAGCCCGGCTCCTCGATCCCCTCCTCCGGGCGCTTGAGGAAGAGTGGGCGGAGGCGGCGACCTCCGCGATCCGCCATCGCGGGCCGGGAAGACTCGATCCGTGGGAGTGCCGTCGGCGGAGATAGGGACCTCCGCCGACCCCGTGGCGGAGGTCCGTAGGTTGCTCGCTTCACTGAAAAAGGCATAACAACATAAACCCGATCGTTAGCGTGAACCTCCGCGCGTTTTCTTCTGCCCGCGATCACCTCCGCTCGGGCGGCGATCCGTATCCCAACAGTTCCCCCTTGAGGGCGAACGGTCCAAGCGGAGCGTGCCTTCGCTCTCAACAATCTGCGGCGTTGGCGGAGGTGTTGAGGGTCCCTTCCCCTGGGACGATTTCGCGAGGGACCTTCGCTGCTGAGAATTTGAAGCGTCGGGTCGCAACGACGAAAAGAAAGCGCCCCTCGAGGCCGAGGTGACCGTTTTACGCCCGTTGGTCGCGACGGTGCGTCTTAGGATGCGAAGGGTCGCAAGGGCGGCTATAAAAGGCGGCTTCCCCTTGGGCGGAGGGGTACCCCTGCCATTGCTTTTCTTTGTCTTTTGCCCCCTGCTTCCTTGTGCACCCTTGCTTTCTCGCTCCCTCTCGCATTCGCTTGCCTCCTTTGCCTTAGCGGTTCGCTTAGTTGTATCTTGGCGCTTGTTCTAGGTCGCTTAGCGTAAGGGGCCGCTTCCCCCGCCGTGATTTCTTTGGGCCATACGCGGAGCTCCTCTCCTATCGTTCGAGCCAGTTTGCTCGTCTTTACGAGGAGTGTATGCTGGACGCTGCCCGTGCTCAAGACCTGGAGGAAACCCTCTCCGACGTCGAAGCATCCGTTGGCGATCTCATGGCGCCTGAAGATGTCGATGCCACATATGAGTTGGGTCCGTCGAAGATGACCCAAGGGATGCTTGATGAGCTCGCCCGAAGGGTTTCATTCGTCTTGACTACGAGGGTGAAGCTTCCTCAGCGGAGACGGTGCCCGAGCTGCGGAGCCCGCAAAGCATTGGGGGATCGTTTTCAAGGATTTCTTCACTTGTGGCCTCCGCCTTCCCTACTGCTCCTTCATGCGGACGGTCGTGGAGTCCTTTGACGTCCAAATCCACCAGCTCACCCCCCACGCATTTCTTGCCTTGGCGAAATTTGTGTGGGCCTGTGAGTCCTACGGTGGGGAGGCGGAGATCAATACCTTCGTCAGTTATTATGAGCTGCATAAGCAGCCGAAGTCCCGGAAGATGACTGACGGGAGCGAGAAGAAGTTGCGATTTAGGCTGCTGCACTTTCGATCATAGGCGCCACCAAGGCGAGGAGAAGGCGGAGATCTCCTACGCTCAGAAGAATAAATGGGAGCCCGGGTGGATGGACTATTGGTTTTATGCCAAGTCTACCCGGACGGAGCGGACGATTGAGCGGGGTTGGCGTGAGCCGGTACCCGTTTGCGTCGAAGCTTGTTCCCGTCGACATCGTCGCTCGGCCAGATCCAAATGACAAGGAATCGGAGAAGCGGGAGAAGAGCCGCGAAGCTTTTCTTATGGCATGCCGGTACTCCGCGGGCCGCGACCTGATAGAAGAGCTCTGTGCGTCGAAGTATTCGCCCCTGAAGCGCGACAAGGAGGGGTTCGAGATTGAGAGGGTTAACCTCCCCGTGTTTGGGGAGCCAGAGATGGTTCCATGCCCGCGCCTTGGTCTTCAATTACCCGAGGGCGTGAGTGCGGACGCCTTTTTGATGACCGTGGAGATGGAGGCTCAGGAGATCTTAGGTCCCATCACCACGAAGGAGTTTCTTGCGCGGAGGTCTCAGGCGGGGAACATGCCTCACCTGAATCGCGTTGTAGAAGAGATGGGGGTCGTCTATGGCCCCCATAAGGTTCCTGGAAAAGTTCTTGCGGACATCGAGCGGCGGGAGGCCGAGGAGGCCGCTAAGCTGGAAAAGGTGGCCTCCGCGGTGCCTGTCCAGATTGAGAAGAGGAAGGCGTCTCCCCAAACACGGGGGAAATCCAAGAAGAGTAAGCTGGAGGAAGGGACCTCCACGCGCCTCCCTGCCTCCTCTGTTGCCGCTACGGCCAAGGAGGAGGCCAAGAAGAAGAAGGAGCTGGCCCGTAAACAGGCCGGGCGCGCATCAGGCGGAGAAGTGCGGCTCCGATGACCGTTCTTGGCGATGAGGCCGGTGGTGACGAGGGTTCCGCTGCAGGGTCCTCTGGTGCTGCGGCGGCTTTGGTTGGCGGTGGGGGGGGGGGTGTCGACGGGCTCTCAACGGCAAGGCGGCGTCGGAGGTGTCTAAGGCTATGGCCGATGCCATGGCCGATCTGCCCTGTTCTAGTGACGGTTACGCGGTTCAGCGAAGCCGGGAGCATCCGGGGAGCCGATCCGTGTTGAAGTCGCCCGTGAAGGTGGCGGAGCAAGAGGTAGTGGTTGATTCTGCCTCTGAGGACTCGTTTGTACCTCCGCCCGGTGTGAACATTACTTACACCCAGATGCAGGAGCTTCATGCCGTGCATCAGGCGTCTAGGGGCGAGATCTTTGAGGCGGAGGATTACAGTGCGAGGGTTGTGAAGGCCGCGCAGGTGTTGGAGGTGCTGCGCACCGGGACCGCCTCTACTGTTTGTGTTTTATTCTTGTTTTGGTGTTTGGTTCTCTAGGTGGCTTATTGTTTCTTGTTTCGGATGGTGGCGAAGCTGCTCTTTGGGTTTTGGGGGTGAGCTCTCCCAGTTCTTCTTGAGGGAGACTTGAGTGAGTGCTCTAACTCATTTGCTTCACTTTGTTTTATTTCAATCTATTTGCGAGCTTGCTTAGTCTTCTGATTAGATACTATTCTTAAATATTTTTCAGAGGGGGATGTCTATGAGGTCTTCAACAAGGCTATAGATCAAAGTCTTTCGATGCGGAGATGTTCTCATTGCGTGTTGTTTTCTACTTTGTTTTGCTGGCGAAGGTCTAACCATACGTTTTTATAGATGACCACCAGTCTTGAGTGCGTTCGCGCTAAAGTTCACCAAGAACTTGTGGCGCGCGACAAGATCCTAGTGGATTTGAAGGCGAAGGTCTCCGCCTGGGCTGAGGAGAAGGCATCCTTAGAGAAGCTAGTGGCCGATGGGCAGGAGCTTCGCTTGAATGAAGCTGCGGCGGCCAAAGAGGCGCAGGACACGTTGGCCGCTCGCGCGGAGAGGGCTGAGAAGTCTCTCCGTGATGTTGAGATGAAGCTTGAGGAAGCCAACGCCAGCCTTACCTCGTCACGTGCCCAGGCGTCTGAGCGGCAGAGGCAGCTGGACGCGGTTTATGCGTCTTGCACCTCCGTTGCTCATGCATATGCAGAGGCCATTACGTCAGTTGGCGCGGTGGTTACGCCATTCCCTATGGATGGCGGAAGCGTGGGCGTGCTGGCGTGGATGGCGAGGAATGTTGCCAAACTTCCGGACGTGCTGCGGGGCGTCTCCGACTTTGGAGCCCGGGCCGCGGCAACGACTATTACTTGCATCCTTTCTAGCGAGAGGTGTGATGATGTTGCCCGGCTTCGTGTGAAGGAGACGCATCATCCATCGCGCCTGGCGGAGCTTGGAGGCGGGGCTTTGAAGTTCGTGGGCTCGTTCATGAAGAAATTCTGGGCGGTCCATGGTCGCGTGCGGAGGCTGCGTCCCTCGCTCGTTCTCTTTTCGTAATTTTGGTATTCGCGATTTGTACTCCTAGTTTTTCGCTTTCCTTGCCCGCTAGTCCTAATCGTTCTTTTTTTTTGAGCCCTTTCCTCCGTGGAGGTCCCCGCCCGAGTGGGTCGAAGCATCGAGGCGGTGCTCAGAGAAGCGCCTCCGCCACCAGCCCCGGGCGCGGATAGGAGGCCGTCTGGCGGCCCGAGGATGCCGAGGATGCGGAGGTGTAGGAGATTAGGAGTTTTTTTTTCTAACTTTGTAGTTCTTTGGTCTTTTTGCGCGGATATGTTTTTCCGCTTGTACAAAAAGTAATGAAATATTGTCGAGTTGAAGTCTAATATTTCATTTGAATCGATGATTTCTGCGCGGGTTCTGATGAGGTGCTGCGCGGGGAAAGTGGATCCTTTGTGTTTTTATCGAGATGGTGTTTTTACGTTGACGGAGGTCTCGGTTATTCTGGAAAGATACCTTCGACGTCCCTAGGGTAGACGACATGTATGAAGACGTTCTGTTTGACTTAGGAGATGCTCGAATGGCCTTTACAAACGATGTAGCTTGGGAGGGGCCTCCGCGCGGGTTTATCTAGGCTCTATTTGCTAGAGCACTATTGTATAATGATACTGATTTTTATCAATAAAGCGATGTTTGTTAGATTGCTTTTCGATTGCTTGGTTTGGTTACATAGCCTTCGCTTGTGGATTTGACAGCGGAGGTGTTGACACTTGTTAATGCATACTTTTAATTGTCAATTAAACATGGAAAAGGACTAAAATATAATTAGACAACCTTATTAGGGGTTTATACTAATGATTTCCATGAGTTTTGGTAAAGTTGTGATTTGCGAGAGACTTAACAGAAAAAGCGGTAGAAATCGTAACGCAATCCAACTCCGAAGCAAGACTAGAAGGCTCGGAATACACCCGGCGTGAACGAAACTTGGCAATCAAGAAAAAACATCATCTAGAAAACTCCGGAAGCCACGCGGCGCATCGCGGGGCCCGGAGTGGAACCCACCACGGGCGACGCGCCCAATAATCGAGCCGATCGGCCCGCTTGGCCCCCAAGTCGTCCCTCGTTTCGAAACGTTCCTCCACCGCCTCTAAGACACAATCTAATCCGGTCGTTTGATGTCGGTTTGATCCGAGGGCGTCGGTTAAGCCGCGAGATGCATGAAGATTAGTACCACATTGCTGCTTTGTTTAAGAGACATAAGAAGACCCATATATATAGACCCCTAGGCCTCCCCTCGATTCATCAATCTCAGTTCAATCTTCAATTCAATCGGATCATCAACGGCGACAAGAGATAGAAGCTCTAGATTAGAATTAGATTGAGAGTTAGTTTCGTAAGTTGAGAGAATTAGAGCGTGGTTGAGGCGGAGTTGAAGGAAGGCCGGGAGCTGTCGGGCGCCTCCATCTTCTTCCTCCTCTGAGTTGGCGCCTCCATCATCGTCTCCCCTAGAGCCGATGCCATTGGAGCACGACTCACGAGATCTTGTGGATTGTTCGAATTCCATTCGAGTAAGTGATATTGTCTCTATTGTTCTTAAGGTTCGTATTTCTTTGATAAGATTACTTTGATTCCTGCCGCTCTTGAATTAAAGTTGTTAGATTAATGTAAGCGTGGTGCTTAGACCCGACTAGCTTATTACGAATACCTTCTATAGGCGGGGGTGAAAACACTTGTTAAAATTGATCGTAGTGGTGACACACTATTGAGTCCTTTGTTACGCCTGCCTCCGTTTATAGAAATCGTAGGAGACCTGCGTTGTTAGCGTAGAATCCCTTTATTAAGAGTTTCTTCATGACAACCCCTCTTAAGAACAATGTGCAAATGATTTATTTGAAGTGAGAACAAGACCTTCCTACTAGAACTCCTTATCTTTATTATCTATCTAGTTTTATTAAACTACTTAGGGATCGATAGTAAATCTCAAGAACCCCTTCTCTACGTTCTCCACTGTGGATTCGATATTTTAAAACCCATCACCCGGGTGAAGTGCTCACCGGTATCCGTGCGCTTGCGGGATTATCCATCATAATATTCTGTAGGCTTAGAAATACCAACAAGCATTTTAAAGGCGCCGTTCTTGGAGAACGGTTTAGAGATTTCTTGAGTATACTTTTATCTTTTCTTTTTAGTTTAAATTCTTATCCTTTTCTTTATCATGGATAATACATCCATTAAAGATTTTTCGGCACCTACGGAGCTTAGCCTTAGGCCCATTCTATCATCCAAACCAATTCAATCCGAGGCCTATGAGCTACGCCCGCAGTTAATAGAGATGGTCCAAACCAACACTTTCTTAGGAATAGAAGACGAAGACCCTTATCATCATCTCCAACAATTTGAGCAAACATGTGATTTGCCTTCATATAGAGGGTATGTCGGACGAGACTATCCGTTGGAAGCTCTTTCCATTCACACTTGAAAGGAAAAGCTCGCCAATGGTATGACGAGAACCAAGGAGAAGAAGAAAGGCGATTGGGGAATTCTCCGCGCGATTTCTGCTGGACTTTTACCCGTTTCTAAAGTAGTCAACCTTAGAACCCGGATCATATCTTTCAAACGGGGAGGATAGTGAGTCGTTGAGTTCATCCCGGGAACGTTTTGAACTTCTTTGCAAATCCGGACCAGATCTAGGCCTTCAAGACCACATTTTACTTCAACATTTCTATATTGGTCTTAATAAAGAATCTAGAGCCTATTTGAATACCTCCTCACATGGATCTTTCATCCATCTTACATCTAGTGAAGCTAGAACCATCTTAGACAACATTCTAGCCAGCACCAATGATGATCCAGTAGAAGAGAAATCTTTAGAACAAGAAATTCCAGAAGTAGCTACACCTGAACCTATGCGGAATCATCTCAACCCGTAGCTCTGAGAATCATTAAAGGAAAAACATTCTTTTCCTGATTTTATGAATGATATCGAGGATGATTTATTTTCCGATTTTGGAAACACCTCGAATCTAAACCTTCTATATGGGAAACCCCCACTAGGAGTTCTCTGGACATGCAGCGCATCCACGTAGGCATCCACGGTGTCGCGGCTAGCGTCTTCGTAGCGAACTCCGGGCGGCCGATCCATCTTCCTCAGCGGGCGGCCTCTTCCCCTTCCTACGAAGATGTCGTAACACCTGCCGCCCGCGTCCTCCCACGGCGGCTCCCACCAGCGCCCCTCGCCTCCCTCCACCCCCTCGCCTCCCCCTGTTCAGCCTTATCCTCTCCCCGCGGGCCCAAAAAACACATCCACCACCCAGCACCCACGCCTCGCAGCCTCCGGTTGCTCTTCCTCCGCCGTCGGCGACCTCCACCGCCCATGCCCTCCGCCAACCGCCCGTGGTGGCGTGGAGCATACCTCCCTCCCGCCCTCACCTGCCCGCGTGGCGCGTATCCCGCACGGCGCCGCTGCTGCGCCACGCTCCTCCGGCGCCGCCGGGCCGCAGCATAGTCCCACAACAGCGTTCACCCGCCTCCGGCCATCTCCCTCGCCGCTATTCGCCGCTGACCACTGCTGCAGCAGCGGCGGCCACGCTTTGCCCCCACCGGGCGCAGAAAGGCACCACCATCAGGTATGCTCTCCTTTTTTCTTTTTTTTTTTATCTTCTCAATTTTCCGATCACGATATGCACATGCTGATTCGTTTGCACGATCGCTTCCTCATGCCATGTGAGCCAATTTTCTTCCACAGCCGACTCCGGCGATGCCATGCCGCACGACCACAGCAGCCTGGGTACGAGGCCCCCTCCCGCATAGCGAGGGCACATCCCAATAATTTGTCTCTCTTATTCCATTCACCTTAGGAAGCTGCCCTCCTGTTAGAATTTTACCAATGTTTATGCAGGATATCAGTGATTCCGGTAGATTCCTTCAACCTTCACGCAACCTGCTGCAGCACTTTCTGATAAGCATTTTTCGAAAGCTTCATACAGGGGATTCGTGGGATGATGCTTTTGACCTCAAATTTGTTGCAGGTGATTTATATTGCCGGTTTAGTTTTTTTTTTATCTATGCTTCATTAATATTTAGTTCTCTTATGGTTACTCAAACTTCTTTTGTGCAGGAATTCATAAGAAACTTATCTGATAAAATGCTGCTGACAGCACCACATTCTTGGGTTGTTCCATTACCAAAGCACGCCACACACAGCGGTTGCTAAGGTTCAGCGTACCTTCCTTATATCATGTAGAGTTATTGATTTATGACTAACTTTTGGGTACTTATCACTAACTTTTGGGTAATTTCCTAATAGGTCATTTGTTATTGATAACAACATATAAGAAAGCACGTGATGAAGGGATATATTCTTAGCTTCAGACCATAATCATAACATGTTTGCAAAGGTTAACTCAGCTTTTAAGCTTCTATCTACAATATTTATGTTTGGTAAATGTCTTCCCTGCTTCTGCCTCAAGCAGACACCCTGAGTCAGGATGCAGATATGGAGATACAAAAATTATGTAACTGTTGTGGTTCATGTTCAGGTAATCTTCTTAAAATGATTACAAATGTGTCCTTTGAACGCCTGTGCGCCCTCCCTCGCGACGCCGTGATCCCCATCTGCCGCCCGTCGTTTTAACCCAATCGTTTCCGCTGCCTTGCCGGTTGCCCGCCTCCGCCTGCACTGATGGCCGATCTGTTCAGTTACATGCCTCCTAATTGCATTTTGAGATCTATATATGTAGCACTTCTTAGCCATTTCCTCTCAGTTGATAGTCCCTATCGCAAGCACAGGTACCAAATCCTTTTCTTCTTCCGACAGGTACCAATTCCATCTGTTGTTCCTAATTATGAAAGGCTACGCTCATGTTGCCCTTTTCTCGATGCAGGTTATATGATACAGAGTTTTCAACAGATTAATTGGTACAACAGCATATTCTTTCAGAGGCCATGGATTAAGGATTTGGCCCTGGATAATCATTCACGATTTTGCTCTTGAAAGCAGGTTCGTCTTGAAACCATATCTCTGAATCTCCATGTCTCTGGATCACTGTGCCTGTGTAGTTTTTTTTATAGCAAAAGGCCTGTTAGTTATCTTTTTAGTTTTGAAAGAGCATGTCTATGTTACATGTGCTACTGTCAGTTTACATGGACCTCACCCACGCCTGATATTATTGTCCTGTTTCATAGTGGTATGATGAAGTTACATAGCTGTTTCTTAGTGGTATGATGAAGTTACAAGTCCTTACCAAAATAAGAGGCATTAGGAAAATCAAATTTTATATAACAAAGTTGTTGCTCTTATTTTTTTTGAGGGAAGTTGAAAACATTTTTATGTATTTGGATTATGTTTTCAACTATTTAATAAACTGAAATGGACAATACAAGATAGTTATCCCTAAGCATACATTTATTTCAGTTCCCTGATCCTCTGCAGCTTTGATCAATTTGCAGCAAGTTTGATGAATTTGTCGCCGTTGAAAGGATCACCTATCCAATTCCAGTTACGACATGCTGACCAGCTGCCCTGTGCTTAAGCACTGTGTTTGAGAAAGAAACAAGGTATTCAATACAAACCCCTTACTACCTATATTCGAGACTTATTTTTTCATCTTTGAAGTAGAAATAGAATGTTATTGAATAAAAAGTTGCTTCAGCTATTTATATTCTTAAGGAATTATTTCTTCAGATCAAAATTTACCACCAACAAATAAGCTGTCATTGTACCTTCTGTTTGAAGAAAGTCAACTATTTCTTTTTTTTTAATCTTTTTAAGTTGTATGGGTTACATATTGGGAAGAAACCTGCCAATGTTTTTGTTGAGTGGTTTTGTGGTCCACTGAAAAATGCATTAGTGAGGGAGCCGTTAGTGCATGAAGTATAAGAGTTAAAGAACTATCCCTCTTATTCATGAGTTTATTTGCAGAGCACTGTGACAGCATCGAATTCTATGTCCATTCATAAATGTCTTATATCTTATATGCAGTAAATGTCCAGACATGGTTAACATGTTTACTTTTTTTTATTCATAAAATAATCCAACAACGCTAGGGAAGTCAGCAGCACATTATTTCCTGTCCGTCTCACAAAAGTTATGTTTATATTACTTACAAGAATATACCACACACTGAATTGAAAACTACACCGAATTTGTTCTTTCAAATTTAATCATAGATGAAATATAAATTGTGGTACTATCTCTGTTTTCGATCAAGTCATTAAATTCTGAAAATAAATCCTATAACACGATGCACACTTTGTGCATATGAAGAGACATCGGAGGAGCCGAGTTCGATAGTTCAATACAACAACCCATGAAGCGATACCTCTGTAACATAATTGGATTGTTTCTCATTACCCGTCATTGCCCAAAAATCAGCAATGCTATAAAAGAAATATTGCAATCAAGAAATAATTGTGATTACAATTCTTGATGATTACAAAGAATTAATTTAACAAAAATTATTGCTTCCTGCAGCAGAACGCTGAGAGAGTCCCCCGCAGCAACGCGCGAGAGTCCTCCTAGTTATCATCAAGAGAAGAAACCTCGAAAAACGCAAATTATCTTCACAAGAAGAAATTGATCGCGTTGAGCAATATTTCTCAAGACAACACACTAGGGAGCTCGCATCTATCATGAGTGCGGAATGGTTGGAAGAATTAGAACTTTCTTCGATGTGATCCGTTTGGATTCACCTTCGTACCAATTCAATGCATAATTAATGCAATCCCCTATGATGCACTTTATAACCCAATCGTAGGAATTAATGTAATGGCTTTATCCTTTTTTCGAGCAATTTATCAAGAACATGCCATTATCTCCTACTACTAAGTTATTAAAGCACTCCTTCAGGCAAATTGTCCAAAGCTCGAGGAATTCTTTACACTCTACCTATTCGTAAACGACATGTTAATCAACCCGAGCTTTTATATCTTTGATATTAGGGAGTTTGACCTTTTATTAGGCCATCCGTTAGAAAGACTCCTTAAAGAAGGACATACGGGAAAACTAGACATTTGTCTAGGCAGAGATAAATTTCCCTTACACTTCGCACATTCAATTCATACTTAAGAGACCGAACCCAAATCGCAACCGGACCCAATGGAAGAGGTGAAAGAAGCATCTATAGAACATTTCGTAAAAATCCAATCAAGAAGATGTAACTGAATTCTTCATCGAGGAAGAGGAAGAAAATCCAACCGAATCCGAACCTCTCGATGAATTCGAGGAAACCTCGAGACCTCCCATTGAACTTAAACCTTTACCACCTGGTCTTAGATATGCCTTTACGCATAATGATCCCGAGTCCCCTGTGATCATTAATGATAAACTCACTCGGGAAGAGACTTACGGGTTAATTATCGTCTTAGAACAACATCGTTCGGCCTTCGGCTACTCACTCCATGATCTAAAAGGCATCGAGTCCCGCCCTTTGCACACATCGTATACCTACGAGATCCCGATGTTCCACCATCTAGAGAGCCTCAACGCAGACTTAATAATGCGATGAAAGATGTGGTAAAGAAAGAAGTTCTAAAACTTCTGCGCCGGGATTATATATCCCGTGCCACATAGTGAGTGGGTAAGCCCTGTGCAAGTTGTGCCTAAAAAAGGGAGGCATGACAAGTAGTTAAAAATGAAAAGAACGAATTAATTCCTCGAGAGAACCGTCAGGTTTGGCGTATGTGCATAGACTATAGAAAATTAAATAAAGCCACAAAGAAAGATCACTTTCCACTTTGCCTTTCATTGATGAAATGTTAGAACGATTGGCAAACCACTCTTTCTTTTGTTTTCTCGATGGATATTCGGGTATCATCAAATCCCGATCCATCCCATTGATCAAAAGCAAAACCACTTTTACATGTCCATATGGAACTTATGCATATCGTAGAATGTCTTTTGGATTATGTAATGCTCCAAATTCTTTTCAAAGATGCATGATGTCTATATTTTCTCGATATGATTGAAGAGATTATGGAAGTTTTTATGGATGATTTTTTTTCGTTTATGGAAAAACTTTTGATGATTGTCTAGAAAACTTAGATAAGGTTTTGCAAAGATGTGAAGAAAAGCACTTAGTCCTTAATTGGAAAAAATGTCATTTTATGGTTAGAGAGGGAATAGTGCTAGGCCATCTAGTTTCGAAAGAGGAATAGAGGTAGACCGAGCTAAAATAGAAGTAATTGAACGACTACCTCCACCTGTGAATGTTAAAGGAATAAGAAGTTTTTCTTGGCCATCTTTGGTTTTTATAGAAGGTTCATAAAGAATTTTTCTCATATTGCTAGACCTCTTACAAACTTGTTAGCTAAGGATGTTCCTATTGATTTTGATGATGCTTGTCTTAAATCTTTTGAAACTCGAAAAATGCTCTTATTTACGCACCCATTATTCAACCCCCCCATTGGTCTTTACCTTTTGAAATTATGTGTGATACAAGTGATTATCTTTGTGGGGGGGCTGTTTTGGGACGCACAAAAGACAAGAAACATCATGCTATTGCTTATGCTAGTAAAACTTTAACTGGACCTCAACTTAATTATGCCACAACCGAAAAAGAGTTACTAGCTGTTGTTTATGCTATCGACAAGTTTAGATCTTACTTGGTAGGAGCAAAAGTTATTGTTTACACCGATCATGCTTTGCTCTTAAATATTTGCTCACTAAGAAAGATGCTAAACCAAGATTAATACGATGGATTTTGTCTTTGCTCCAAGAGTTTGATTTAGAAATTAGAGATAAGAAAGGAGTAGAAAATTTCGCATTTGCCGATCATTTGTCTAGAATGCATTTTGAGAAACCACAGGGAGTTACCCATTAATGACTCTATGAGGGACGACATGCTCTATCGGATCTCCCGATCCGATCCCCGGTATGCGAATATTGTTAATTTTATGGTTGCGGGATATGTACGACCGGGGGCTGATAAGAAAAAGCTTATTTATGAGAGTCGCCATCACACGAGGGATGAGCCATACCTCTTCCGAGTATGCAGCGGCGGCTTACTCGGGAGGTGTGTACCGGCGAAGAAGGACTACTGATTATCGAGAAGTGCCACTCGGCACCATATGGGGGTCATTATGGAGCATTCGCACACATGCAAAGATCCGGCAAAGCGGATTTTTCTGGCCAACCATGTATCAAGACACACAAGACTTCGTGCGAAGGTGCAATGCCCAGCGAGACATGGCAATATCAATTCTAGGGATGCCATGCGGCGGCGACCAATCTTCAAATCGAGCTCGTTGATGTCCGGGGAATTGACTACATGGGACCATTCCCAAAATCCGGACCCTACGAGTACATCCTAGTGGCGATTGACTATGTTTCTAAATGGGTTGAGGCCATGCCATGCAAGACTAGCGATCACAAAAGCTCAATCAAGATGTTTGAAGAAATAATATTTCCAAGATTCGGTACACCAAGGCTAGTGATAAGTGACGGAGGGTCCCACTTCATCGACAAGAGTTTCGAAAGTACCTCTCATCTCATGGGATCCAACACAACGTCGCTACACCTTATCACCCGCGAGACAAGTGGTCAAGCGAAAACGTCAAACAAGCAAATCAAGAACATCCTACGTAAAAACGGTTGACCAAATGGGAACTAAATGGAAAGACAAAGGCTACCCGGCTCTTTGGGCTTATCGGACAGACTTACAAGACTCCCATCGGAATGTCTCCCTACCACCGGTCTCGGGGAAGACATGTCACTTGCCCGTTGAACTAGAATTCAAAGCTCACCGGGCAATCAAAAGGTGGAATATGGACCTTGATGAAGCCGGAACAAAACGAAGAATGCAACTATCCGAACTAGAAGAATGGAGAGAGAAGGCGTACCACGCTGCCAAGATCTACAAAGAAAGAACCAAAAGATGGCACGACAAAAAATCAAGAAGAAGGAATTCCACCCAGCGATCGGTATTACTTTTTAATTCCAGGTACGACTTTTTCGGACATGGAAAACTACTGGCAAGTGGGAAGGACCATACAAGGTGGTGAGTTCATCATCACACGGAGCATCACTCTTCAAGACAACGAAGGTACGCTATTCAAGGTAAATGGTCATCGCCTCAAAATATTTTTAGAGCCCAATAAAGATTTAGAAGAATTAGATGTTATCAAATTCTTCGAATTACCCAAAAATATTAATTTTCACGAATAATGGGCCGACACCAGGTTTTTTTCGGGATAATAATAGAGTTAGAGCACCCCACGACGAACGCGCCGCGAGGCGACACGTGGCCGAACCGATCGGCCCAAATAACAGCCGATCGGCCCACGTCCCCCCCTCGCCTGTTTTGTCCCACACGGTCTCTTTGCACGTTTAGTTACTGAGAAAAATCACTTTCCGTTTTGTTTTAGTACCGTAAACCCAATCTCTCGTCCCCGAAAAAAAATCGACCCATATATAATCAAGGATAGACCCTCCTCTTTTTCATCTAATCTCCAAATTAGCAGCCATGGCTGAAAAGCAGCTTGTCCCCTTCAATGAGAAAGCCAAGCAAGTTGTTCCTTCCATCAAGCAACCCAAGCCGCCGCATACCACCCGATCATACTCCAATTCCTTTTCGTTCCACCTCGTCGTCCCTCGCACACCGCCGCCACCGCAAGGGACGCAAGCAAGTCATGTATGCTCACCCGTATGATCGTCGCCGCTGGCCGCACCGAAGAAGCCGATCCATGTTCCTAGTTACATGGAGGTTGAAGAATCGAAGAAGGGCGGCGTCTCACACGAAGTTCGCATGGACGCCAACGGCAACACGAGGGAGCACAAGTACACTACAGCACCTCCACGCCGCACTACCATTAATGGAATCCGCGCTAAGAGTCACGGATCAAGAGGATTCCCGTTATCGAGGCCGGCCGCGTATGCCACAAAAGAAAAAGACTAGAAAGACCGTGGCCGACCTCGCTCTAGATGTAGCGACCCTTGCGAGAAACATGCAAGGAGATTCACCGCGTCAATAGCACCCTCACTAGTTCCGTCCTCCGTCTCTTAGAGAATGAAGGAAAGAAGAAGCGTAAAAATCGGGAACAAGATGATAGTCGCAATTCAAAGAAGGGCAAGGGCCCTATGTAAGCACCACAATTAGAGAGCACATAAGTCTTAGCGTTTGAGTCTTAAAGATTAGTTAAATTAAAGTCGTTTAGTTTGGTTTAGATAATATTAGTTTGCTTTAAATTTTAGGAAGTTCGAATTATATAATAAAGTGCTCTCTCTTTTATCAATAAAGTAATCCACAAGTTGAGTCAAATATTTCTTCTATATTTTTCTGGATATGTTTTTGTCTCCACCATGCTTTGTATGCAAGATAACAGAATTAAGTGTGGGGAGAGACATGCCGACCAAACAGAAATTTTTAGCGACAAAAATCAAGAAATTCGAATAAAAACGGAACCATCGACTTCGACGACGGACCGCGGCCCGACACGGACCAGGCGGACCGATCGGCCCAAATAACAGCCGATCGGCCCCCGCCTCGCCCCCACTAAGGCCCGGCTTCGTCCCACCGCTTCGGTTCGCTTCCTAAAACTTTTTAATTTTTGCAATTTATTTTCTGTTCGAATTAAATAAGCCTTCTCTCGTTATGGTATGTTTACCTATATGAAAAATATGTCTTGAACAAAGTTTTGCATGATTAAATTCCTACATATATCATCACTTATTGGGATGCTTTAATTGCTTAAAACATGAGAAAGAATAAAGTTAGAATAAGATCTTCTTTCTTTTATCTTGTCTTTGGAGAGTTATTTATTTCAAAATATTAAAATCATTAGTTATGCTTCTCCTTTGTGATCAATGATACATCCTAATAGAGCCGTAGCAATCATTAAAGATATATCTAATTAATTGTTGCTTTCTTGTGTTGAGCTTTGTCAAAACCACGACCCATGTTGAAATCGTCTAAAGTCTACGATCAAGATCACATACACTGCTTTCACTAAAGTATCCATGCTCTAAAAAGTGTTAATCTCTATCTCCCATAATTTTAATTGTTGAAAAAAGGGTACAGCTATGAAAAAGCCAAATGTTAAAAATTCTAAGAGTGGAGAGAAGAGTGAGAGAGAGGAGAAAAATGAGCAAGTGCTCTACGGGTTAGAAGAACCCCCCTCTCTAAGAAAGGAAAAAGGCAAAAATAAAGAGAAGAATAATGGACAAGTGTCCGAGGGTGAGTAGGGCCCACTTCTCTAATAAATAAGAGAGTAAAAATGGACATGTGTCCGAGGGTGAGTAGAACCCACCTCTCTAATAATTAGCTGGTTACCTCTCGAAAAAAAAAAAAAGAGAGAAATATAAATAGGGGAGATAGAAGATTTTCATCTAGAGAGAGCCATGGTGATAATCTTGATTCACATGCACATCTTGATCTGTGACTTATGACATCTATCTCCATGGATCCACAATTGACTCGGCAATAAATACAAGGTAAGTGTGCTACATGTTCTTGAGCTTCACATATGATATATAATAAACGAACTATGAGGATATAATATACTTTGAGAGACTTGAGAGTGTCACAAAGGAGTAAGTACAGCTATGTTTTCTTTTCAAAACTTATGTAAAATCTCTCCAAGTGACTTGGTTTAAGAATTTAAGGTGATCTGTTTCTAACCAATTCATGCTCAAAGATCCCAAAGTGCGTGTATGACCATGGAAATATAATCATGATCCATGCTTAGACCATCCTTTTATCGAGGGGCGAGTAAAAGCCTAAGTGTGGGGGAGTTTGTTGACACTTGTTAATGCATACTTTTAATTGTCAATTAAACATGGAAAAGGACTAAAATATAATTAGACAACCTTATTAGGGGTTTATACTAATGATTTCCATGAGTTTTGGTAAAGTTGTGATTTGCGAGACTTAACAAAAAAGCGGTAGAAATCGTAACGCAATCCAACTCGAGCAAGACTAGAAGGCTCGAATACACCCGACGTGAAACGAAACTTGGCAATCGAAGAAAACATCATCTAGAAGACTCCGGAAGCCACGACGCATCGCGGGGCCCGAGTGGAACCCACCCCGGGCCGATCGCTAATAATCGGGCCGATCGGCTGGCTTGGCCCCTAAGTCGCCCCTCGTTTCGAACGTTCCTCCACCGTCTCTAAGACACAATCTAATCCGATCGTTTGATGTCGGTTTGATCCGAGGGCGTCGGTTAAGCACGAGATGCATGAAGATTAGTACCACATTGCTGTGCTGAAGCTGAAGAGACATAAGAAGACCCATATATATAGACCCCTAGGCCTCCCTGATTCATCAATCTCAGTTCAATCTTCAATTCAATCAGATCATCAACGACGACAAGAGATAGAAGCTCTAGATTAGAATTAGATTGAGAGTTAGTTTCGTAAGTTGAGAGAATTAGAGCGTGGTTGAGGCGGAGTTGAAGGAAGGCCCGAGGCATCGGCGCCTCCATCTTCTTCCTCCTGCGAGTTGGCGCCTCCATCATCGTCTCCCACGAGCCGATGCCATTGGAGCACGACTCGAGATCTTGTGGATTGTTCGAATTCCATTCGAGTAAGTGATATTGTCTCTATTGTTCTTAAGGTTCGTATTTCTTTGATAAGATTACTTTGATTCCTGTCGCTCTTGAATTAAAGTTGTTAGATTAATGTAAGCGTGGTGCTTAGATTGACTAGCTTATTACGAATACCTTCTATAGGCCGGGGTGAAAACACTTGTTAAGGCTGATCGTAGTGGTGACAAAGACACTATTGAGTCCTTTGTTACGCCTTTGCCCCGTTTATAGAAATCGTAGGAGACCTGCGTTGTTAGCGTAGAATCCCTTTATTAAGAGTTTCTTCATGACAACCCCTCTTAAGAACAATGTGCAAATGATTTATTTGAAGTGAGAACAAGACCTTCCTACTAGAACTCCTTATCTTTATTATCTATCTAGTTTTATTAAACTACTTAGGGATCGAGTAGTAAATCTCAAGAACCCCTTCTCTACGTTCTCCCCCCTGGATTCGATATTTTAAAACCCATCACCCCGGGTGAAGTGCTCACCGGTATCCGTGCGCTTGCGGATTATCCATCATAATATTCCTGTAGGCTTAGAAATACCAACAGGAGGATAGTCACTTGTTTATGGCGCTAATTCGCTCCCTTCCGCCGCGAAGTACCTGCGTGGAGCAGCGCTTTGTCTTGCGTTGGACCTCCGCTACCCGTGTGGGAAGCGCTTCTTGTTGCTTCACTTCACGGGTCTTCGGCAAGGATCTCGCATTTGGATGCTTTATAGGATTTTGAAGCTCCGGGGGGATGTTACGGATTCTTACGCGGTCTCCCCCCTGAGATTGTCCAAGTGCCGGGATCATTACGAATTCTTACACGGTTTCTTTTTATTCCTGGTTATCTTGGCGGAGGTTGACATCTGCACTCATCTGCAGTTTCTAATTTCCCTCTCGTAATTTTTCTTTTGGAATGGTGGGCTGTCGTATGGGGAGGCTAAGCTTGTTTTATAGGGCTTGGATCATTAAGGGGACTTATTGATGTCATCCTTTGGTAGGTGTGTTAGGTGGACTAGGTTAGTATATAACTCTCTGATTCCCCCCCTTGGTTATCTCAGGTATGATGGGTCAATCTAGCAGTGGCTTAGTATCCAGAGTATTGATACCGCGTGAGGATTCGTATTTGATGGTCTAGGCTGTGTACTTGGTTGTCCTCCTATTCGTTGGCTGGAAGCTCAGACTAGGACAGGCACGGAGCTATTAACTCTTGCCCATGTACTATCAATTCTTGGCGGTGAGTTTTGTTGGTTTTGATAGCTACTTGGTCTGTCCTGGGACTTTGCTGCTTGGGTTGGACCTCCGCTAGGGTGACTTCAGGTCTATTTCTTGCCCACCTGTCGGAGGTCGACTTGGATGAAGGGGTCCTATGGTGGTCCGGGTGGCTGCGAGAGGGACGCTTGACGTTGACGCTAGGAGGCTCTCATGCGCGCGCCGCGGATTGAAGCTGTTGCCTAGCATGGTGGTGTAGCTCATCTTCTTTGTCTTGCTTTGGTTATGCGTGCTACCACATCGCACCATCTTCTCGCGAAGATGTTTGTAGCTTCGACAGTACAATGTCGAGCACCTGTGTAATTTGTGAATAAAATAACAAAATAATTGTCCTAAATATATTGATGCCCTTGTGTTCACCCTCCCTGTTGCCTTTGTTGGCGGAGGTGTTGCTGATGCCTGAGGTGGACAGGTCTTTTTTCAGCTTTTTTATTTTTGACACATACCGTTGTGCCACCTCGATGCCTACGCTTCGGGTAGGACTTTTTTCGAGGATTTTTAAGACCGTTTTGTTGGTCTTTTGGAGGTCATTTTTAGGTTAGAACCTCCGCGTTCTATCCGTAAAATGTCCTCTCGAGTATTTTTTTTCACCTTTGTCGAATGCGTTGGCTAGCGTTGCTAGTCACTTTCGACTTTTTGATTTTCTTTTACGCTTTGGGGAAATTTCCTCTTTATATTTCAGAGGATTTTACATTTAGTCTCGCCTCATTAAAAACCTCACCTCCGCTAGGAGTTCCCCTGTGAGGAAAAGAGTGCGAAACCTTGATTGAAAAAATGTAAATTCTACCGCTACTTGCGGAAAGGTAAAGTGGTAGCTGGCCCCCGCTTATACTTCGCGGGGTTTCGGCTTTACATGTAGTACTTGCGGAGGTTGTCGATATTCCGGTATGATCGGAGATTTTGCCCTCACCATCTGTCGGCGGAAGGCTCCTTGCCTTGTTGTTGCGTTTGCGATGATGGGCCCTCCCACTTTGCTTGTAGTTTTCCTATGGTTGAAGCATTTGGTTTTCTCCTGAGTACTAGGTCTCCGTCCTCAATGTTCTTCTTGCGGACCTTGTTGTCCCTCCATTTTTTGGTCTCGGCTTGGTATTTTTGTATGTTTTCTACGGCTTCCAGCCTTGTGTGCTCCAGCGTTTCTTTGGCGTATTCTTCATCTTCTGCCATCTTTTGCTTTATGACACGGAGGCTTTTCGTGTTTCGGTTCCTCTGGGAGCATTGCTTCTTCTCCATACATGAGCTTGAATGGGGTGAACCCGGTAGTTCGCGAAGACGTTGTGTTATGGGACCAGATTACTTTGGGTAGTTCGATGCGCCCATTTGCCTTTGCGAAGGTTGAACAAGGTCTTTGATATTGCGGAGAATATTATTCCGTTTGCTCTTTCCACCGCTCCGTTTGACTCGGGTGGTAGACGATCACGAAAGCTATTTTTGTTCCCATTTGGGAACGTAATTCTCTCTAATTTGTCCGAGTCGAATTGTTTGCCGTTGTCGATTTGTTACCATTCTTGGTACTCCGAATCTGCAGATTATGTTACGCCAATAGAACTTGGTGATAGACTCTGATGTTATCTTCGCCAGGGGCTTCGCCTCTATCCACCGGGTGAAGTATTCGACAGCTACGACTCCGAATTTGTTTCCTCCTTGTGCTGTTGGTAGCGGGCCGACAATGTCTATTCCCCACCTCTGTAGTGGCCAAGTCGGAGGTATTAGCTGTGTTTCTGCTCAAGGGTTTTTCTGGTGGGGTGCGAAGCTTTGGCAGGCTTCGCAGGTTTTGACGACTTGCTGAGCGTCCTTTATGTGCGTGGGCCAGTAGAAACCTTGGCAGATGGCCTTTGCTGACAAAGCTCTTGGTCCGATATGAGATCCGCAGACACCGGCGTGTATTTCTTTGAGTAGCTCTAGGCCTTCGCTTTGTGGGATGCACTTGAGCATCGGTTGGACCAGTCCCCTTTTAAAGAGTTGGCCATCGATGAGAGTATAATTTCTTGCTCGTGCCTCCGTTCTGGTGGCCTCCGCTTCGTCTTCCGGATAGCTTACGTTGTTGAGGTTATCAACTATTGCTTGTCTCCAATCTTCGCCTTCCACCAGCATGACTGTTTTGAATGCTTTTTTTCAGTGTTTCTGTTGCCGGTTTGTATGCCACGTTATAGACGGTGTTCTGGGGCATGCGGAGGTTGTTTGCTGCCGCTTTAGCTAGGGCGTCTGCTTCGCTGTTGTGTTCTCGTGGGATGAACATTTGTGAAGCCACGGAATCTTCGTTCCATTGCTCGACCACCGCGAGGTAGTTCATGAGTTACGGTTCTCGGCCATGCACTCTTTTTCCACTTGGCCCGCTACTAGCGAAGAGTCCGATTCGACTTCGACCGGTTTTGCTCCGTAGGCCTACGCTTTTGTGAGTCCTAGTATGAGCCCTTCATACTCGGCTGTGTTGTTTGTCTGGGTGCATTCTAGTCGTGTGGCGAAGTATGACTTTACGCCTAGGGGTGACATTATGACCGCGGATGCTCCTGCTCCGTGTCTACCCCAAGCTCCGTCTGTATAGACGTCCCATAGCTCGAGTAATCATTTTGCTGTTTTTTGCTTGTGTGGTGTCCATTCTCGCTACAAAATCCGCCCGGCACTTGGGATCGTATTGCGGACTGTTAATGAATGTTATCTCAAATTGGGATAGCTCATTTGCCCATTTGCTAATCCCGCCCGAGGTTTCCTTGTTTCTCGGGACCTCCGCTAGTGGCTGCGAGGTGGGTACTATTACTTTGTATGAGTGGAAGTAGTGCTTGAGTTTTCTGGATGCGATCAAGAGGGCGTATGCTATTTTTTCTACTTCTGTGTAGTTGATCTTGGCTCCTGAGAGCGCCTCTGAGACATAGTATACTGGGAGCTGGGTGAGATGGTTATTTTCTATCTTCTCTTGTACTACTACTGCGCTGACGGCGTAATCTAATGCTGCGAGGTACAGGAGTATAGGTTTATCTTTGTCAGGCACTGTTACCGTTAGCTGTTCCTGCAGAAATTCTTTGAGCTTCGCGAATGCCTCCGCTTGCTTTTCTCCCCATTTGAAGTGTCCTCCCCCCTTAGGGCTTGGAAGAATGGGAGGCTTTTTTCTGCTGACTTGGAAATGAATCTGTTTAGAGCTGCGATTCTGCCCGTTAGCTTTTGCACTTCTCTCTTTGTTTTTGGCTCCGCCATATCTCTGATTGCCTTCGTTTTTTCTGGGTTGGCTTTGACTCCCTCAGAACTGACGATATATCCGAGGACCTTCGCTTTTGTTGCCCCGAAGACGCATTTCTCGGGGTTCAATTTGAGCCCTGACTTTTTCAAATTTGCGAAGGTTTCTTGCAAGTCAGAGATGTGATCTTGCTCTCTCTTGCTCATGACTATGAGATCGTCTACATATGCAATCATGTTTTTGAGCAGTTGCCCCACCAAGACTTTTCCTGTCATTCTGGCAAAGGTCGCGCCGGCGTTTTTCAAGCCTTCTGGCATTCTGACGAAGCAATATGTTCCGAATGGTGTGGTGAAACTGGTCTTTTCTTCGTCTTCCTTTCTTAGCCAGATTTGGTGATATCCTGAGTAGCAGTCAAGCAGTGAGAACCTTCGACACCCTGCCGCCTTGTCAATAGAGGTGTCTATTCTTGGTAAGGGGTAGTTGTCCTTTTTGGTTGCTTTGTTGAGGTCTGTGAAGTCTATGCACATTCTCATTTTTCCGGAGGTCTTTTTTGGAACCAGAACGACATTCGCCAACCAATCGGTGTACTTGACCTCTCTGATGACTTTGGCGTCGAGCAGCCTCTGGACCTCCGCTTGGGCCGCTAGTATTCTGTCCTCTGACATTTTCCTCTGGCGTTGCTTCTTTGGCCTCATTTTGGGGTTGATGTCTAGGACATGTTCGATGGTGTCTCTATCTACTCCGCGGAGGTCTGCTGCTGACCAGGCGAAGATTTCCTTATTTTTGATGAGGAGCTCCGCCAATTCTTTCTCTTCTTCCTCGGGTAGGTTTGCACTGATTGTGACTGTGTGATCGGGATCTTCGTCTATCCTTATCTTTTTGATTTTCTGCTGGCCTTTGACGCTTGTTTGCTCTTTTTTCATGTCTGGCGGCTCAGGGCCTTCGCTTTCCGTTTGTACTGAATTGACGTTTCTGTGGGCCCGATATATAGCCTTCTCTATGTTTCTGGCTTCTTTTTGGCTCCCATATACTGTAATAATTCCGTGGAGCGCTGGGATTTTCATACACAAGTAACCCATGTGTATGGCGGCGTTGAATTTGTTTGTGAATCCTCTGTCGAATATTGCATTGTATGGGGAGTAGACGTCGACGATGTCGAAGGTTATGTACTCTGTTCTGGCGCTTTTTTCATCTGCGAAGGATACCGGCAGAGTTATCTTTCCCAGCGCCTGCACTTGCCTTCCGCCAAACCCTATGAGTGGTGAGTCTGATGGATGTAGCTGATTTCTATTGAATTGCATCTTATCAAAGGCGTTGGCGAAGATGATGTCTGCAGAGCTTCCTGTGTCCACGAGTACTCTTTTCATTTCCCATGTTGCTACATTTGTCTCTATTACCATGGCGTCAACGTGCGGATAACTTTCTAGTTTGAGATCTGCTTCTGAGAAGGTTATGGGAGTCTTCGACCACTCTCCGAACCTGACTGCGGGCTGAACCGCTACGTTGTTGACCAAGCGGAGGTGGTCTCTTTTCTGCTTTTTGGTCTCATACTCTATTGATGAACCCCCGGTTATTGGCATTATGGTTCCGATGGAAGGTAGGGGAGTATGAGGGTTGTATTGATTTTCTAGGCTTGGCTCATTTTTCATGGGAGCGCTGGGTGGGGGTCCTTGCGGAGGTGGTGGTAAATTTTGGTTTGAAACCTGGTTGGCTGGCTGCCTATTGGTTTGCTGGGGCTGCCCTGTCTCGACATAAGTTAGGTGCTGCCTTGGGTTTGAGTAGGACATGCTCGACTCAGAAGAGTAATTTTGTGCTGGTGTTGGAAGCGAAGGTCTCCATGCTGGTAGGAAGCTAGGATAGTAGGCATTTGCTAACGTCGAAGGGTGTATTTGGTTTGATGTGAGGGACGGGTAGACCGGGCAGTATTGCTGGTGTTGGCTTTATGCTTGCGGAGGCTCCGAGCGTGTGTAGGTGTAGGCGTTGTTGACCTCCCTCGTTGGTTGCGGAGGTTGGTTTGTGGGGGGCTGGCTACTCAGTCCCTTGAGTGCCTTGTCTCTTTCGTGCTGGATGACTGGGCAATCTCTTGTATAGTGACCTTTCTCTTCGCCATGTATGGCGCAGAACTGCTTTCTTGGCCTTCTGTTCCAGTTTTTCTGGGGCCCCTTCTCCTGGTATGGTTTCTGATTATCGGGTGGTCTTGCTCCATGAGCATTGCGTTGCTGGTTGGGCTCCGCTGTCTGATTCATTGTTAGTACTTGCTACCCCTGGGCCTGCTTTGGTTGTTGCTGCAGAGGTTCCGATTGCTGGTTCCTCTTGTTGCCCTTGGCCTGCTGCCTGTCCATGTTTTGCTCCTCTAGCCTCTTTCGGAAGTCTTCGTCCGACCGGATCCAAATTTCAAACTGTTCACAGAGCTCCTGCATTGTTCTTGGTTTGTTTCGTGCCAGTTCTCCTGCGAATGGCCCCAGGCGGAGCCCTCTGATGGCTGCGTCTATCGCCACTTGATCGGGGGCGTCGGGGCCTTCGCTTTGAGTTGCAGGAACCTCTGAAAATAATCTTTCAGTGGCGCCAATGTTGAGCTTGGGGTTCTCAACACGGTGAAGTACCTCCGCTCAGGCGGTGCCCTGAGGGAGGCCGGCGAGGACAAGGTACTGAGAAACGCTAAGATGAATAATAACTGCCCATAAATGGTATTCACCAACCTCCTGAATAGGGGAGGACTCCTCCCTATTTATAGTTTTACAATTGCTGGGGGACACAAGATTACAAGTCTGCCCTCCAATATTCTCGGCATATTCCTCTATATTTAAACACAGCGCGGGCTCTCCACGTACTTGTACACTCCGCACCGCCTTTCTCCCACTGGGCCCGTCTCGCCGGCTCTGGACCCACTCTAGGGGACCTCCGCGAGCTCTCCTCCGTGATCGCTGGGGCTCTGCGCGAGCCCGGCTCCTTAGTCCCCTCCTCCAGACGCTTGGGGAAGAGTGGGCGGAGGCGGCGACCTCCACGATCCGCCATTGCGGCTGGGAAGACTCGATCCCGTGGGAGTGCCGTCCGGCGGAGATAGGGACCTCCGCCGACCCTGGTGGCGGAGGTCCGTAGGTTGCTCGCTTCACCTGAAAAGGCATAACAACATAAACTCGATCGTTAGCGTAGACCTCCGCGCGTGTTTTCTTCTGCCGTGATCACCTCCGCTCGGGCCGCTGGGATCCGTATCCCAACAATAGAGAAATGTAAAATATAATAATAATATGTAAGTACGAATTTGTGCGTGTCATCCATGTTGTCTAGAAAATTATAAACATAAAAAGATATATTTAAAAATATGAGAATAGCCGCGATGATGTGGGGGTGGGGGGGGGGGGGTATGGCCCCTCGCTAGCCTCTCGGCACAACAAATATGTTGTCGCCAACGAGAACGTGCCGGCCTCTCGGTCGTCGCGGGCACATCATTATTATTCTAGTCGCTGCGGAATTTCGTTGTTGTCGCGAAAGCACCGGCAGCCGCCGTCGCTGCTTGGTTGACGGTGGTGGCATCCGTCGAGCCGCGCCGCGCGGCGTGGCCGGCGGCTATGCTACGAGCGATGAGCTTGCCCCGGCACCGGTGGAAGGCGGCGGCGATGAGGCTCCAGATGACGTAGAGGACGAGGCGAGACGTAGAAGACCGTGGACGGCGCCCGATAACACCGTAAACGAAAACCTTGTATAGATATCAAGGAAGAACGTCGGTTAGCAGTAGGCAGACCTGCCTAACAGAGGCACGAGTCTCACTCTCACCTTCAGGAGGGCTTGATCCTAGTGTCCTCCTCCATGGACGGGGGGCCGGTGATGGGGTTATTGCGGTGGTGCTCGTGGTGACGACCGGCGGTGGCGTAGCGTCGTGGTTGTCGGCGTCGGCGGTGGTCGTGGCCGTTATGCCCGCGAGTGGCAACGACGACGGCGTCCAGCCTTGGCCGTGATGAATGAGTTTTTTTTGCGGCATAGGGGAGTGTGGCCCTACTCCCCCCCCCCCGTTCGGTCTATGTTTTTAAATCCTTTTTAGCATCACAATACTCACCAGCCCTAACAATGACAACCCCAATGCTGGCTACTATAGTATACTCACGATGTTCTATTTCATGCAAAAAGTTTGGCTAACCACATATTTAAAGTTTTCAAATTGTGGCAACATTTTATAGTTCATTTGACATAAAAAAAAATTGTGACCATCTATAAAACTTATGTTTGCAACCCCCACTAGCTAATTCTCTTAACATACAAGCACGTCATCTCACCATCCCACTAACACCCCACTAGCATGCCATCTCACCAGCCAACTAACCCTTCCTTGCGCCACGTTATCAACATGCCCCACATGTCTATGGGCATAAAAATGTTATAACTCATGAACCAAAAAAAATAAATCAAATTCTGATTACACCATTAAATTCATTTTAATAAATTCTTTAAAACAAGATCTCGTATGTATATATTTTAATAAAATTATAAGTGGGGCCTGTTGGTATAGAGAAAAAAAAATAAAAAAAATAATAAAAAAGGAAAAAAGAAGAAAGAAAAGAATAGGAGAGTGATAGTAACATTGTAACTCATAGAATTCTCCTTCATACTCAAGGCAACAACAACGCTGGGAATCCACTAGTTAATTAGAAGGGAGAAGCCAGTTTTTGACCATCCCGCTATTGTCCACGAGATCGTTTGTCGCCATACAACTAAAAAAGTGAAGAATCTTTTCTTAAACAAAAAAAAACCAACAATCTTTTTTTTTTTTTTTTTTTTGCGAAAAAACCAACAATCTTTGACCATCAAACTATCTAGTTCTTTTATTTCCAACTATATCATCTCTATGTTGGTGTTAGATTGGAGTTATTTGGATCTTTGTGTGCCTTTGTTTCTACTATTTTATTGTTCATAATAATTGTGTTTGTTTTTATTTAAATAATAATCTTACTATGCTATTTTTTTTTTTAGAAATACACGTTATAGCGCAGACGCCCACAACATTGTGCCGACAGATCTGGAGATTGACGAAGTCACCACATGTGTCCTGTTGTTGACAGGAACGTTGTCTACCACTTAATTAAAGCATATCAGCCTTTGAATCTAGCGGAAGTGGTACCCATCGATTGAGCTCCTCAATGAAAGTGAAGGAGCTTTTGACGTGTGTGAAGTAAACTTTGTTGAGAAGAAATCTAGAGTTTAAAATTTGGGTTGTGGCAGCCGGGGCTGACGCCTCTGCGCCTTCTTCTCTGTCTAGGGTGGATGCGGGAGCAAATCGGACGGCCGATGATCAGACGGAGGAGGAAAGGTGGCTGATGGATAAACACCATACCAGGCAACCGTGAAGGAGCATTTATGTTAAAATTCAGGACATCCTCATTTTTAAATGTTTGGGTATCTATTCCAGTTTATTAATCAAAAACCATAACCTTCCGGATGATTGAAGGGCGCCGAATGAAGTTTTAGTCGATTGTACAAGATGACGTACATGCTGCTGCTCCATAGTTTATTTTGGTGTTGGTGGTGCAAGCAGTGCTGCCTGCTGAGCCCTGTCAGCATTGATGATTCTAGCTTTGAAGTCGCCCCATTCATGCCATGCCCGGCCCCTGACGTCGCCGCCACCGCCTTCAGAGGTGTCCGGGTCGCCCTGCCGGTTGAGCGTGGGCCTGGAGCGGTGCGCGACGTACTGCGCGTCGACGACGCCGATCATCTCCTCAGGGTCCTCGACGCACCTCCAGAAGTTGAGGTCCAGCCCCCATCCATGGACGAGGTCGTTCTGCACCATGTGCCACACGCACGCCCACGCCTCCCTGGTGAACACGGGCGCCATCACCTCCACGAAGCCGCTGCAGGGCCGCTGGTGCACGTCGGGGCACTTCCCTTTGGGGCCGCCGACGGTGTCGGTGTTCTTGTGGACCTCGCCGCTGTTGTTGCTCCTCCGGATGAGGAGCTCGTACGACGTCTTCCCCCTGGTGGCGTCCAGCCCCGGCTGCGAGATCTCCAGCCCGTGCTTCTTGACGATGCGCACGTACTCGTCGGCGCCGAAGAAGGTGGTGTCCAGGTCCTCGTCCCACAGGAAGACGTAGTCTTAGGCCGCCACGATGCTCGGGTGCAGGAACCGCTTGGCGAACCACCATTTCGACTGCTTCCTGGCGCTCACGTGGGTGGCGTTCTTGGACCACGCGAAGTCGGCGTCCCACTCCGTCGCCTTGCCGTCGTAGTGGAACAGAACCACGTCGAAGTCGTCGGAGAACTGGCATCGATCATCAGACGACATTAATTTAGAAGTTTAGTTGAGTGATTCTCGATCATCACAAGTTAAGTCGTCGTTCTGACCTTGTGAAGAGTGGCGTTGACATTGTCTTTCTCAGTGTAACCAACTGTCATCGTCAACAGGTACTTGCGAACAGACGTGTCCTGCTCGAATCGATCGTCCATGCATGTTAATTAATTTGGTTATTAGCACACAAACTAACAGATCACCCATTAATTTCCTAGGGAAAGATTATATACATATATATGATGAGCTAGAGCTAGAGCTAGAGATGGAGTTTTTTTTTTTTTTTTTTGACAAGATGAGATGGAGTTGATGATGGTACGTGCTTACATCTCGCGGGTTTCCCCAGAGCCGGCGCATGTGAAGATCAGACTCTGAAACAACGACGTTAGGCGGTAGCCTCTCCGCGCCTTTCGGCCCTGTCGGCGGCGCACCAGCAGCAGCAGTAACCTAGCTAGAGCACATGTATATGAGACATGGCACAGAAACGAAAATAACTATATATACATATATACATACCAACTGAATGATCATCGATCTATCATATATACATTCACAAGAGCTACGAACTGAGACGAATTGTAGTACCTCTGAAGAAGTGGCATTTGGCTGCAGGACAGGAGTAGTGGCCGTCCCTTCTTCACCTGCTGTTTTGTTGCTACCTAGTACTACGTTGTTGATGGCACTGAAAGTAGTGGAGTTGGCATCATGAGCACCACCACCATCACCACTCCAATAAGGCAACACGTAACACCGAAGCTGCATAGATATTTATATCCAAAATTGTGGATCGTGTTTCATTTCTTCAGACTACAAATTTATATAGTTATATAAGTATAACCTTAGTATATATATAGTGGTTACCTGTGGTGCTATTTGTACAGGAAAGGAAACGCCGATGAAGAAGCCGAATGCCGCCGCTGGCAACACCGTCAGGATAAGAACCGGATTTAGCTTCATCATATATATATCGTCCCTGCTCGCATTGCATGTGTGTTAGTTGTTAGCTCGCACTAGTCGATATATAATCCATAGTTCGATCAGCTAACAATATATATACATCACTTAACAATATATGCATGCATGTAATGAGCTTCATCAAAGACTTACAAGATCGATGTGAGCGCTTGCAGATTATTCACAATAAATGTCGATCAACACATCTCCGATCCGGCCACTACGTAAACGTATTACTTGAGGCTAGTAGTGCTTGCTAGAAACCTCGAGCATACATGCATGCTGAGTTGTGCTTGACTGCTTGTGCATCGTCTCTCTTTATATATATACACTACTACTAGAGGACGAGTAAAGAGTAGAATCCAAGCAAGCTACCTCTTCTAACTTAGTACAGAAGAAAAGCTGTAACTTAGACGACTTACATTGCATGCATTCAAAGTTTTTCCGGAGCTGACTACCTGCATATATGCATGTTTCATATGGTGCTAAATGATAGCTTGCACATAACTAAAAGATATATATATATACATAATGGAGCAGCGATAATAGACGACGACGACAACTTGCAATTAAGTTCTTGCGGATCGAGCTAACCCACATCGCCAAGCTAATGACAGCTCGTGATCCGTAAGCTAGCTACGTATGAACATTTATTGTATTTTTGTTCCCTATCCCTTTTTTCCCCCTCACATATGCAGTTGACTAGTTGTAGCGAAAGTTGGTTCCAATTCCAACCTATAGCTAGAACACACTACTCTATCACAATCCATTGGATTAGCTGGACACTGCTAAGACTCAACTAGCTATCTAACAGATTATTTGCTGGTATATGAAGCAAGGATTGCACTTTTGAATGAACATATATTGGTAGCGCAACTTGCTTATAATCAATCCTTGCTCATTGTTCCACGCATGTCGTTTGTACATACATATACATATACATATACATATACATATACATATACATATACATATACATATACATATACATATACATATACATATACATATACATATACATAGTGTGGAGGTCCATCTAATGATGCACAGTTTCCAAGGTCAAGGCCAGCCAAATCATACGACCGATTGAAATAATGCATGTTGATGATCCAGATTCATATGTGCGATGCCATGTAATTTGTAACTAAGACCGTGCCAATCCATTGGATATGATTGGATTAGCTCACACTGGAGGTTTTTGATGCCGTCATGCCTAGAATTTCACTTGTGGTCGAGTAGGAGGCCGCGCCAGTGGAGAAGAAACAGCGGGCCCTTGGGAGGAACCGCCAGTGAAACAAGATGTATAGCCAGTGTTAATACTAATTTTATACTAGCTAGTGCAGTTTGTATAAACTGGCTGCCAGTGGTAATGAGATTTCCACAACGGTTTACATTAGTGAGCTACCACTTTTAATACTAATTTTATATTGGTGGTTGGTATGGACCGATAGTCATAAGGGCTTTACACTTGCGGGATGAGTAAGTGAACCACCAGTGTTAAATTCCTGCCATTGCAACAGTCAGGTGATCAAACTACTCGCCATATGCAAACGGTCACCGGTTTGGTTCAAGCGAAGGGTCATCAGTTGCAACCATTCACATTCATCAGGTGGGTGTCTCCATGGTATTTTAAGCAATGCAGTCAGCATTGAACGAAAACAGACAACAAAGATGGAGCCATCCCGCAACCCGTGGGAGTGCGATGCCGACAAGATGATCGAGGGAAGCGGCTGGGATCCGTGGTTGACGCCGCTGCCACCGTTGACGACGTTGACAGCAAAGATGGAGCCATCCCGCAAGCCCTGGGAGCGCGATGATGATGAGACTGATCAGTGGGATCTGTGGTCGTTGACGCCCCTGCCGCAGACTTTGCATCAGGATGTTGTCTTTCCTAACGGACTGTACCCAAATATCAAGACTACCATAACATGTGACGCTGCGGTGGTGGAGTTCATCCAAGAAATACATGTAAAAATAGTTGCATGACTGGCATGCTTATCGGAGTGGCACAAACTTAGGGAATGTAAGCACAAGATTTCCCTGCTACAACTTTGTGTCGGGCTGCGTTGCATGATCTTCCAGGTCCACTAGGCTGGTGTGAAACATCCTAACGTCCTGAAGAAGTTTCTCCCCGAGGAAGAGCACATCTTCGTTGGGGCACACATCTCCAATAACGTTGATCTTCTAGAGATCGACTACGGCGTCAAAATCTCCAATCCACATGACCTTCAAACTATTGTACCAAAAGTGAAATAGTATAACTATCTCGTCTCGGTTGGTCAACGGACATCACTCGAGAAGATAGCAGCAGCAGCAGTACTACAACAACCTGATCAAGGACCAAGACATCAAACATGATAATTAGGGTTCCACTAAGTTGACAAAGCAGGTGGACTACGCAACATTAGATGCTTTCCTCTCTATGAGGTTGCTCGCTAGATCAGGATCCAACACAATTTAATTTAAGTTTGTTATGTAAAATCATACTTTCCATTTTGTATATAGGTAGTTCAGTTTGTTATATTATATTATATAATTAGAATCACCTTGTTTCAGACTTTCAATATACTAGTACCGTGATCGAATTATGGTTTGGATGGCTCAAAGAAAAAGAACAAAGAACACACGCAACCATTAATTTTTTTACTGCTTCTTTTTATTTTTGCCGGCAAGCAACGGGCCCTTGGCAACATCAATTCTGCGTAGCAAGTTTATGAGCCATATCTGGCCTATGGCAGCACTTGGCCCATGGTTTTGCGTGTTGTACGCCGCTAGTTAGTATCAGTTCGCCTCCCCCGTCCTATATCTATAGAGTTTCATATCCATCTTCACTCTAATGTTTGCTTTAGATCCGTAGTCCAGTTGCATCATTATCCTTATCAAGTTGTGGTCGCTGTCGAGATCGTCAGAGTAGCCAAAGCGGTGCGATGCCAATCGCCAAGAAGCAGACCCGCACTAGGTTCACCACCGACCAGAAGCAACGGTTGTAGGATATGGCGGAATAGCTCGGGTGCATGGCCGATGCAGAAGGGCGATGAGGCGACCGTCGATGAGTGGTGCCATGACGTTGGCCTTAGCACAGAGGTCTTCAAAATCTAGATGCAGAATCATAAACATCATATCCTTAACAGGCAATGTGCCCGTCGTAGCTCCACCGCCACTAGCCCCTCTGTAGCCACTTCCCGCTCGCCGCATCACAACACTATCGGGGGACGACGGAGGTTATGGAAAACCGGAGCAACTTCGAGTTCTTTAAGGTTCTTATACCAGCGATGTTCGAGAAAGCACTAGTACTACTTGCGTATTTTACTACTTGTGTATTTTGCCCGTCCACAGCTCTTTATTTCCTTCTGACAGTGAAAATTCGTAGCTATGTTCTACACATTGGTTAGGATAAACTGAGACGATATATGTTATTCAGGATCGATGATTAGTGTGTTCATACTTTGTTTTACAGCAAAGAATCATACAACATGTTAAGTGATCTTGGATTGCAAAACTAAACTAATGTTGTTGTGTGTTCCTATTTCATCATGTATATAAAGAAGCACCACAACCTATAACTATATCTCTGTTGAAATGGTTGCTAGAGCATTTTTTTGTTGTGGTGTTCATTTCATGATGATAGCGCTGGTGTGACACTGACTAGAGATAGATGCACAATAGACTCGTCTACATGTATATATAGTGTGGAGATGTATCTATATACGATGCACAATTGCACAGGCTGTGTTGTAAAAAAAAAAAAATTGCACAGGCTGCAACTGCACTTTTTGGTGGATTTTGAGTCGAGACAGGCGGCCTTAATTGCGTAGCTATATATCTAGAACGTGGTGGCCTGGGAACAGAGCGAACGGGCTGGGCCTTCTCATACCTAGATGGACTCCATTATATTTGTTGTGCAAGCCCATGGCGAAAAATACAGCTTCGCTACATATACGAGTATATATTCTGCATCCATATCGCCATCACCATACCACGAGCAGCATCGTCGTCGTCGTCGGTAGTCTCAATACAAGAGTGGCGGCGACGGCGTGCCGTGCCGTGCCGCGTGCCTACCAAAACGCCGGAGATGACGTCGACGTTGCCTAGTCTCTGGCGGTACAGAGACGAGATTCTATCTCGCGTCGTCGTTGCCGATCGACAGAAGCTTATTAGCTGTTTTCTACTATATGCCGATCGACAGTGATGCATATTCCATATATACATATATACTATATATATGGCATCCAGTACACGTCTGCTGAAATGGATGGATGCAGTGACAGTGAGTGATCTATCTCTATCATCCTATATATTCCTGCTTTTAATTTTCTCATTGACTGGGTCAGTCGATCGATCCGTGGGGCCAGCATGCAATGCAAATGCAACGGCGCGGCACCACTCTCTGATAGTGAATGAAATGATGATATCTATATGCCGTATGTACGTTGCCAAGAATTAAGACCCTGGCTGGCTGCTTTCATCCCATGCATCCGTCCATATCTTTTTTTTTTCACGATCGGGCCATTCACCCGTGTTTCATTAAGAGGAGGAAAACAAATCCAAGTACAAACTAAGCCAAGATGTCGAGCGGACATCAGGCTACGAAAGAGATAAACAAAACAGAACCAAACACAAATAAAAACACAACAGAAAGCAAGGAACCTAACTACTGGATGCAACCCGAAGGTTAATTACAAGATAACCATATCTCTAAACGTGCTCATTGCACTTAATACATATTTTTTAGAACTACACAGTATAACGCAACTCATCCATATATGAATACGAGTATGCAAACCCTACGTAGGTATACCGGCCCTGTAAGCATTTCCAAAGAATTCAGCGGACAGATCTAGAGGTTTTCGAAATCACCACGACATATGCAACTGACATTCACCCTCGCCATCGTCTACAGGGCCCGCTCTAGGTCTGCCATGGGTATTGATGTCCACATGCATGCATGGCCCGATAAGTTCATGGGCCACCCCTCGATCACGCCTATACTTGATATGGCTGCCATGAGATTTGGCAGAGGATCGAGACAAACGTAAGTGTTGCGATTGCACGCACGGTAAGACGAATCATGTCCATTATCTACCAAATCTGAGTTATCTCTCACTAACAGAAGATCAGGAAACCCCTTCCCCCATCATTTTCCATTTGAGCAATTTAATTAATTACTGAGCTAGATTTGCATGTATGGGCTAGCCGAGGGTTGTGCTTAATTCCGAAATGTCCATAGATATATATTACGTATAGATACATAGTAACCAATGTATATCTAGAAATGTAAAAACATCTTATAATTTACAAGGAAAGGAGCAGAAGCCAAGCCTAAACAAATATAGTTTGACCGGGAGATGAATATGCAATATGTGTGATGAACTGACGATCGACAAAGGACATTATCATCGACAAATGACTACCACCGTACCGTTCACTTGGAGCGTGTAAGTAGGAGCAAGACCAGAACATGCATGCATGCGCGTGTCGACCAAGTCCAATGGAGGTGATCAAGCAGTACTAGTACGTATACGTGTGGTGCAGATCATGCATGCCATGCCGTGGATCCGATTCTCTGTCCACCACCAGTTGAGAGAGTTGCATGGCTGGCCCGTACGTCGTCAAGTTGGCCTGGACGGTGCAGGGCAGGCGTGGACTTGAAACGACTTGCATGACCTTCATATTAATAACAATAATAAGAACTTTTCTATTTTTTTTTTTTTTTTTTGAGAATTACACAGTACAACGCAGACACTCACAACACGCACGCACACTCACCCCTATGAACACACGTCACGCAAACCCTACCCCTATGAGCACCTCCGGAAGGACCGGGCAGCCGGCAGATCCGGAGATTCTCGAAGTCACCATAGGCGCCTCGTCGTCGACGGAACGCCGCTACCACTTAATGCATAACGCCGGTAAATCCTTGGGAAAATCCCAGGAAAAGGTGCGAGCACCGGATTTGAACCCCCAGTGGGTAGCGTCCCCACCTGGGACCGTCCCTACCATTGAACTACAAGCCAATTCGCGAACTTTTCTAGTTTTAAATTATAGCTCGTGTAACTTTTGTAATATCAAGTTTGACCCTTTGTCTATTAATAAAGTATGCCATGATAAAAGAAGTGATATTTTGCACATGTTTTTTCAATAAGACAAGTGTTTAAACTTAGGGTTCAAAAGTCAACTGAACTATAACTTGTAAAGGATTTAAGTATTTATAATGCATTGCTGTTGTCATATTTTCATATTGAAGCGACCGAAACTGACATATTATATCATCATGTAGTATATATATACTCATTCGTTCTAAATTATAATATTTTTTACTTTTTCATACATTTATTTTTCTATGCATCTAGATATAGAATGGAGAGAGGAGTGCATAAAGAGTGGTCTAGCCTAAGAAAGAAATACATTTAGTTGCTATTGGTAATTAAATTGATTACTGCTGGCGCCGGCGCCATGTGAGTGGGTGGTCCTGAAAATGGCCGGATTATTATTGCAGGAGGCACATATGATGGACGCTGAGTCTGTCCTGGCAACCAACCACCGCATGCAGTTTTAGCATATGCATGCATTGCATGTGTCTCTCTCTATGATACTACTATCTCTCTATGATATCCAGCACGTACACACACACACACACACGGTTTGGCTTTTGGCTTGTTGCCATGCATGGTCGTTCGTCGTCGGTGTGGAAATATATACATACATTGGATAGGTAGCAACAACAATGATCCAATCCATATTGATATCTGCATGCATATTTATCCTTTTATATACTGTACCTACCGCGCACAGCCAGCTGCATGCATGCGTCGCGGCTACCTTTTTGAACGCAAGCCTTCTTTTCCGTCGCCAAACTTGATTTATCAAACTTCCAACAGCACACTAACATGCCTAGCACGAAGCATATATAACACCCATTGTTACCCATTTCTTTCATATTTTAATTATGTTACGATTTGAGTTGTGTTATGGACTAGGATAAAGTTTTTTTTTTCGACATCAGGACTAGGATAAAGTTGGAGTCGAACTATGGCCACGTTTAGTTGGCAGAAATTTCTAACTTTTTCCCCACTTTCTCTCCATCACATCACATTAAATACATCAAAAGACATATGTTTAGAGTATTAAATGTAGATAAAAAAAATAACTAATTACACAGTTTAGATGTACATTAAAAGACGATTCTTTTGAGTCTAGTTACTCCATGGTAGGATGATATTTACCACTAACAAACGAAACGTCTTCACAAATGCGATGTGACATTCGGTGCTAAAAATTTGCCATCTAAACAAGGCCTATATATCCGTGGCCGGCGGACATAAATATGAGACAACACCCGACAAAGTGACCACTTGGTTGCTGGTTTCGAAGAAGGTGTGGCAAGGTTGTAGGAGTCGGTGGATGACCCCTTAGTATGGACGGAGAGGAGGAGAGAGAAAAAAAAAAAAAGGAAGATGAGGAGAAAGAAGAGGAGGAAGACGAGGTAGATGATGTCACTTCATTAATATGTGCCACACCTGTGTGGAGATGATCGACAGCCTTGGTTTTTCTCCTAGGACAACTCCAGTACGTGTACGTACGTCCACGCGTTGCATGCACACCACAAGTACTATCGAGGCCTAGCTAGGTCACTTCACCATAGCGACGTGCACGTCAGGATTCAATTCTTGGTTGCTAAGGTATAGCTGGAGTCGTTACTAGCTTGAGAGTCTTGCTTCTTTGTCTGAATCCAAGCGGAAGTTAAATTTTGTGTCCACACATAAATGCACTTCTAGGAATCAAACTTTTTCAAGTTTGACTAGACATACCAGTCTTAAACCAAACATTTAATAATTAGCTTATCAAATATATATTTACTAGCACCGACTTCACTACAGGAAATCGGTGATTCGCCGAAGGTCGCAGCGGTCGGCGAAGGCCGAAAACGGTCGGCGAAAGGCTTCGCCGATCGTTTTGCTCGTCGGCCCTGTTTTTTAAATTTTTGGTCGGCATAAGAGATTCGCCGACCACCGAAAATACCACCTTCGGCGTAGCCTTCGCCCGACCACCAAAAACGACGGTCGGCGAAGAAAAGTAGCCGTTAACGGAACACCGGGTCGGCGTCCGTTACGCCATCTTTGCCGGCCGGGGCGGTCGGCGAGTGTGGTGTCCGAGTGGATAAGGGTTCGGGGTTTTGTGTTTTTTTTTAATTCTTTGCCCGACAGCCCGGATCCGGGGAGCGGTCGGCGAAAATCCGGCCTTTGCCGGCCGCCCCGATCCGGGCGGTCGGCAAAGTTTTTGCCTTTTTGGGCGGGTCGCGCTGGGAAACGGCCGCCGACCACCGGCGGTCGGCAAAGATTTTGCCTTTTTTTTTAAAGCGAACCAACGGGGTAGCGGGGCCCGCGGCTTTGCCGACCGCCCATAGACTTGGCGGTCGGCGAAGACTAACTTCGCCGAGGGCAAGTTCGTGCTCTCGGCAAAGAAATTATTTTTTTGGATTTTTCACTTCAGATTTTTTTCTGTAGCTTACATAGAGTATTTACAAGTACATGTCAAAAATTGGGACATTTTCCGCTCATTTTACTATTTTTTAATACTTTTCTTCTTTTACTTGAATATTTTTTTGACAACTAAAATTTGAACTGCAGGTCCTTAGAAAAATGGAATTATGTGATTGGAAAAATGATATTCTTGTTTGTTAGTATATTTTGAGCCCTCATCTATGGACACGTGAGAAAATCCAAAGATCTTGTCTTGCGAGACATTTCGATTCCCGTCTTGCACGAATCATTTTAAAATTCTAAAAAAACGAAGTTGGAAATTCATGAAATTCGACAAGTCATCGTTATATTGCATGTTTAAACTGTGGAAAAAAATTTGAAAAGGTTTCATGCAAGTTTGCATACCGGATCACAAACACGGACATCTCAACTTGAGTTTCGTTATCACATCTTTGGAGATGTCTTGGTAATCGCCATCCGAGATGCAACCGTCCACGAAATCGACTCAAACTTTTTTCATAGCGCACACATGCGATATAAGGACAACTCGTCAAGTTTCATGATTTTTCAACTCCGTTTGAATTTTATAGAATTTTAAAACAATCGACCGGCAAGTGAGTCGACGTGTTTTTAGACAAGATATTTGAATTTCGGTGTCTCACCATGGATGAGGACTCAATATAGACTCACAAGCATGTTTATCATTTTTTGAATCATTTAGATCCATTATTCGAATCACTTGCGGTTCAAATTTTAGTTTTCGAAAGAAATTCAATTATAACATGAAAACTCATAAAATATAGTAAAAAGTTTTAAAAAATTTCAAACTTGAACAATGAACTCCATGTACTGTAGCCAAGGCACAGAAAAAGTTGTGATGGAAAATTCAAAAAAAAAATTTAAACTTCGGGCCGAGGGTTGGAAAAGGTGCTCTCGGCAAAGGCAATCTTTGCCGAGCACCGATTGACCGATGCTTCGGCAAAGACCATCTTTGCCGACCGCCATCTGTAGGGTGCTTTCGGCGAAGTCCCGACGCCGGTATTTTTTCCCCGACACGTGGCGACGCGGGCATTGCTTTTTATAATTTTTTTTTTTAAAAACTTCGCCGACCACGGGACGGTGGGCGGTCAGCGAAGATGTTGAACTTTTGCCGACGACCGGACGGTGGGCGGCCGTCGGCGAAAATGTGCGCCGACGCTTAACGTTACGTTGGTGTCGGAAATGCCGACGGGTTTTCTTCGCCGACCGTTTAAATTTTGGTCGGCAAAGAGGGTGCTTTGCCAAGCGTTACTCTTTGCCGAGAACTTGGCGGTCGGCGAAGACCTCTTCGCCGACCGTGCCTCTTTGCCAAACGCTGCTGTCGGGCGAAGAAATCTTCGCCGACCGCCAACTTTTCAGGTGGTCGGCGAAACGCAGTCCCGTCGGCGAAGATCCTTTTCCTGTAGTGCTTTCTATAAAAATAGGGTAAAGTTAAATCTGCCTTTACGGCATACTATTCTCTTATATATCCCTATAGTCATTGGATGTGTATGAGAATGGCTATGGCTCTTACTTTGTAAGATGCAATTATTGAACGGGACAGTGTTTGTGGTGCAATGGAATTTCAACTTCTAAGAAAAACAGCTGGATGACCGGTTGGAAGTATATGCATGTGGGAACATCCTAACTACTAGCGTGTAGCTGACGGTGGGAAGCTCAACATCATCAGCAGCTGCATGACGGGAGTGAGTGAAAAGTCACACAAGAAGAAACCGATGACGTAGATGGCCAGGGACAGAGAATTGAAGCATCAGTAAGTCCTCCATTGACCCAGTTGACTGAGAGATCAGATACTATGACAGAGAACTAGAGATCCTGCCGCCGGTGCCCGATGCTGCCCGGCGACGTCGACAGTCCCTCTCAATTAATTCTTACCCAATTAACAAGTCAGGACGGGCAGGGGTTTTTGGTTTTTTCACACCCCTTATACCTAGCTAGCTGACTCTAGTGTAGTTCTACACATATTCGCATGCATATATATGCTGATGACGGAAAAAAATAGCGTGTTGCCAACTGACCATATAACTCAGTTAGTTGACTTTTTTATAGTGTAGCTTAGCTTACCAATAATATGACTATTAATGTTGAGTGTTGTAACGAAAGGTTACCGATCGAGCTCGAGCTAGGCCACGCATGCCTTTACAATAGCTACCTAGAGAGAGAGAGGGCACCCGGGGACTGTCCAAATGGATGCATGACTGCCAACCGATCTCGTATTCTCATGTGTGGTTGACCGACAAGAGCACAGCACGGAGCAGACTCAAGACTGTGTATGTATGCACGACCCGGCATCAATGGTCAGTGTGAACCAACCAGGAAGCAGCGCGTCATATATAGAATGAAATACGCAGACAGGCTTGCTCACCGGCACCGACCATACTTCAATTATTGCCGGCAGTTTCCACTTGCGGAACATAATCTACAGCTTGTACTCGCATCACAAATAGTTGTATTTTTGGCTAATTAACTATACTTTTCCAATTGTGGATGATATGTCAAGTTAGGTGGTGTTTGGTTCCAGGACTTTTTGTGTTGAGACTATTTTTTTTTTCTAAAAGTCTCTAGGAAACCAAATAGGTGAGATTTTTTGGAACTTGTCGCTAAAAGCTTCTAGAAGTACCTCCTCGAGGATCTTTTTCCAAGACTTTTGGAATAAACATGGCCTTAGTCTCCCCATCGGTGACGTTTAACTTATAAGAAGTGCAACTAAAATTGAGTTCTTCTATTATGTGAGGTGTTTTGTAATTTTTTTCTTAGATGTGTAAACGACTATCTATATAAATTCTTGCCCTTTTAGCAACAATGGATATGAGATAGTGGCCTGCACTGTTAGGCACCTGGTTGATATAGGGTTATCATATAGGATCTAGACAATGTTGAATTTTGATAAGGCCAAATTTTGGCACGATGGTTAAGGTTTTTGTGGATTCTAGTAGGTGATGCCGATGAAGTGGAGATGTGTGGATCGGGAACGGTGAAAGGGGTGTATACTTTTAAAAATGTTTTCAAAACCATCCGTCTCCACAAATTGATATTCATATGTGGATGCATAGTGCTCATGGAAACCATATTTTTCGTCGTCGTTGAACCACCAACGAGTTTATCTTCGCTTTTCTTTGGCATCATTTGATATTACTAGAAATATTTAAAGCTACAACTGAGGGGCTTCGTGACTACTAGGTAGATGGTCATTGCCAGGCGGTATAGGACTTTCAAATGAGGCTAGGTTTGGTGTGATAGTTGTAAGGAATAACTATGTAAAAGAAAATACGACTAGGCCTGGATTGGCAGGTTTTTGCTACCCGCACCCCATTAGTCCCCACACTCCAATCCTACTTCGATCATCCTTATTTGCCACCCTACCCTCATCCTCCTCCCCTATCGACTCGGCCTCTCCCACCTTCTTCGCCGCCCTTCTCTCCCAAGGACATTGTCTCCCCCATCCTGCTTCCCTGTCTCTCCCACCAACTTTAACGGCTTGGATGTGACGGCGATGGACTCCGTGAGCGCTCGTCTTCCTCCACTCTAGCGGTGAGGACTCTTGAGTTATGGGGATGTTTCACCTCTCTCCATCCTTGTCGTCCTCCACAGAGGTCGCCTCCTATATAGCTCACCCCCATCTTGTTCCTCTGTCGTGACAAGCTCCTCATCCTTAACCCTTCTCATGTATGTGGCCTCTCACAGCGTAGTCGAGCATGAGCTAAAGCAGATTTTCTTTTTTTTTCTGAGAAGATTTTTTTAGAAGTTAGCTGTAGGAGAAAATCATATTCGATTTAAATCTTTTTTTTTTTGAAAGATCCGGCAAAGCCGGCTTTGTTATATTAAGAAGGAGGTAGCATACAACAATGGCAGCGCGAGAGCGCCGTCCCCCAAACCAGCCTAAGCTGACTCGAGGCTAAGATACAAAGTTGATTACTCACACACTAAAAGCAACATGCAACGATCTAGGAGCCTAAGCTCCCGGCTCAGCTGCAACGGCTACAAGTAACCTGTAAAGCTCTTGGTCCTCCATACAGGAGGCCTTCTGGATGGCCTTAACCGCCTGCTCTGGGAAGCCGAGCCCGTACATATCAATGCAGGAAGTGACCGCTTCATCCGAGCCGCCGTCGGCTTTCCGTCGATGAAGGCGAGCTCGGCGCTTAAGCTTGTGTTGAGCACGCCAAAGAATCGGAACTGTGGATGGTCGAGCCGCCGGCCCGTGCACTCGAGCGGGTGGGCGCAACAACCACTCTCCTCCTGTGCTTCCTGGTAGGAGGGGGTGACACCGGTCCGGCCTCCTCCTCCCCCTCCTCGGGTGATGCCGGTCTCTGGGGGATTGGAGCAGGGATGGGCTCTTCCTCCCCCTGCTTCTCCTCCTCCACTGCAGCTGTGGAAGAAGGAAGCGTGGACGGCGCATCAACCTCCAAGGTATTCGATTTAAATCGTGATCAAATGGGCGACAGTGGATTGGCAGAATGTCCGTTCTCGGTGACTAGACCGTGAACTCACTCACTCGTCAAATAGTTATTATTTAACTAACTTTATAAGGTGTGTTGTGTGCATGCGCGCTTTCCTTCTCTTTCTTGTGTTCGGCAGATAAGGAGAGAAAACAAAGTACTCTCTTTTGTTTTCATTTTGTTTATTGTTCGTCCGCCTGCGATGATAGACCGAGACAGTGACACGAACGAGCAACAACAAAAACGAAAAAGCCCTTGCATCGCGCCACAGGACAATATAACGAGTAGCGCAAGTCGGCAGTCGCCTCGCCTCCATCCTCCTCCTCCTTCGCAGTCGGTTCCTCCTTCCTCCTTCCCCTTCCCCTTCCTCTTGCCTTCCTTCCCGTGGCTGTGGCTCTCTCTACTCCAGTGCAGTCGCAGTTGCCAATCGATCTCCCTCCAGCAACCGCAACAGCCTCCTCTTCTCTTCTCTTCTCCAACCGCCTGCCATGGGGAACTGCGCCAGCGCCATCGACGCCTTCGTCCAGCGCGGCAACAGGGCGTCGCCGTCGCCGTCGCCGGCCGCTACTCCTGGTACGCTAACCCCCGCCAGCATTTCCTCCTCTCTTTCTTTCTCCTCTCTTAAAGCCTCAATCTTTGGCCTCCGGTCTGGTGCTGCGCTGCGGCGGCGGCCTCCTTCTTGCCCGCCCGCCCCCGCCTTGGAATGCAACCTGTTCGGTTGTTGCCTGAAATTCTCTGTTTTTGTTTTCCTCCTGTCACCCCTCGGCCCCTTTTAACTTCTTTCTGTTCCGGATTTAAATTCAGAATATCCGCCCATCATCCTCTGCTTGCATAACTGCAACTTTATTTTTCCATGCCTTTGTTTATCTCATCATGATCACTGATGGCATCTCGATCGCGTGCAGTTGTTCTCTGCGCAGCACGTATTATACATACTTAATTATACCACCAACCACGTCGTCTTTGTTATTCTTGGGTAGTATTGTTTTACTGATTTCTGTTACATCATTAACAAACCTACTTTCCAAGAATCACATGCTACTGGCGCACGTGCTCAACATGTTTGGGACAATTGATGAATCAACTAAATTCTTCAACCTCTCTGTAACTATATTTATTTAATTTGTTATTTTGTTGGTTTCTGCCAATTGAGACTTACATACAGAGTATAGTTCTTCAACCTCTCTGCAACTGCAGGACCACCTTTCTTCTTCTTTTTTTTTTTTTTTTTTTTACCCTAAGAAAATTTATCTGGGTCAGTCAACCCCCTTGGCCTGTACCCTCTACACTTGCAGAGCATCATTTTCCTTTACCACCCAAATGTCAAAATTCGGTTCCAAATCTATCTCGGCGAGCTTTCTTCTGTTATATAAATTCTGAGTTTCTAATTTTCCATGCTAGATTATCATGCTTTTGAAACTTCTCATTCCCTGTCCTGCTATCCAACAAACCAAGGCCTCACATTTTTCTCCTCTCATCTCACACGGGCAGGAATGTCTGCATCAAGGAGGACTAGTAGCTCTGCCACAACAGGGAAGCTGTCAACGCTTAGCAGCACCAGCACCTTCATGCCGTCCACGGTTAGTGGTGTCAGCGTCGACGACGATTACCCAGAGGGCCAGATTCTTGAGTCTCCCAACCTCAAGATATACACCTTTGCGGAACTCAAGAGCGCCACCAGGAACTTCAGGCCTGAGACCGTGCTTGGGGAGGGTGGATTCGGCAAGGTTTACAAGGGATGGGTTGATGAGAAGACCCTCAACCCGTCAAAGGCTACCACTGGCATCATGGTTGCTGTCAAAAAGCTCAATCCTGAGAGCGTCCAGGGAATGGAACAATGGCAGGTACAGAAACTGTCCAGTTGGTAGTTTTTCATTACATAATTATTCATTAATTGCAAGCTTTAGAAAAATCTAATAGATGCAATCTAAGATGGTTCCGTGTTTAATTACTATCAGGGAACTAGGGAAAGGAATCAGTGAATGCTGCTTACACATTACACTGTAGTGCAGCTTGCTGCCCTTTTCAGTTCGTTTCAATTGTGTACTGATTTTTTTTCTCTCTCCATGGATTGTTAAATCATGTATTGGTCTGCTTTTTTTGTAGGATGTATTATTTTTTTTGTTTTATTTACAATCAGAATGAGCTAGTTGTTGGGACTTAGTGCATGGTCCTGTACTCTCTCTCTTTTTATTTTGTGCTTTTTATTTCTATAACTAGAATTTTAGTCTTATCAACATAGGGGGTTCTGATTTACTCCATGGCTTCCTTTCCTTTTCCCCTTTACTTAGAATAATACTCTCTAGAATATACTGTTATGCTTGTCTCTCAAAAGTGATTTGCTCGTTCCCAATGCAGTCTGAAGTCAATTTCCTCGGAAGGATTTCGCATCCCAATCTTGTCAAACTCTTGGGCTATTCCATGGATGACAACGAGCTACTACTCGTGTACGAGTTCATGGCCAAGGGGAGCTTGGAGAACCACCTGTTCCGAAGTGAGTATATTACCCGGTTTTAAATAGCGGGCTAAGCCTCTTAGCGGCAGCCTCTCCAAAATAAAGGCTATACTAATAGCGGGCTAAGCCATTTAGCGGCTAAGCAAAAACTATGACAAACATCATGTAATTTAATACATAATAAAGATGAAAATATTATGAAAAGGACATACATGATGCATCAAAAGTCTTGCTATTTACACACGGGATTTCGGGGCATCCCAGGATGGCTAGGGTTCTTTGGGTGATTTGGGGCTCCATTTAATTGACCGGCCGACGGAAATGACAGTCCAACTACAAATAGTGGGCTAAACAACCTATGATTTAGCGAAATTAGCGAGCTATTAGCATGGCGGCAAAAATAGCGTTTGCGAGAAATCGTCATAGCTTAGCGTTTTTCCTCCGTAAAAGCTAAATAGCGCTATAGCGTCCGCTATAGCGGCTTTTAAAACAGGGGTATATTAACAAGATATTTTCCTAATAATAGGTATTCGATCCAGAAACATTTCTCTTTATGTCACTTTGGTCAACACTCTTTATGCCAACTTCACCTGCAGTAGCGCACTTTGCAAATGTTGGTGCTTCATCTGCATCTCAAATCATTTTCATAAAATATTATTATATGAGCACCATAGTCCATAGTGCCATACAACTAACGAGCATTTTTGGAGGATGTCAGCATCAGCCAAATTGCCCAGACCTGTACGATATCTTGCTGCTTCTACTTTCAATTATTCTTGCCGAGTCAAATGGAAATTCAAGATGAAAAAGTTGGCTCTACTTGTTTTCCCTGTTAACTATTTCTGGGCCATCTAGTTTTTTTTTTTTTTTTTTTTTAGAAAAAACCATCCAGAGTATTTTGTCTGTGTGAAACATCTTATTTTCTAGTTGTGATACTGATTATTATTCAACATTGACAGGAGGGGCCGTCTACGAGCCACTGCCTTGGAGCCTCAGGCTGAAGATTCTCATCGGTGCAGCTCGTGGCCTCGCATTTCTTCATTCGTCAGAAAGGCAGATCATCTACAGGGACTTCAAGGCTTCCAACATCTTACTGGATTCGGTAAATACTCTTTCCAGAGCTGCTAATAACTAGCTGTTGTTACTTAAGCGATACTATAATCAGCACACACCAATTATCATGTTCAGCACTTCAACGCGAAGCTCTCAGATTTCGGATTAGCCAAGCATGGTCCAGATGGTGGGGAGTCTCATGTGACAACAAGAGTCATGGGAACCTATGGATATGCAGCTCCAGAGTATGTTTCTACCGGTAAGAGTATCATAGTTATTCTGCCCCCGATATGTTATGGTTGACAATTTGTGTAAGCAACATATAAGGAAAATGCTTGTTTTCAGAGCTAAATGTTAACCGATTGCTTCTTTCATGAACTAGGCCACCTGTATGTGAAGAGTGATGTGTATGGCTTTGGCGTTGTACTGCTGGAGATGATCTCTGGCCTGAGGGCGCTGGACCCGAGCCGCCAGAGCGAGAAGGTGAACTTGGTAAACTGGGCAAGGCCATTGTTGTCTGACCGGAGGAAGCTTAGCCAGCTGATGGACAGTGGGCTGGAGGGGCAGTACAATCCCAAAGGAGCACTCCTGGCAGCTCAGCTGACTCTCAAGTGCCTGAACGGTGACCCAAAGAGCAGGCCATCCATGAAGGAAGTGGTGGAGGCACTGGAGAAGATCGAGTCGGTGAAGAGCAGGGTGATGAGGGAGCCGAGGAACAGCTCGTCGTCGTCGCGTCGTGGCCAGGTGCAGTCCCCTAGGACTGACAGAGCTAGGAACAACTCCAGCTCCAGGAGCAGGTAGATAGATGCATGGCATGGTCATGACTCATGAGGATATTCATCTTTAGGATGATGAACTGATTAATTCTGATACGGAGGTACGATTGTAAAGGTAGTAGACCACAATTTTTGTTGTCATGACGAAGTTTACGCCGATCATGATGATCAATGTAACAGTGTAGCGGTACACGAAGATGACTTTGTAGTTGGCATATGCATAAATTCAACCATTCTTCCATGGAAGTCTTGTCTGAATCTGAGTTGAGTTGCATCAGATTGCACTTACAATAGTTTCAGTCACGGTCATTCACTTGATTTTTCGGTTAGTCATGGTTCTGTACAAGTGCTGAACTTTTATAGCCAAATCTGAAGAAAACAAATACTCTGATCATTACAAGAAAGATTTTATCAACCTTTGCTATTATATATAGAAATGTATATATATATATATATTATAATTGCTGAAAATCTTGAGACAGAAAGTGATGTTGGATCATTGCTTGCCCATACAGATTCGGTCATCCTCCCTCTGTAGCTGGTTTAAACTAATGTAAAACTAGCTAGTCCAAATAAAGCAATGTGGTGGCACTCTGCACTCCTTTGTTATCGACGTTTCTAGTGGGATGCCCACTAACAAAGGCTGCCCAGAAACGCTTTAGATTAACAAGCAATACCTTTTGATGGTAATGGGGATTTATAAATGAATTTCGAGTCACTTAAGGATCTGGTGCCCTAGGATTTAGGCCTGCAATTCTGCATTTCCCACTGGGTGGTCAAAAGTTCTGAACCTTGGTTGGAACTAAGCCTACCTGCAGATGTCATCAGTCGGCACAAGGAAGTGTGTTAAAGTCCATCTCTTCACACTGCTAAAGCACACATGTGGATTATGTATCCTGATCCCATGTTTAGTAGCATTACGGAAAGGAGGTAGGCACATGTCCCAGGGGTGACTTGACCATTGACCCAACTTTTGATCCTTGGCATAATAGTACTGCACCGTACTATTGTGTCATTGATATTTCTCTATAGAATTTACACTTTGAACGCAAATTCAGAAAGTAGAACGATATTGTGCTAAATTTTGTGCAACCTAGAAAATTCCAAGTGCGAGCTCCAATGCGCAAACCTCAATTATAATTTGGTGCAACATTTTCCTCAACTTAATTGTGATGTGTCCCATAATCTCGGAAAAGAAGACCAAACTTTTTTTAGAGGAACTACGATGGGAAATTGTTTGATTGTAGATATGTCGTAACGTTCAAGGTATACTTAGATTGAAGAGTACAAGGGTTTGTTCGATTTGATAGGAATTTGAGAGATCCAAGGGGATTAAATCCCTAACAAGTGAAAATCCCTCTCAATTTCTTCTAATCCCCTTGATAGGGGACTAACCGGCAATGTCTAACTAAAGATGAGCAACATAGTCTTGAGTCCAGAGTACTATTATGGTTCTACATATATCACAATCTTAGTCCCATTTACTTCACTCTTTGGTTCACGTCACCAAGCTTCCTCCATTTCCACCATCATTTGCTTCTCTCAGGGCTCATGTAACGTTTCCACAACAAGTTAGTGACGTCAACTCTTTACATATCACACCATGCTTTTTTTGTGAGGTTTTAACACCTTAAAAGTTTGTCATCTACACATTTGGAACATGTGAAAGACCCCTCTCATCCTCATCACGATCTTTATATATAATTTGATAGAGCACTCAGAGACCTAAGAAAACGGGACTTAAACTTTTGTCCTCTTTCACCTTAATTATTAAAAGTTGAGGCAACTCAACCATATGACACCATACTCCCAAAAAAACGAAATAAAAAAATCCCATCGAAGGGAACCCGCCCACACCATCCACACGATTTATTTGTCGTTCCAAAACATACATGAAAACTAAAGATAGCCTATTATGACGTTCTCTCTCCTCTACATTCCTAATTGGTTACATTCCTCGGGGCTCTTTTCTTGCATCCAACTCGTCCTCTGGGATAAAAGGAAAATGCTCCGTGCAAATCCAAGTCATTGCCGTTCTGGTGAGTGGTAAACGTGGCATTTTCATAGGTTATAGAAGAACCGTAATCCCGACAAACGTGCCCTCCATCTCCCGTTAACCGTTATTATCGCCAGAAAATAATTAATAATTAATCTTCCTGCTATGCTACCACCCAGATCTCGTCCCCAGAATCCATCTCTCCCTAAATATTCTTTTTTTAAAAAAAAAAAAAAATATTCCACATCCCATCACTCCACTCCCCGTCCATGGCGTCCTCCTCCTCCTCCTCCGCCTCGTCGGCGTCGGCCGCGGCAGCGTATCCCAGAACCACGCTCCCACTGCGGCGGCGCCCGGGCCTCCTGGCCCTCCTCCTCATCCTCCTCTGCTTCCTCTCCTTCCAGGTCTGTACCCATCCTCACTCTTCACTGCAACGGCGAAATGTTAGGTTCATCGCGTTCCAACCTCAGAGCCAGGGCTCCTTCCTTCTCTCATTGCTCCTGCCGCTCCTTCTCCGCAGGTCGTGATCCATGTGCCCGCCGCCAGATCAGCGGTGTCGCAGTGGCTCTTCTCGGGCCACCGAGCGTAAGAAACCATCCTTCCTTTTTTTCCGTCCCCATTGCTACGCGATTCAGTAAAGGCTCTGACTTCGGTGTTGCTATGTGATTTTGGATTGTCAGTGACCGCGGGACTCGCGAGAACTGCCCTGGCTGCAGCAAGTTACAGGTCACTCTTTGTTTATCTATCTGAATTTGGATGCTCAGGACACGAAATCGCATTGTGTTGCTTCTCTCACCATGATAATAATGTTTGCCCACGGTGAATGGTTAGCAGGATGTGGATAAGTCTGAAAAGACGATCGCGTACACTGACCACCATGGCCGGATCAAGCTGTTCAAAGTCACCGCCAGAGAATTCGGTTCGTCCTCTATCTGGGAGAACCCTTGGTTGCCCAGAGATAACCAGCCGGTAGCCGGAACAGTATGTTCTCAAAAAAATAAAAATTACCTGTGTTGTTTGTGGGTGCAAACTTGTATGCTCTTCTCTAATGGTTGTTTCTTCTACAGTTGCGCCAGCAAGAGGCTGCCAGGGTCGCCAGTGGATCAGAAACCACCAATCTTTCAAGTGCTGAAACTCTGGCTACTGCAACTGTTGATCCAATCAAATTAAGGCGACAGGTTGATTCCATCCTCCCTCTGTTCTACAGTGCAATGGTTACTATTGTGTTCTGAGGATTTTTTGTTTGGCTTGCTGTGTCATGTGTGAATCCTGCCCATCTGAGTGTTGGTGTGCCGCTATGACTCCTCGCAGGTATTTCGACGTAGAAGAAAAGAGCGGAGGGTTCAGGAGCTGCTTCAGATGGACAACAAGGCTCAACTTGAGATGCGAAACGCAGCAATAAATAGCTCAATGAACTTTAGTAATAAACTTAGAGGCAGCTACAACATATGGAGGCAGGAGTTCCGCTTTATTAATACAGATTCAACACTAAGGCTCATGAAAGATCAGATAATAATGGCCAAGTTATATGCCACTATTGCCCTCTCCCACAAGGAACCAGAAATGTATGCCTTGCTCATGAAGTGCATAAAAGAAAGCCAGACAGTTATCGGGGATGCACTTATTGACAGTGAACTCGATTCTAGGTACTTTGTTTCCTTTCTGAAGATTAATCAGCTTGGCTCTTTCACACTTTGGTGTTAAAATAGTAAGTTGCTTATGATCCCTTATTTCTGCAGTGCCTTAGAGAGAGCAAAAGCAATGGGGCATGTGCTATCTTCGGCTAGAGATGTTCTGTACAGCTCAGGTGAAGTGTCAAGAAAATTGCGTGCTATGTTGCAGTCAACGGAACTAAATATCGATGCAGTGAAGAAACAGAACTCATTTCTGGTTCAGCATGCTGCAAAGACAGTACCCATGCCCTTGCACTGCCTACATATGCAGCTGACAACTGATTATTATTTTCGTGATGACGCGACCAAGGAGCATTTTCATGCTGCTTCTTTGAAGGCAGAACAAGATAAAGAAAAGCTTGAGGATCGGTCACTCTACCACTATGCTATATTTTCTGATAATGTGCTTGCAGCCTCAGTAGTTGTTAGATCAACCGTGACAAATGCCAATGAACCAGAGAAGCACGTGTTCCACATTGTCACTGATAGACTTAATTTTGCAGCCATGAAGATGTGGTTCATTACTCATCCTCCTCAACTGGCAACTGTTCATGTGGAGAACATAGACAATTTCAAATGGCTCAATTCGTCATACTGTTCTGTTCTTCGGCAACTGGAGTCAGCTCGCCTCAAAGAATATTACTTCAAAGCACATGATCCGTCATCACTCTCTGATGGAAACGAGAATCTGAAATACAGGAACCCCAAATATCTGTCCATGCTCAACCATTTGAGGTTCTACATGCCAGAAATTCACCCAAAGCTTGAGAAGATACTGTTTCTTGATGATGATGTTGTTGTACAGAAGGATTTAACACCCCTTTGGGATGTTGATCTTAAAGGGATGGTAAATGGCGCTGTGGAAACCTGTAAAGAGAGTTTCCATCGCTTTGACACTTATCTCAACTTCTCACACCCAAAGATCTCTGAGAACTTCGATCCACATGCTTGTGGGTGGGCTTTCGAATGAACATGTTTGACCTGAAGGAGTGGAGGAAGCGAAATATGACTGGAATATACCATTATTGGCAAGATTTGGTAAGTAGTGGAATAAGAAATCTACTGCTGATTGCATTGTATTATTGCATTTTGCCCATCATTTAGTGAACCTGTAGTGAATTTGTTGTTTCACTTACTAAGAGAAGACTTGTTGCAGAATGAGGATCGTAAGCTGTGGAAGCTGGGTACATTGCCTCCAGGATTAATTACTTTCTACAACCTGACATACCCGTTGAATCGTACTTGGCATGTCTTGGGCCTGGGCTATGATCCAGCTGTTGATATTGCTGAGATCGATAATGCTGCAGTAGTTCATTACAACGGGAATTATAAGCCCTGGCTTGACCTTGCCATTTCCAAGTACAAGACATACTGGTCCAAGTATGTAGATGTTGACAACTTGCATGTTCAGCATTGCTACGAGGGCAAACAATGACATGTAAATCTTCATCCAGTTTTGTTTTTCATTTCGGAGCATAAGTTATTCCCTAGTAGGGTAATAGGAAGAGTAGTGGTGTGTTTAGTATAGTTAAGTCTTCATAATCTTGTCATTATGCTTCATAGTTATTCTTTAGGTATTCTTATATATATGAACTGGTGTATAAGGTGATTTATACCTGACAACAAAGTAGATATCTTTTGCTTACTTAAGAATTTGCTGTACCTTGAATGAATTGGCAAAAAGATAAAGAAGTTCAATGTCCTGTGGTATGAACACTGTTATAATGGAGTCTGAACACTGGTGCTTAAAAATGTTGAAAGAAAGTGAAGTGAAACAAAGTTTCTATCTCAGACCTGTGGCAAAAGCCTAGAATAAAAGGGCACTGTTAGGGATGAGTTGACTAAAATAGACTGAGTGAACAGATGTTGATCCTACCCATACCATAGATGGCACAAAAAATGGTCTTCCTAATGACATAGTGCCTTTGTATATTGTACTGCATTTCTCTTTCGTACAAGATTGGCTTCTGAGAAGCCATCCTTTTCCTTTTTCAAGTATTTCATTGTATGGTACCATTGGAACATCTATCTCAAAACGTAACTAATGCAAGCCTTGATATTAAATGCTAGTAGTCCAGGATAGCTCCTGCGTTGTGACATAGGCACTCCTATTCTAAAGAGACATTGCCATGCCTTCCTCATTAATTGTTCTTGTTCTTAAAAAATACAAAAATAGCATCACAAATGATAGGATATGTAAAGAATACCAATTGATAAATTTTGCAACACACTCAGAATACATATTTCTGATAATAACCTCTATACAGTATTACAGTGATCACTCTTCATAATCTGACTCCACTTAAGTAGCGATTACTCTTCATATGATCTGACATGACTTTATCAGCAATTACTCTTCATGTGGTCTTGAAAAATACTGTGAAGTTAAATAAAAAAAATGGCATAAACATAGTAACCTCTACACACTGATTACTCTTATTATCTGACATGACTATATCAGTGAGCACTGAGGTACGTATTTCTGATATTATGCATCTCTACTGCGGCATTGTTCATTAACAGCCGCTCTTTGGGTGATTGCTTTGAGCATAATACACCAAGGTGGATGATGGCAGCCAAACATTCCTTGGTTCTGGCTATATCTCTTGTAGCATTTGTATTGTTTCCTTCATATTGCAGCCAGATTCTGGAATCTGCTATTTCCATGACCCTATCAGGAAGAGCTGCCTCGGCAAAGTAATGTAGGCTTAACCCATCTCTGAATATATCATCGGTTGGGCTCCTTCCTGTAAACATCTCGATCAAAGTAATGCCGAGACTGTATACATCACCGTAAGTTGATATTGCAAGCCCTTCTCCATATTCTACAATAGATTGAAACAATATGGGACATAAACATTTCTGTGCAGAACTTGTTTAATGAGCATATTGCTAATTGAATCTATTTATGTAAGAAGACTGGAACCATATCAAAGTTACCTGGGGCAACATATCCTATGGAGCCTCTTTCACCAATTGTGCTATTTGAATTCAAAGAAGTTGTGCTTGCAGCTTCACTTAGAATTCTAGCAATGCCAAAATCTCCAACACGAGCCCTCATGTCGTGAGTAAGAAGGATATTACTGGGCTTGAGATCACAGTGGATGATCGATGTCTGGCAACCATTGTGAAGGTAGTCTATAGCATCCACAATGTCAACAGCAATATCTAATCTCTGTTCCAAGGTGAGTGTTCCATTTCCACTTAGACTTTCAGTATATGAGTGGATCCAGCTATCTAAGCTTCCGTTAGGAATGAACTCAAAGACTAGTGCTCTAAAGTCTTGACCTTGGTGGTTGACACTTGAACAGGATGTGATGATCTTTATGAGGCATCGGTGCCTCACTCTTCGCAGTGCCTCACATTCAGCCTGGAAGCTTTTCTGGGATCCTGACTGCTGGAGGTTAAATACTTTGACAGCTACTGGATGGCCTTGATTTTCAATGGTGCCTCTGTATACTGTACCATATCTTCCCTTCCCGAGAAGATTGGCTTCTGAAAATCCATCTGTTCCATTGAGTATTTCATTGTAAGAAACCATTGGAAGATCTGTTCTGTTGAAGTGAGGTGGCAGTTGTTCTTTCTTTGTTGCAATTACACCCTTACGCCTTCTGTAAAGAAATATAGCTAAAGCAAGCCCAGAAAGTAAGACCAGGGCAGCTGCTATTGTAGTAGGTAATGCTATTCTAAGAGACACTGGCATGGCTTTCTTACTTTTCCTTGAAGTAGAGCTCGGGCATTTTGGCAGATGAAGTTGTGATATTCCTCCACATAACTTACTGTTTCCAGCAATTGAGAGTCCAGTTAGATTCATGAAAACCCCTTGATATGGTACCTCACCTTCTAGATTGTTGAATGATAGATCAAGGCGGAGTAGTGATGTTGAACTACCTAAGAGTAAATTATTGTGAGCAAGGTACAACTCCTGCAAGTTGGTGATGCTGGCTAAGGTGGTAGGAATGCTGCCATTCAGCTTGTTGTCTGTCAAATTCAGCACAGTGAGGCCTTCGATATTACCTAAAGCGGGCGGTATGCTTCCATGGAATGAGTTTCCATCCAAGAACAGGATTTGTAAGACTGAGCAGTTACTAATGGTATCAGGTATATCACCAGACAATTTGTTTCCGGATAGCGAGAGCCGATTGAGGTTTACTAAGTTACCAACATCTGAAGGAAGAGGCCCCTCCAGAAAGTTGAAGGATAATTCCAAAAATATTGAGATCGATGGTAGGTGCATAATTTCATTTGGAATCAAACCATTAAGACTGTTCCCCTGTAGATCTAAGCCTGTAAGTTGTCCCAAATTGCCAATGCTTGATGGTATTGGCCCCTCCAATCTGCGCTTGCAGTAAGTTGAGCTAGAACACTGAGGTTTCCAACAGAGGATGGGATATGTCCTGAGAAGTAATTCGAATCTAGATATAGCAGCTTCAATTGTGTAAGCTTCCCTATGCTTTCAGGAATGGGTCCAGTGAGTAAGTTTTCTCCAAGACCAAGCTCTTCAAGACCTATCAAATTTCCAATGTTTTGTGGGATGATACCGGATATATTGTTGGAGTTAATCTGTAGCTTCTGGAGGTTGGTGGAGAAATTAGCGAATGAAATTGGTAGTGCCCCAGCAAATCTATTCCATCCGAATGTAGCGAACTGTAACATGGTACAATTTGTCAAAGAAGTAAGGAATTCCCATTCTAGCTCATTGTTGGCCTCGAACTTGTTATAGTCCAGAACAATCCATTGGAGATTTTGCAATCTGCCCAGTTGGGAAGGGACAACCCCACCAAATTTGTTATATGGAACTTCAAAACGCTGGACTGGAGATATTAGTTATCGATGGGGGGACAAGTCCAGTGAATCTGTTAGCCCCAAACGAAAAGAATTGAAGGCGAGGAAGGGTTCTTCCCAAGTCAGACGGGAGAAATCCATGCAGCATGTTGACAGCAGCATAAAAATAATATAGAGATGATAGATTGTACAGAGACGGAGGAACCAAACCAGAAAGATTGTTGTCGGACAGCTGAAGAAACCCAAGAGATGGGTTGTTCCCTATGCTTTGGGGGATTGATCCTTGGAGATAGTTATGTACAAGTGACAAGTCGGTCAGCCTGGAGAGGTTTCCAAGAGATGACGGGATGGTTCCAGTGAGGCTATTCCTGAATAGCTCAATATTGGTTAGCGACGGCATGCTACCGATCTCAGCAGGTATGCTTCCTTGCAACCCCTCGTTGGTGCCGATAATCATTTCCCTGAGGCTGGTACAGTGGCTGATATTGTTGGGGATGGTGCCAGTTAGCAAATTGTTTACCAGGTAAAGATACTGGAGGCGACGCAGGGAACCAATGGTTGGAGGGATGTCACCATGGAGGCTGTTGAAGCTAAGGTTGAGCGCTCTCAGGAAGGTGAGGTTGCCAATGGCAGGGGAGATGGTACCTGCAAGCCCCTGGGAGTGGAGATCCAGAGCGACTACACGCCTCGGGCGGCCGCATGTGACACCCTCCCAGCTGCAGTAGCTGCTGCTGCTGTTCCAGGAGGCCAGCACTCCGGAGTGGTTGGTAATCTTGGCCTTGAAATCCACAAGAGCTTTCTCGTCACTGTGCTCTGCTGTGGTGGTTATGGGCGACAGCAGGAGGATGATAAGCAGCAGCATGGTTGGTTATGGCTTCATGTTTGCAGTTGAATAAGTGTGCATATATAATGCTGTGGTCAGATTCAGACAGATAGTCAGACTTGGTTATTTTCACTGTGGAATCCTAGCAGCCCTGACGGCGAGTGGACTATCAGCTGTGACTCTACTGTGTTTTTCCAAGCGATACGGTCGTTAGTGTTGTGTTACAACCAAAAAAGTCTTATGAATCCATTCTTTCTTCCTTCACTGGAGCAGAGTTAAGTCTGACCATGACATTTCCATGACTTTTGGTAGATGATGAACAGTGAGGTTGAGGCGACTTACTTAACCCAGAGCATGCGACGGCATTTGGCCAGGAAGACCGCCTTGGTCATTGATGGCACAGGCAGTGGTGGAGCGACAGCCCAGGATATTTTTTATTAATCTTTTTTCACATCTTTTTTTTAATAAGCTCACCCACTTTTTATTTTCATTTCTAACCCTTGGCTGCACCAACATGCCTGGCACAGTCTATTAGAGACGTTTTTATGCCTAATATAATAATAGCCATATTTATCTTTACAAAGTGATTTGGTTGTCCTCTTGGAATTGCTAACATGCTTTTGTATGGATTAACTTGTTATTAAGTTGTGAGCAACTCCTAAAGCCTCCCAACTAGCATTCGTGAACCCCATCTTCCAATGGTGGAGCACACTACCCTATAGGCAGAATAGGCGAGCGAGATTTTCCTTTTACGTTCAAACATATAAACCATTTATTGTGATCACCTATGAAGGACTGAGTCTAACTGTTAGTTCTTGAGATTGACAAAGTCACCTCAATCGCCTAAGGCCCTCTTCGCTTAGCTCGAATTGGCTCTATTCCCGGCGGATTGATTTGGCCTACTTTAGAATCTGATTTATGCTAAAATAGGCGTTCGGTTAAGAAATGGTTCCGGACGGATTGATCTAGTCTGGTTTTGAATCCACCACCCATTTTGTATATCAATAGACCCGGATTTGTTCCATATCTCTTGAGATCCGGAACGGAAACAACCAGATCAAGTGAATCCCCTTTCTAGCATGTCGTTGCCTTTCTCGCGCAAAGCCTCCTCCACTTTCACCCACATTTTTTTAAAAAAAAAATACTAGATCAATTTGTACTAGGGTTGCAGCTTAAATTTTCGTAGACAAACTCATCCCACTCTAATTTGTTCTAGCTTTCCAACTTCGTCACTGGTGGCACCGATAGTCACAACCTTGAGTCCAATTTTGTACAAGCAGCGCCTTTCCCACATGGATACCGTAGATAAACCAAAGCTAAAGCGTAATGGACAATAGAGAATGAGTGCTTCTGGTTCGAAGTCCTGATTCTTCGGTACTTGACCACATACTCACAGAGCGCCTTAGAAGATTGGCTTGTGAGTCTGACTTCTGAGATACCGTCTTTTTCGTTAAGCATTTGATTTTATGACCCCATTGGAAGGGATGGGAATGGCTCAGCCCACATGCATCATTGGATGATCTATCTCAGTTGAGATGGCTGTGCACCTTCTGTACAGATTAAAGAAATGTAACTAATGCAAACCCTAAAATTAATCCAGGTTAGCTCTGTGTCTGTTGTAGGCACTACTATTCTGAAGAGACATTGTCATGACTTCCTCATTTATTCATAACTCAAGAAATAAAAAAAAACTATATAAAAATTGATGAGGCATACAAAGTGGATGGTACGACACCACACTAATTAAGTTTTCAACACACTCAGAAAAATAACAAAAAGTATCGCGAAATTCAATAAGAATTAGCAGAAACATAATGATCTCTGTACAGTGATTGTTATTCAAGTCTTTCATCTGATCTAACATGACTTTTATCAGTGAGCACTGAGGAATGTATTTCTGATATTATGCATCTCTACAGCAACATCACTTATTAACAGCCGTTCTCTGGGTGATTGCTTTGAGCAAAGTACACCAAGCTGGATGATAGCAGCCAAACATTCCTTTGTTCTGGCTATATCTCTTGAAGCATTTCTATTGTTTCCTTCATCACGCAGCCATATTCTGGAATCTGCTATTTCCATAATCTTATCAGGATGAGCTGCCTTAGCAAAGTAATGCAGGTTTAACCCATCTCTGAACATATCATCTGTTGGGCTCCTTCCTGTAAACATCTCAATCAAAGTAATGCCTAGACTGTATACATCACCATAAGTTGATACTGCAAGCCCTTCTCCATATTCTACATTAGATTGAAACAGAGCACAAACTTGTTTAATGAGCATACAGCTAACTGAATCTAATTATGTAAAGCAGGCAGGAAGCATTGATATTACCTGGGGCAACATATCCAATGGAGCCTCTTATTCCAATGCTGCTATTTGAATTTGAAGAAGTGCTTATAGCTTCATTTATAATTCTAGCGATGCCAAAATCTCCAACACGAGCCCTCATGTCCTGAGTAAGGAGAATGTTACTGGGCTTGAGATCACAGTGGATAATTGATGTCTGGCAGCCGTTGTGGAGGTATTCTATAGCATCCACAATGTCAACAGCAATATCTAACCTTTGTTCCAAGGTGAGTGTTCCATTTCCACTTTCTTTTTCAGAGTGGACCCAATTATCTAAGCTTCCATTAGGCATGAACTCGAAGATTAGTGCTCTGAAGTCTTGTCCTTGGTGGTCGATGCTTGAACAGGATGTGATTATCTTTACAAGGCATCGATGCCTCACTCTTCGCAGTGCCTCACATTCAGCCTTGAAACTTTTGTATGATCCTGGTTGCTGGAGATTAAATACCTTGACTGCCACTACAACTACAATGCCCTGATTTTCTACATTGCCTCTGTACACCAAACCGTATCTTCCCTTACCCGGAGATTGGCTTCTGAAAACCCATCGTTGCTTTGAGTAATTCATTGTATGAAAACATTGGAAGATCAATATCAATGAAGGAAGGTGGCCGTTGCTCTTTCTTCGTTGTAGCCTCGAGACCTTTGCAAAGAAACACAGCCAAAGCAAGACCGGATAATAGGACCAAAATAGCTCCTACCGCAGTAATCGCTATTCTAAGAGCCATTGGCATTGCTTTCTTCTTCTTCCTCGCAGAAGAGTTTGGGCATCTTCGAAGATGAAGCTGTGGTATTCCACCACATAACCCTTTGTTTCCAACAATTGATAGTCCAGTTAGATTCTTGAATACCCCTTCTTTTGGTACTTCTCCCTATAAATTGTTGAAGGACAGATCGAGACGGATCAGTGATGTTGAATTGCCAAAGAGTTCTGGGATTTCTCCTGATAGATTATTGTGGGCAAGGTACAGCTCCTCCAAGTTAGTGATACTGCCTAGCTCCCCAGGGATGCTTCCGTTCAGCTTATTGCTCGTCAAGTTCAGTACAGAAAGCCCCTTCATATTCTTGAAAGTTCGAGGAATATTTCCTTGGAATGAATTGCCATCCATTAGGAGGATTTCTAATACTATGCAGTTGCTGATGGTGTCAGGAATTTTGCCAGACAGCTGGTTTCCTGATAGAGCAAGCTGTTCAAGATTAATCAGATTGCCGACTTCAAAAGGAAGAAGTCCCTCCAGTAAGTTGTCCGACAAAACCAAATATGCTGAGATTGATGTCATGTTCATAATTTCATTTGGGATGGAGCCTCTGAGATGGTTACTGGATAGATCTAGAGCTATGACCTTCCTCAAATTTCCAAAGCTAGGAGGAATTGATCCCTCCATGTTGTTGGAATTTATACCAAGTGCAAATAGGTCACTGAGGTTTCCTATTGAGGATGGAATGGTTCCAGAGAAGTTATTTAAGCCCAGATATAGCTTGATCATTTGTGTCAGCTTCCCTATGCTTACTGGAATGGCCCCTGTGAGTAGGTTCTCACCAAGAATAAGCTGCTGAAGGCCTATCAAATTTCCGATGCCTGATGGGATAACACCAGCAATATTGTTTCTGCGAATCCGTAGCAACTGGATGCTGGTGGACAAATTGGCCACTGAACTTGGTAGTTTCCCTGCAAACCTATTCCATCCGATTGATAGTACTTGCAATCTGCTGCAGTTTGTCAAGGAAGTAAGGAATCCCCATTCTTGCTCATTGTTTGCATGAAGCAGGTTTGCATCCAGAGTAAACCATTGAAGATATTGCAGTTTGCCCAATTCGGAAGGAACAACCCCAGTAAACTCATTGCCAGCTATGTCAAAAGTTTGGAGGCTGGAGAGATTCATGAGTGACATTGGGATAGTTCCAGTCAAGCGGTTACCTGAAAGCCCAAAGAGTTGCACTTTAGGCAGGCTTCTTCCGAGATCTTCTGGGAGATGACCATGAAGGTTGTTCACAGAAGCGTAAAACACTTTTGAAGATGACAGATTGTACAGTGAAGGCGGTAGCAGTCCTGAGAGGTTGTTAACAGAGAGCTGAAGGAACCAGAGTTGTGGGTTGCTTCCAATTCCTTCAGGAATGGATCCCTGTAGATGGTTGCCCTTGAGGGACAGGACTGCGAGCCGGGAAAGGTTCCCCAGAGATGGTGGGATGGTTCCAGTGATGCTGTTGTTATAGAGTTCGAGGGCACTTAGCATCGGCATGTTGCCGATCTCGGCTGGTATGCTTCCTTGCAACTTCTGGTTGTCAGCGATCACCAATATTTTGAGGCTGGTGCAACGACTGATGTTGCGTGGGATGGTGCCGACAAGCGAGTTGTCCCGCAGGTCTAGATACCAGAGGCGGTGGAGGGAACCTATGGTTGGAGGGATGCCACCATGCAGGCTGTTGAAGCTAAGGTTGAGCGCCCTCAGGAAGGTGAGGTTTCCAATGGCAGGGGAGATGGTGCCTGTGAGCCCCTGGGAGTAGAGGTCTAGAGCAACCACACGCCTCCGCCGGCCGCATGTGACGCCCTCCCAGCTGCAGTAGCTGGTGCTGCTGTTCCAGGAGGCCAGCACCCCGTAATTGGTGGTAATCTTGGCCTTGAAATCCACAAGAGCTCTCTCGTCGCCGTGCCCTGCCGTGGTGGTTATGGGCGATAGCAGGAGGATGATAAGCAGCAGCATGGTTGGTTATGGCTTCATGTTTGCAGCTGAATAAGTGTGCATATATAATGCTGTGGTCAGATTCAGATGGATAGTCAGACTTGCTTATTTTCGCTGTGAAATCCTAGCAGCCCTAAATCCTAGCAGCCCCTGACGGCTAGCTTTGACTCTCTACTCTTGTGTTTTTCCAAGCGATAAGGTCGTTAAAATTGTGCGGATAGTTTTCATCTTTCCACATTAGCAACGACCAAAAGGTCTGTTCATCCATACAGCCGTTTCAAATGTAAATATTTTTCATCTACGTACCACGAGACTATATTGTGAGTTGCCAAAATCACAATCAAAAGTCCAAAAAGTCTTTGAATCCATTCTTTCTTCCTTGATTAGAGCAGAGTTAGTCTGACCATGATCATTATATTACATGACGAATCCATTCTTTGTTTAGGATATACTATGTAGAAGAGTATATATACATATTTTTTTAATATAAGAGTACATAATCATACATTTTGAAAGAGGAGTATTTATTCATACCTTTTTTGAGGAGTATATACTCATACTTTTTTTTTTTTGGAATGAGTATGTATGCATACTTTTTGTAAGAACGTATGCATTAATAATATTTAATACTGAGTATATGTACCCCGTATATACTTTTGGTGACAAGAGTGTACATGTACATACTATTTTATATTACTTTGATTTGACAAATACACACGGTTGGTACATTCGCATACATTATGGTCCATATACTCTGCAAACATGCATGTATGTAAGTATACTCAGTACTACGGTGTACGTTTCGTTAAAGCGTGTACATACTCTGTCTGATATTGCCGATCTGAATCTGCCGCGATAATGCTAGTCGGGAAAGCAAGGCGAGCCGATCTGCTGAGGGCGCCATACTAGCGAGTTGTGTTATATATATATATATATATATATATATATATATATATATATATATATATATATATATATATATATATATATATATATATATATATATATATATATATATATATATAAACACTATTATTGTGATCACCTATGAAGGGGGGGGGGACTGAGTCTAACCTTCAGTTAGTTCTTCTTGAGACTGACAAAGTCACCTCAATCGCCTAAGGCGAGGGGGATATATACAAGCAGCGCCTTTCCCACATGGATACCGTAGATAAACCAAAGCTAAAGCGTAATGGACAACAGAGAATGAGTGCTTCTGGTTCGAAGTCCTGATTCTTCGGTACTTGACCACAGACTCACAGAGCGCCTTAGATGATCCATAATAAATCTACGAGGACAAAAAAACACCTTACACGGCCATGCTCACTGGAGTACCATAGTTCAGAACAAAATTTCAGCACATTCTTCTGCGCATCATATCCTCATGCGGGAATTTTACATATTAGACAGCTAAATCATAAAGTCTCACTAGCCATGCATAACAAACCAATGTGACATCCCAACTCTGTGTTAATGAAGATTATGATTGTGGTTAATTGGCAAACCGCTGCAAGGCTTTTGGGAGTTCGACCTCTTCACCTATCCGCTGCTTCTTGTCAGGTCGTCCATCGGTCTTATCAGTTTGCTCCAGGAAAGGTCTTTTGGCTTTGAAAACATCTTCCTCTTTCTTCTTGGCCCGCTTGCTCGGTTTGCTCCTACCCTTGGTCTTCTTCTTGCGCTCAATGTTCTTGGCAGCCTCAATGGCACCTTCCATCTCTTCCTCAGTCTCCTTCTTGGTCTTCTTCTCTTTCTTCTTTGGAGCTCTTACAGTGGCTATCATGGTTGGGTTGAGCATGATAGTCTCCGGCGGGAGTTTGTCAAGGAGAGCATGCACCTCCTTCTCACGTTTCTGCTTGGTAGTTTCCATGGGGTTGTCAACAAAGGTATCAAAGTTCGGCTCACCAGATCCTGGAACAAGGATGGAAGAAAAGCCCATCGAGTGCCCAATCCCCAGAATATCTTCGTAGGGGCGGAACAAAACCTTCCCAACATGATAGCCCTTCATTATTTTGTGCTTCATGTAAAGCTTATAATCATGCCCACCAAAATCCCTGTATATCTCTACCTGAGATCCATTGCTGCAGGCTAACAGCCCCTTCTGGCTAAAATCCAAGGACTGAGCACGCTCTGGATAAGAATGCACAACCTCATACTTTCTCAGGTCCCAGATCTTTATCATCTTTATCTTCCTGTCAACGCCTGCTGTTGCCATAAGATTGCCGCCCCTGTCAAATGCAACAGCAGTCACCGGGCCACGATGACACAGCATGGTAACAAGGGGTTTCACACTGGTTGGTTTCCACATGGTAACTTTGCCACCAGCATGCCCAAGGCCAATGACAGCATTGTAAGGATTGGTCCGCATAACATCAGTACGGCCCAGATCTGTCCTATAATTTGCAACCATTTCACCAGTGCTCACATCTTGGTAGTGGAGCTGCCCAAAGCTGTTTATCGATGCCAAGAGGAATTGTTTAGGCAGAAATTGGAGTTTCAATGCTTTTCCATGTTCCTGCCAACATAGAACGGATCACACTCACAAAAGAAAACATCTTCACTGAGTTTAGCACGATAACACGTCTATGCATTGAGGACAGGTTTAGACTGGTACACATCTCTCAAATTCTATGTTGATGAACTGTTACAATGCTCATCAGTGCACAGTATTATATTCCAAAGAAACCCTGTCTAGTGAGTTCATTTGAAGGCCCAACAGGATTTGAAAGGAAAATAGAAAAAGGTACTGAATTGATTAAGTGGCAGATGATCTCCTGGATGCGCAGGGCATTTGATGACTGAACTGTGAAGTGCTCCTTCCGTTCAAAATTGTAGGTTGTTCCGGCTTTTCTAGATACATAGCTTTTCTACATATATAGACATAATGCATATCTAGGTACATAGTAAAAGCTATGTATATAGAAAAGCTAAAAACGACTTAGAATTTGGAACAGAGGGAATATGTGCTAGTTTATTGTTTAACGTACGCAAACTGTAAGGTATGCATTCTTTGAAAATAACAATGTTATTGAGACTCATGTAGTCACATGTTGCTGAGATCCACTTTCAGTTTGACACAGTTTTCATGAATGTAAATAAGAGTATGATTCTATTATTGAATATTTTCTTTATAATTTTCCTATAAGCATGTGAAAACAACATTTGAACAGTAGTATCATCACAGAAATATCAACAACTCCTATATTCACCAAAAAGATATTGCCATCATGCTTACCTTCAGACAGTGAATTTCTGTACCATGTTGATTATAGATGTAGGGGTACCTGTTTGAAAAATGTTTCATGAGTAACTATAAAATATTAATAGTAGACAGGAAACAGAGAACAACAGCCATAATCAACTGCCTATAGAACAATAAAGCATCAACTACAAGCGTATACAATTTTGCTTGATCTAGCATAGTACAAATATTTCACATTATAGAATAATTCAATGGCTCAGTAAAGCAATGATGAACAATTCAGACAAGCAATCCAGATCAGTCAGAGTTCAGACCTCAAATGGCAAGTTAAATTGAGATTCAGACTATGTACAAGAAGTTCAATGAGCTGCCAGAAATAGGTTTATTGCTCACAAAATTGAATGTTGCATGAAATAATATGGCTTAGGATATTTCAATGAGGAACACACAGCAACCATTTAGAAATAATTTTATGACCTGGCTGATAAAACAGATTTCACAACAATTTGGTATATGTTCTCATTTGAGACCCTGAACAGTGATTTTCTGTGAATTTTAAGATTCCTTTATTTTATATTTTTCAGGACAACAGTTAATACATGTTAAATATATCATGAGCAATGATGACATAGTACACAGTTCCAGGAAAGTAAAAAAAATATATATATTACTTTTTTTGAGCGACTGCATACAACTGCTCATTGTGTAAGAATGTCACATCACGAACAGTTTCCCTCACCTAAAGAAATTAAAACCAAATCAGATAAAACGTATTATGCATGAAGCACAACAAAAATGGGTGATGCTGCAAATATTCGACATTTGAACATGGCACAAACAAAAAAGTAAGTTAAGTAAAGCCCGTATGGCGGGAAATGCTTCAATAGTAAAAGAACTTACCTCAAATTCCTTGATAAGATCCATATGCAACATATCCATCATTGCAAGGTGGCCTTTTCTTCCTCCCACTAGCATGTAGCGGCCATTTGATGTGTATCCTATATTATAAGGACCAAGTACTGCACAATACAAGGGTCAGTCAGATCTTATAGTAGCCAGTAATTGTAAATTCAGAAAAGTTAATAGTAAGGTAGGCTAGCAAAATTGAATACCAGATTTTTTGGATCAATCAAAAATGGCACTGGACATGCATGTGGGATCAATAGTATCATGTATAAAACTATAAATATCAGCAAAAATGGCAATTTTAGAGATATTGTATATACTCTAAAGGATCATAGAGAAGAAGGCTGTTATCAAACAGGTAACTGCTGGTTTAGGTAAGAGCGACAGACAAGTTATGTTAACAGAAATTCTTAAAACACTAAGATTGACCCTTTTAACAACATTGACTAAAAGATTTACCAGGTAAGATCATATCAAATGGTTTTCTTGAACTTGAAAGATCCACCTCCGTCAATATATCCTTTTGTGAAAATCTATATGTCTTCTCCAAATGTTCAGGCTCTAAAATACCTCCATCATTAGGCATAAGCCACTGCAAAACTGATTAACAGAAATCAGACAAGGACAAATCTTTGAAATAAACAACAGCTTTTCCCCCCTCAAATAGGCAGGAGTGTTGAGTGTTATTTCATCAAAGAAGAAAATCAACAACAGCTAATTCAGAGTATAGCCATCAAGAATGAAGGTCATGAGCTCATACTGTCTTCATAAAGGTAGGCATGCCGTTTCACAAATTGCTACTTCCTCTTATCACAAATGTAAGTCCATCTAGGTTTTTCTCTAAGTTAAACTTTTTTTATCTTCAACTATCAATGTCTACTCCCTCCTTCCCAAATTATAAGATGTTTTGGCATTATAGATACATAGCTTTTGCTATGCACTTAGATATACACTATCTAAATACATACTAAAAGAAATGCATCTAGAAAATCCAAAACGTCTTATAATTTGGAAAAAAAAAGTAAAATATTTATAGACTGATAGGACTAGATTGGCATTACTAGCTTTATTAGGAATACTACTTTCATAACGTATCTCTCTATTTAAGACAATACGCTTTTATCGATATTGCTAGACCAAGTGTTATATTAGAAACTGCGTCGATGTCCAAGTTCTGCTCAGAGGAAGAGCTAGGAGGTGATCTAAGATAACAAAGCTCTGCTCCAAAGCAAGTCTTTTCAACTCATCAATAGTACTTTTAGCAAGCCAATATGTTAAAAAACAAGCTACATACAGATCATGCTGAGGCCTTTTTGCCAGTAATGTTTCAGGCTTCCAGCAACTCATATAATGGTTAAAATGCTAACCCTGTATGTGCGAATACTCACTTCATCAGTTCATCCAAACTGGATCCCCTAAGTGAGAACAGCTAAACATCAATTGTGGGGTACAATAACATACAAACATATACAATAATCAATCACATGTTTTTAATATCAGATTCTCTTGTTTCACCCGCATAATATCCACCTAAGATTTCTAGTGAGACGCCAATTGCATATTTTGCAAACCAAATCCACAGCAATGCAATGAAAAGACAGGTGACCTTTTCGGCCTTTGCAGCAGCTTTTGCAGATTGTCCATATAGCTTCTCTTTTATACTGAGCTGCCCTTTCAACTTCTTGTCCCTCAGCGCCTACAAAGCCATTCCAAAACCAAGCTAGTCAATGTGCCGTTTCAAAGAGAAAATCACAGTAGTATAGCTGGCCAGCATATATAGAATAGAATGATAAACACTTGCAGCTTGTTTGCAAGAGCAATTACCTTCAAGTCAGCACCCTGCCCCCGCGAATACTTGGTCACCTCCATCTCCATCTCCAGCTCGTGCTCAGCGTCCTGCTACGTTAAGGTTTGGGCGCACGGCTTCGCCCTAGGGAAGGGCGTAACTGGTGGTGCTCGTCGCCGGCGATGGTGCCGAAGTAGGGCGGCGGCGGTCGGCCCAGTCGTCGGTGGGTGGGGGTTTGGGTTTGGGTTTGTGCGCACGCTTGGGGGTGATGGAAAGAAGACAAGGGCCCCAGAGTAAGGTTACAAGGGACGCGGGCCTGGGCCTGTCCGCAAGCCCACTTATTCCGGCCCGCTTGACAATTGCAGGCCGAAAAAGTTTACTTTTTGGTCGCCGAAGCTTTTCGAAAGTCTGATTTTGGTCGCCAGCTTGGCCGAACAAAGCGGGTCCCTCAACTTTTCAAACCGTGCAGATTTCGTCCCCGGCGGGTTTGGACCGGTGGTTTTGCTTCTGATAACTCCGGTTTTTGCTACAGTAGCTGTGGTTTCGTTTTTTCCCTTTTCTTATTTATTTAAATTTGAATCTTTCAAAAATCATAGTAAATCACGGAAAAATCATAAAATAGAAAATCTAATTTTGTTGGACTCCACATAAGTAGAGCTACGCAATGAATATATAATATGGTATACTTTAATATAAAGTTTTTGCTACGAAGGTTTTGCCTTTTTCTTTTTTATGTATTTCACTCAATATTTAAAAATCATAATAAATTATAAAAAATCATAAAATTAAAAAACCAATTTTGCTAGACTCCACATGAGCATATTTTACACAATAAAGATATATAGGTGTACTATTTAATTTATTGGTCGGGATCCATCGATCGAGGTTCGCGGCTTCGTCGTGCGTGCCAGTCGGTCGTACAAAGAAACTTAGCTAACCTAACCCAGCTAAAAGAGCCACAAAGAACTACGTCTTTGTGTTATTGCGCGCCTCATGTGGAGTCCAACAAAATTGAATTTTTTATTTTATAATTTTTCTGTAATTTACTATGATTTTTTAAAGATTGAGCTGAAATAAATAAAAAGAAAAGGCAAAACCTTCTAGCAAAAACTTTGTACTAAAGTATACCATATTATATATTCATTGCGTAGCTCTACTCATGTGGAGTCCAACAAAATTGATTTTCTATTTTATGAATTTTCTGTGATTTACTATGATTTTTGAAAGATTCAAATTTAAATAAATAAGAAAAGAGGAAAAACGAAAACCACGGCAGCTGTAGCAAAACCGAGTTATCAGAAGCGAAACCACCGTCCAAACCCTGAGGGACGAAAATCTGCACGGTTTGAAAAGTTGAGGGGACCCGCTTTTGTCCGGTTTTAGAGTTGAGGGACCAAAATCGGACTTTCGTAAAAAGTTGAGCGGACGACTTTTTCCTTTTTCTGTTGCGCTTGAGGCAGGCCAGCCTGCTAGCGCAAAAAAAAAAAAAAACAGTTCCGCCGCGGCAGCATTCTTGGTCATGGGCTTCTTCATGTACCACTTGTTTCCAGACTGATACAGACCTCTTTGCTTGGAATTTGGGTTTTTTTTCCCCTATATTAATAATAGTTTCTTTTACTGTGAACTTAAACTAATTTCAATAAAATTCCTATATGATTATGAATGAATTCTGAGGGCGCAACCACCACACTAGAAGAGTGTGTTCCTTCACATTCTTCGGTTCTAGACGACCGTGATTGATCAGAGACGTACTTACTGGTTACTAGTAAATATAACTGTCAAACACATACCGCCACAACGCATCGCTGTTTGTTATAGACTGGTGAGCACACAGCAGGGTTTTGTATTACAGGCGACAAAAACAACGCCAACGTAAACTACAACCATAACATCGTTTGCTACCCACCACATTGACACATTCTTCTTTATTATTACGTCTTTCCAGAAAAGATGAGTGTACACCATAAGTTCCAGGATATATAACCATCACCGATCATCAGCATACTAGACGCGGACATCCCTGTTTATTCGATTACATAGGCATAACAGCCATTCTCAACATCACACGCTCCATGTGTTGTATGATTGCATCCTTGGACACCAGCGCCAGCTTTCTTCCTTGTCAATCTTACATGTTCGGCTTCAGGTTCAGCCTAGAAGCCAGCTTCTGACCAAGAGACGCATCACACTGCAGCGCACATGTATGGTTTCAGTACCATAAAACATATGGATATCTACATGGTTAGCAATCACCCAAGTGACCACTGAACACTTTATCAAAAGCTAACAACAACAAAATGAATACCTGAGACCAGTATGAGATCCAGATCGTATGATGTTCATGGGTAACGCGAGGGTCTGATAGTGCGTCAACCCATCGCTGGATGAACCGGTCTTGCCTGTCATCAGACACCAAACCACTTGAATTAGGCAAACAGCAAGCTTAATGTCTTTCTATGACTGTAAACCAAAACACTTGAATCCTGAGGTGTGGGGGCAAACCTGGCAGGGTCGAAAGATCGAAATCTCTCACCAGCCTGCTTGAAGTTGTTCTCCTTCTGGATGATGCACTGCAGATTTCAGCAGCACAAGTCAAGTTCTCAGAATCAAGAACATTTCCACAATGATTCACCTTTGCCATTATATAGAACAACGATGTAGCCACAAGCCCACCATAGCGTAATATCACAACATAAAGGCGCTGTTAGAATTTAAACATACAACAATACACACCTTCTCACGGCAGCCTGTTAGAACACGGGTAGGAATAGGGACCTTCTCAGCATGACGGACAGGATCGAACCTTGAAGGGAAGTAGTTCACCTAAAGAAGCAGAGAATAGATATAAGTGCTATAAAGGAATAACTCCCACATGTTACTTGTCAATTGTGTGTAAAAGGAGAAAGAAAGTCCAAAGAACATAGTACCTCTTCATCCCTGTGCATGAAGTTCATAAACCCTTCATGGTGGTTGTTGTGGTGGGCACATTTTGGTGCATTCACAGGAAGCATCAGATAGTTTGGACCAAGGCGGTGCCTCTGAGTATCGGCATAGGAGAAGATTCTCGTCTGGAGCAACTTATCATCAGAATAGTGGATTCCAGGGACAATAATCGCTGGGCAGAAAGCAATTTGTTCATTCTCTGCAAAGAAGTTATCAATATTCTTGTTCAGGACCATCCGTCCAACAGGCTGAAGCGGGATAATATCCTCAGGCCAGGTCTTGGTGACATCGAGCGGGTCAAAGTCAAACTTATCCTCGTGATCAAGATCAATAGTCTGGATGTAGAGCTTCCATTCAGGGTAATTTCCAGCTGCGATGGAATCATATAGATCCTTTGTTGCATGGCTGTGGCAAGTGCCTCCAACAGTCACAGCTTCATTGTCAAGCAAGCATTTCACGCCACAAGTAGGCTTCCAATGGAATTTGACAAGGTGAGACTTTCCATCCCTGTTGATCAAGGTGTAGGTGTTGACACCAAAGCCCTCCATGTGCCTGTAGTTAAGCGGGATGCCAACATCATCGAAGAGGAAGGTGAACATGTGTAGGCTCTCGGGGTGGTGAGAGAAGAAATCTACTATTCTCCAGTTCTCCTGCAAATTGGTCTTTGGGTTTGGCTTGAAAGCATGGACCATATCAGGGAATTTCATCCCATCTCGTATGAAAAACACAGGCATGTTGTTACCCACAAGGTCAAAGTTACCCTGAAAAAGGCATGGAGAAAATCATAAGATACTATCCCTTTGGATACAAAATAAGGTCAATATGAAGTGTTCTAAAAATGGGGTCACTGTAAGGCATCAACAATTCCTTTTTTTTTAAAAAAAAAAAGCAGCAATTTATACTGTTTATGCTGAGAGAATCTGTGATTATCCATGTGCACACTATGAAGCCACAGAGTATTGTTCTTTTAAGCAAAAGAAACTTCTATCAGAATTTAATAATTTCTTAAAAAGAAGTTCATCATGGACAAGGAAAAAGGCCAACTTAATCAGGAGGAGGTACCTTTCAAGTAATAAGGAAAAAAATAGAGAAAGATACAGTTCATGAAATGAAAAAGAACCTAGAGATATCATTTCATCTGAATAACAGATCATGCAAAGGACATTATCTACAGGGCTAAAGTACACATCAAGTTACTAAGCAATAGTTGAGATCAGCTAAATGTTTGATATTACATTCTTTGAGGAATGCATACATCAGACATTGTCAGAAAAATACTAGCCAAGTTGTGTCATATAACTCAAACAGTTTTAAAAAGAATGTTTCTTCTTTTTAAGACATAATAAAAAATAAAACAGTTAAGATGTATATCTCTTTCCCCTAGGAGTCGAGTTAAAATGTACTCTCAGTACCTCTCTGGTGTAGAACTTGACAGCAAAACCACGTGGATCCCTCAAGGTCTCAGGGCTTCCACGCTCATGCACAACTGTAGAGAACCGGACAATAACAGGCGTCTGGACCCCAGGAGCACGGAGAAAATCAGCACATGTAAGGTGAGAGACATCATGCGTGACCTCAAAGAAGCCCTTGGCACTGGCTCCCCGTGCATGCACAACACGTTCAGGGATACGTTCCCTATCGAACTGAGCAAGCTTTTCAATTAGATGATAATCCTCAAGGAGGATGGGTCCTGCCAAAGAAGAAAACATTGTGAGAAACCATAAATCAGCAATTGTTAGCTAATAACACCAAAACAGAAAGTGAAGCAGATAGACAACAAAACAAACTCCTAAAACAAAAGGCTTCTCATTTTTCTGACATCACTGACAGAAACATATTGGCTACAGATAGGTGTATGTGTCCTGTTCCTGTAATTGATGGACACTCTTTGTGACAATGACATTCAGAAGAACCAAACTGGACTTGCAATCACTTTCAAAGTTTTGCCATACATGCTGAGGAGAGGAAAAAACAAGGGTTATGCTTTCTGGTAGTGATTCAGCACTAGCCCAGTAACTGCAAAAAGCAAATATACCGCATCAGTAATAATCAACTATGATTATCCTGCCCTGACTATACTACTCTGCAAGTGCCCCTAACCTAAGATAATCACTATGACTCCATGTTGGCATTTCGTATTGGAAAGGTGCTCTCTTTCCCTTAAGCAACTTGATGGTATGACAGCGACCGACTAAAATATCTGGACAAAAGGTTCACCTTACAGCTGATCCAAGGAATAAGACCTTTGGCCAAGTCTCGAATTCATCGCCCAATTTATATAACAGGTGAATGAATACGTATACATATAGAGCAGAGCAGCAAAATCAGTCAGCTGGAAATCAATCGAAAGCACATCAAGATGCAAGCTTTGAGTGAATAGCAAGCGAAATCCTCAGGTCAACAGGTACAGCCAAGCTTCCACAGTGCAATATTAGGTCCCAAAGCAAAGCTAGCACAGATCATCCATGCATCGGATGAATCTCGCAGAAATTAAGAACAGATATGCTACATACATGGTGAGTATGTACAGGATCGTGCAAGGGAAAAAAGACAATCAGGATGGAGAGACGAGACAACTAAAGGCAGCAGCTTGTCAGGTACAGGACAAAGACAAACAGAGAGAGGGTCCGTCGTGGTCTGACCTCGCTGTCCGACGGTGAGGGCGGAGTTGTTGTTCCAGACAGGGGCGCCGGAGTTGGTGGTCCAGAAGCTGGAGTTGCTCCCGCTAGACGGGCGGTGCTGCAAGAAGGAAGCATAATTCCCCATCCCAAGTCAGATGAGCGAGCGCATCAATCAAATCAAGGGCGGAAGGAAACAAGATGCGAAATTGATTTGAGGATCTAGTAACAGATAGGGCAAAATCGATTTTTAGAAAAAAGAAGTGGAGATCGAGAAACAAAAACAGTACCTTGTACGGATCCATGGCTGCCGGTGGGCACTATCGCGTCGAGCAGGCAGGGGCTGGAGAGGGGCGCAGCGGCGCGGATGAGATTGTTGGAGGAGCCGACGCGACGCCTCTAGGGAGAGGAGGACGACGATAAGGACGAGGAGTAGGAAGCCGCTTTTTCTAAGCAATGGAAATAATGGGACGGCAGGTGTTGGTGGTTTCGTGCTCGCGTAGCTCCGATCCAGACCATTGCCCTTCCCCTCCACGTCGGCTTCTTGTGGAAGCAGTAACCGATATGAACACAAACAGTCCGTCGGCGAGGGTGGCCCACTTGCAGTTGCAGAGATGAACACAACAGGAGAGAGAACACACTCATCACTTCCTTATCCCACGCATGATCGATGTCACGTCAGATTAGATAAGATTATCAGCACGGTAGGACGTTATTTTATTTTGTTTGTCTTTGAAATAATCTTTATCAGTCCCTCGTCTATATGTGTATCTATAACTAATTTTAAAAGCGAATAAATGTATCTTCGGTTTCTCACCGTCTCTCATGTCTTCCTGTCCTTTATTTAGATAGGACTATCGTTTTATTTAAACATTACGCCACAATCTCATAACAACGACTAATTTGGAGTTCCTAAAAGAGCCGAAGGACAGTCAATTACTAAAGATTATAGCGACGGACTTTTTACGGTTGCTAATGAAAACGTCGCTATGTGTAAACATCAACGGCCATGATCTTTAGCAACGTTCAAACTTTTAGCAACCGACAACATGTTAGAGCTTTTAGTGACCAAATGTCATTTGCTCAAACAAATGAACGCCTAATCTTCCCTAAGTAGCTATTTGCTCAGACACCTAAACTACGAGAAAGGGTAGGATCGTAGCTTAGAACAACTAATAAGCACTTCTCTCTTAAAAATCAACAATAAACCCAATTTCATTCATGTCTCTTACCAATTCCAAACCAGCAAATTATCATACCAATCTCATTTCCCATATTTTCGCATCCATAATAATAAACAACACAAATATCAATCTCCGACGTACCACAAGAGGTAGCAAATCAAGAGTCAAAAGACAAATGTAGGAGAGAAAAGATCTCACTTAGGCGGGGTATCTAACTTTCGGATGCGAACCAAGTCCATCGTCCGGTGAGGAGCATCACTGTTCATGCCACGGGCTTGCCAATGTTGTCGTTGCTCTCCACCTCCGCAACGTGGAAGCCGCTGTGCCTCCGCCGCCGCCTCCGCTCGGGCGCTGGTTTTGCCTCCTTAGTTGGGAAGCAACCACTACAAAGAAATGTGTGGCTTTTTGGCGGTTCTATTCTATCATAATATATGGGATTTAAGTCACAAATTAAGTTTTTTAGACATGTAGTTGATGAAAATCTAAACGTCTAAAAGCCACCATCATAAATTGATTATGTACTGTTTGTGTATATTTAATGTCACAAGCTTAATTGTGACAATGGTTTATGTCACAAGTCGTTACACCATGCATATCGGGAGATGATGTGGCGCTGAGTTGGGTCAATAAACGCCATAAAATTGAAATATGGCCTGTTAAGGCCCATGTGGTTGGCAGACTTATTTTGTAAATTTGGAGCCCATTTAGCTTTCTCAATTTATTTTCAGGCCACTTCGTTCCCAATTAGCCCACATGTTTTGCAGCCCAATTTTACTGTCAGACCATACAATTTTTTTCGGCCCAATAGCATTACAGCCCATGCAACCTGATTTTAGTTTGGTACACCCAATCATAAATAAATAGATAAAAGCATCCCATTTTTGTAACAAGATATGTGAAGGGAAATATATTTAATCAAGGAAAGAAAAAAAAAATTTGAACTTCGATTATAGTCAAAACTTTCGAACTTTTGAAAATGAATTATAAACTATAAAATAATTAACGTGGAACATAAGAAATAAAGTCAAATACGTGTGGAAAACCACTTCTAGAATTTTTCAACTTTAACATATCCATAAATATATTTTGATAGAAAATGGTCAATGACAGCTCAAACAGTAAAAACATGAAAAGAACAAAATATTTTTTTCTTGACCAGAGACAAGTGTACAGAGGGGGCAATAAAACAGAATCAGGTAAACACACATAGTGCAAAGAGTATTTTGCATACCACAACACTGATTTCACTAGTTCTCAATCGGTAAAGCAACAAAAGATGTTGATTGATATAATAATTGCCGTTGCCGATAAGCTGGTAGCAACACATAAATAAAGATACAAAATTAAAGAAAACAACGTCATCGTTGGACTTGGAGCTGGCTGTACATTTCACTGGAGAACAAGAAGCCATCATCAGTGCCTACAATCTATGAAGGGGTCTTCTCTAGAGAGGAGATCACCATCCATCCAAAATAAGAGGGGCAACTCCTTCTGGGGCACGAAAGGGAAGAGAGCACATCTTGAGGCTCTGTTCTCAATATTGAGCTGATTGCAATGGTCTTGAAGCCATTCTACAGTGCAAGCTCCACGGACCAAGAACCTCATAACCTCGAGGATCCTGGCTCTCTCAACAAAGAACTTTGCGAAATCAACCTGTGGCTTCGCTCCTCTATATGATTGCAGCAAGATGGTCTTAAGGCTGTGATCAAGACACTCAATAGGAGCAGATGGGTCACAGTGCACAACGTCTTCTGGACCAGTCGTCTTCCAGCTGGTGTAACAGAAGAACTGAAAATAACACCAGCATATTATACAAGCCAGCAGCGGGTAGTGAATTAAAAGTAACTTTACTTAAACTTGGTGTCACTTAGGTAGGTGAATCAATGTTGCTTACTAAGAAGAGCAAAACAAAAGTTCATAATCCTACATTGGAAGGACTATATATGGTGCATTTTACTCATGAATATAATTAAATGTGGCAGTAAAAGAAGGGCTTGCAATAGGAAAGGCACCCTGATCTTGAGCTTCTCCAAGCAAGGAAAGCATCTTAAATATGCTATGACAACATCCAACTTTGGCAATTCAGGCATCTGTAATGCCAAGATCTTGACAGTGGAGAACCGCTCCGCCAATCTGACAGGAACCATGCTCTGGTATCGATCGAAAGCATTCATGCAAGTAGCGAAACAAAATAAGGGCAGATGTGTCAGGTGTGAAATACAGCTGCCTACTCCCTCTGTCCCATGGAGTTCATCGTTTTTGACTTTTGAACTTCATGTTTGACCATCCGTCTTATTCAAAATATTTATACAAATTATAAAATAAATTAATCAATATTCAAGTATCTTCATTGATAAAATAAGTCGTACCAAAATAAATTATATTTGTACAAAAAATTTGAATAAGACGAAGCATCGAATAAAATGGCACGGATTCGGGGTGACAAAAGTCGATGGGGGCGGAGGGAGTACCTTCCAGCCAAAATCTAATAATAAATAAATCAAGAGGGAGAGGGAGGCTTGTATCTACCTTGTCTGAATAAACATATATAAACTTGCAGCAAGGAATGAAATGTTTTTACTACGTACCTTAAAAATTGATTTGTCGTTGAGTGCAACAATGGGGAAGTCAGTTGAGAGGTAACCTATCATCTTGAGGTTTGTTGCACCAAGTATCCTTACTGACGGACCAGTACTAGTGTCCATCGCATCCAGAAGAAGACGTTCCAAGCTTGCAGCATCCTCGGCGACTAGATCGGTCAGGCCATCGCTGCTTGGCATGGGGTTGACCCAGACGGCCGGGCACCGAGCCTCGGTAGGGAGAGGCGCGGTGACGGTGGCGGAATTGGCGTGAAGCACCAAAGTCTCGATACGGGGCTACTGGAGATGATGTGTTGTAGGAGGTCCTCGGTGATGTCGGCGTGGACGGGCGAGAGGTAATTGAGGCACGGGAAGACCGGGCTTCTCACCACCGGAGGAACGAAACGACCTCTCGGGTCGAGCACTTGGAGGGGAGGCGGCGGAGCGCGCGGCGGGCAGCTGACCGGAGTGAAGATCGCAATTGATTACCGGTTCTGGAGCGCATCCGAACACGGCGGGCGGAACCAATCGTCGTGAGATGCGGATGTTGCGCCCGAGTTGGATGTTTGTGGTAGCGAGACGCGTGCGGGGCCGGATGAGCAGCAAGGACACGGGAGATGATCCGGATCCGATCTCGTTCCCGCACGGCCATCTTGAAGCTGTCGTCGAGGTTGAGCGGCGCCGGCGCCACACGGGCGCCCGGCGGTGGGAGAGGATGGCGGTGCGGGCTCCCTCCTCGGGTTTGAGGAAGGTGACTATGGCGCCGAGGACGTTGTCGGGAGGAGGCGATTAGGTCCGGCCCGTCGTAACGGGGATCTCTTCGTTGCGCTCCGGCTTCGCTCCCGCTCTCGCCCGGCTTTCTAGGGAGAAGAGGATCGCGATCCATGGTGGTACGTGCGGGGAGATCAGATCGGCATCCAGAGGATGTCAGCACCGTCGCGATTTGGGTCCTAGCTAGCTAGGGTTTTTCAGAAGACACGGGCGTACTAGAAATAAGATACAGAGAGGACAGTTGTCCAAAGCCTGCTTACACAAAAAACCCTAGGAAGAACACAGGACGGCACGGCACACGGTGGTGGTGGCTTCGTGTTCTGCTCGCTGTCCATTCACGATGGGGGTGGTTCAACCACGGTTCGAACCGCAGCCGGACCACCGACCCATCGTCCTAATCCCTCTAAGCTGGTTGCTTGCTTTGCTTCGACCCGTGCTCCCGCGGCCTAGAACAAGCAAGCGAAAACGTACAAAGTGCAGACCAAGCAAGTGAACGTAAAGATTACAGACCATGGATGTACGTACATGTAGAGTGAACGTATTGAACATACAGACCATGGATGTACGTACAGGTAGAGTGCATGACAGGTGATACAATCTCACCTAAATCATGACATAATCATAGACTCCAGGCTCTGTTGCTTCAAATAAGTATTCCAGCCTGAAATTAAACTAGATAGAACTATATTACAAAGTGCACTAAAGCATGAAATTTAATTTGATTGGCTACCACTACAAGTTTAATTTTGCATAGCACTTCGAAATGATTTATGGTGGCGGTTATTTAGAAAACCGCCACGGTAGAGGTTTTTTTTTCATTAACCGTGGCCACAGTAAATGAGGCCCAGAAACTCTGGCCAACAAAGTCCATCTCGGCCCAATATCGAGCTCCCAGTATATATACCACGACCCAAACCCTAACTCACCCTCTTCCCTTCCCTTCCTAGACCCAACAGCCGCACTCTCCTCCCTCTTCCTCGTGAGCCCGACTCTCTCCCCTTCCTCACCTCTCCTCTACGCGAGCGCGGGCAGCCCCTCACCTCTCCTCCCTTCTGATGCCCGCTCCTCACCTCTCCTCCCTTCCATGGCGCACGAGCAACCGGCGGTGAGCGGCGCGGGTGGCGGATCTACACGAGCGGCGGCCCAGAGCACGTCCTCCTCCTCCTCCTCATGGTGGGACAGCGCGGCGGTGGCTCGCGTGTGGAGTGGGACAGCGGCGCTTCGTCGCGTCCTCTACCTCGAGCTTCGCTAGCGGCGTACGTTCCTCTAGAACCGGTCGAGGCGGCGGCGGCGGCTGGATCTCGGCCCGGCGGCCGGATCCAGTGGCGGTGCCGGCCTGCAAGCTCCCGCCCGGATCACGGGCCCGTTTGGGCTGGATCTGGATTTTTGGTTTTTGTTTTTATTTTTTTTGGGATTAATGGTGGCGGTGTTTTGGCCTCTCGAGAAAACTTCCACGGTTGTCGGTGATTAACCATGACCTTTCCTTCATGGCGGTTTTAAAACCGCCATGAAAAATCAAAAAGACCACCACGGAAAATCAAATAGGTAGTAATGCGATCACTTACCAAACAAATTCTCTTTCCGAATACCCCCGTGCCGTAATGACTACTCCTGGAATATTACAAAACATATCACGAAAGGCCATGGCCGCGGCCGGACAAGACACCATGGGTTGCAACCACAGTAACAAATAGCGTGCTATAAGCGTTAAAAAGAGCGGCGCTATAGCATTTTTCGGTCTTTACCGCGATATTTGTTTAGCGCGCTATAAGCGCGATAATAAGCGCCGCTATAGCGTTTTTCGAGTGTTGCCGCTAAATTCCATAGCCCGCGATTTAAAACAAGGGATGCAAGTGTTATGCGGATTGCAATTGCTCACTTCCTTGAAGCCGAGCAAAACCCTAGATCCTCCTCCTCCTCATGCTCAGTAGCCGCGCCGCCCGTCGGTCGGTCCGTCTCCGCCGCCGCCCGAGTCCTGCCGCTTCTCCTCCGCCCGCCCGAGTCCCGCGCTGCTCCTCCTCCGCCGGGGTGCGCACTGTGGTCCTCCACTTGGATCCAACCACGGTTCACTTCTTCGTTGGAGACCTAGTCTACGATACCTACGATACCGGCGATGAGGCTAGTGAGTCATCTATCTACGAGACTCCCTCGACCCGACTCCGACTCCGGCGCTCACATCGGCCAGTACGATGTCCCTTTGTTAGTCTATACAATCCCTGCTCCTAGTGGAGGATTTATTGTTTAATGTTGTTGCTATTCTATTTTTTTAGGAAACAGTTGGAGGAGTGTGATGGCAAGATTGGCGATGATGTGATTGGATTTTGCATGATCTTGATCTATTTCTGTTAGTGTTGAGCTCTCCTCTCTGGCGTGCCACTTTTACCTCTTCGGTGAGCGGTGACCTGGCGTGCACCATCTTAGTATTTCTCTCTAGTTACATCATATTCCTAATCTCCACTCTTTCACCAAAGATATGTCTGTCTATTGTCCCCGTCATTATTCTAGTGTGTTCTTTGAGCGGATATACCGTTCTTTGTCGCACAATTGTGTTTTTTTTAGTTTACACCTTTTCTGCTTCACCGCCTAGCCGGTGCCTTTGTGTTAGTGTTTTACTTGTGCCACATCCTCGACAGCTCGTTACGGGACTTGCCACAAGTCATGTATGAACTGTCTAACTCATCTTAATAAAGTACGAGTTAAGCTCGCTTTCAAAAAAAATATTATTAGGTAGGGCGTGTCGGGCAAAGAGAAGTAGAGGGGAGAGAGACAGAGCAGCTAGAAGAGGGAGTGGATTGGAAGAGAGTATGTTAGGGTTTGTGTGCATGATATATATTAGGTATGGCTACCGGGCCGAAACTGGGCCACTTGGGCTTCAACCTTTTTCATTAGCAGGCCTTTTTGCCCACCTTAGTAAATCTATTTACCATGGCGGGCACGTTAGGACACCGACCATGGTTAATAGATACTATTCGAGGTGGGCATTTTTAAGTTGTCCGCCTCTCTTAATTGATTTGGTAATAAAAAGATGCCCCCACCGTTAATTGGGTCTTTAATTGTGGCGAGCAAATGTAAAATGCCCCGCCACGGTTAATTTTGGAGGGGGTCTTGCAAAATCAATGTTGTTGTAGTAGTGTGATGACATCATTTTTTTAATCTTCACTAATGTTCTGAAATTGTAGCTATAATAGATATCTATAGTCTATATTCGGTTTTGACAATCTACCAATTATTTTTATGTAATTTTCATCTATTTGCATTATTCTTTCTTTACATGGCACCTCTGTTTATCTCCGATATACATTTAGTTTGCAATATATATATTTTGATGACATAAACTAAATTTTGAATCCTTTTCCAAAATTTTGAGATTTTATTAGTTGCTCAGATACAACAACTATTATGTGATCATTGATTGTAGTCTACCAGTTAAATTTTTACCATAAATTTTACACATCAAAGATTATCACAAAAATTTCACTCAAATGAATTAAGAAACCATTCTCTATCAGTCTATGAAAGCAAAAATAAATCTATAGCCATACCAAGCATTCTATTCTAAGTATAGATCTAGTTAAGAGAAGTTCGAAAAAAAAACAATAATTTTGCTATACTTTTATTTTTCCGTTTCTATAATTTTCAACATAATTTATAAGTTAAAAAAAAGGAAAACATAAAAATGGAAGTACTCATCGACAACTAGTGGTTTATTTGATGGGATGTGGTGTGATGGTTATTGGTAGAGATAGTTGGTTTTTGTGGTTCTAGGGTTGAGATGTTCTTAGTTGCTTTAGTGCTTAGATAGCTGCCAGTGCAGTTGTGTTGCTACTTAGGTCATTTTCAGCCAAGTTGACTTAGGGTTGGGTAAGTAATATAGCAAAGTCACGTCGTTAGTTGTTTTGACAATAATGTGTTCCAGAGTTGGTCGAGATGAGTTGCACACTCTACTAGTTGATGGTTTTTGGGCCTGGTTTTCACTCAAAAATTTGGGCGAACATTTGTATGTGTTTTTATATTCTCAATCTAATAAAAATCGTGGCATATGTTTTATCGTCCCTTCGAATAAGTGTACTCAACTTCTACATTATGAAGCTTTGTTATAATATTACAAAGCTCCATCCTTTGACCTTGGAATTGATGTTTTTATATTACAAAGCTCCATCGTTTGACCTTGGAATTGATGTTTTTATATTACAAAGCTCCATCGTTTGACCTTGGAATTGATGTTAACTGTTGCCATGACAACATAGCTATACAAGATCGAAGATAGATGCAACGATACTAGTCAACCAAATGATTTGGTTGCATCAGCAGTTCATGAACACACTCTAGGGCAATTGTCTCACTGGTTTGCAGTTCTGGAATGCTTCATTTCAATTCCTCTGTATTTACTATGCAATTTTTAGAACAACACAATTACATATTAGTATTCAACTATATATCCCAATATAATTTGCGGCCTCTGAAGTCATTTTCCATCATCTCAGGCATCTACCACTGTAAGCATTGGTGAGATTATCTTCTTATCTGAATCAATAATCAAAGTAGAACCTTCCCTTGTGAATCAGTCATCCCTCGATCCTAGACATCAGAAAATACCATCCCTTGATCCCATGACTCCTACAAATACATTTAAAAACATATACTGGTATTTTACCTATTTTTCATTAAGAGAAAAGGTCAAAAGAAATGTCGGAGCACGCATACAAGGGACCGACAAGTAATACTCGTGACCTTGGGATGATGATTTTTGTGATGATGATTTTTGTGAATACTCGTGACCTCGTGACCGACAGCCCAAATTTAAACATCAAGCCTTGGGATGATGATTTTTGTGAATCTCCTATTGAGAAGCGCATTGTGGATACCACAAAAATGTCATAATCTCTTTTGGTCCTGTGTGTTTGAGTTCTTTTTGGAACCTCTCGGTTTATTTGAACGAAGCGCTCTTTGACGCCCGACGCCCAATGAGCTGCAGTGTTTGACTTGAGCTGTAGTGTTTGACTTTAGGGACACCTGATGCACAAGTGGTGCTTCATCACAACTATGAAAAGTGCATGTGCACTAGCATGCCTGTTCCATTCCATATAATGAATGCATCATCTGTACGTGTAAGGCGTGTACAATTTTCTATTCGCACACAGACCTCTCCTGTCAACTCTATAGTATAATCTTAAACAAGCTAAAGGCAACTTCAGTCTCCTTCTTCACTGACAGCCAGATTCTATCCTCATGCATACGTCTCTGGGAAGAGTGACGAAGAGCCCCCGGATTGGAGGATAAAACCTTTTACTCAACGCTTCTTCAACAACCTGTCTGGAGTTAGTTATAAGATGATCAAGCTGGACAGGAGCCAGAATGTCAAAGCTCACCTCTTAGCAAATAGAGCCTTTAATTAGAATAGAGTCCGGTCCACCAGGATCTTTCACTGTAAAATGTTAAATTTTTCAAAAAAAAAAAAAAAAACTGTAAAATGTTCAAATCAAAGCCATGTCTGCAGCTGCAACTTGTCTACTGCACTGCATTTGGCTTTCTATGATCTGTACCATCCTATAGCAGCTATTTTGCTGCTAATTTAAGTTTAATGTTTTCAGTCAAAAAAAAACTCTATAGTATAATTACTCCGTGTTCTGGCCTGGAGCTGTATGCCTGTATTCAACAAAGAATAAAGTAAGTTGCAATATACATCATATCAAAAAAAAAAAAAAAAAAACGTGTCCTGCTTGCTACAGTTGACCAGCAGAAGCTTGCTTAGTTTGGCTAGTTCCTTGGTTGTCCACATCACGCGATTGACCATGCATTAGATAAGTAGCCTTGCCGCGAATGTGCTTTGATTTATACTACACCATAATATCGATCAGCAAATGATAATGCATTATCTGTGCAGGTGCGTTGTGGACGTTATGGAAGACAAGAAATGATATGGCGATCAACAAGAAAGTCCTAGCTTCACCGAAAGGAATCATCCACAAGACTTTGGTGCTGATCAAGTCCTGGAGACCTTTGCTCAAGAAGAAAATGGAACCTATGGCTGATGAGATGATGCAGGCACTGATGCTGAATGCGCAAGGCTGAGGCGACTACTTCACGCTGAAAGCAAGCTGATAATCGCAATAAGACTTGTCGTGCATTTTCTTTTTGATTACTGTGTACCTGTCGAGCTCTGAGAGCTTAACTGTGGAAAGCGTGCCTTCGAGCCGCCGGATTTGTTAGCTATCACTTCGTTAGTTGTTTGATGTCAGTTAGAGGTATGTTAGAAGTTATCTAGATGTCCTGGGCAGCACCGTAGGGTGCGTAAAACTTGTGATCTGGGTAACACCAGGTTAGATCAAATGTATTCGTTACGCTTTCAATAAAGCCGGGGGAATGCCTTTGATTTAAAAAATATCGATCGGCAAATTTAATGAAGTTGAACACGATCGACTGATGCCTATAAATTAACACATCTCCTTCGCTTCCGAGCCTCCACCAACACGTACAGTTGCCACTTACGCCGTTGTCGATCAATCATGGCAAGAACACCAACAACAATCTTGCACCTTCTCGTAACCCTTGTTTGCATCATCATCCTCTCCATCGCAACAACATCGTCCTCTTCAGCTTCCAGCGAGGATGTCCCTGCATTCCTCAGCTGCCTGTCCGCGGGCATTCCGCCATCCCTCATCTACACCCCAGCGAACAACAACTACTCTTCAGTCCTTGTGTCCTCTGTCCGGAACCTCCGCTATTACGGCACGGCAAACACTACCATGAGCCGGCCGCTGGTGATCGTCGCGGCCGCCGAGCCACAGCGTCCACGTCCGCACGCGCAGTGGCGGCCACGACTATGAGGGCCTCTCCTACGCCTCCGTGGACCCCCACCGTCAATATAGGCATTTCGCTGTCCTCGACCTCGCTGCGCTCCGCGCGATCAACATCGACGCCTCGAGAGCCGAGGCCTGGGTCGGGTCAGGCGCCACGCTCGGCGAGCTCTACTATTATGCTGCCAAGGCCAACGCCACGTTCGGGTTCCCCGCTGGCAACTGCCCCACCGTCGGCGTGGGCGGCCACCTGAGCGGCGTGGGTTCGGCGCGCTGTCGCGCAAGTACGGTCTCTCCGCTGACAACGTCCTTGACGCCATGGTGGTGGACGCCGAGGGGAGGCTGCTGAACAGGAGCACCATGGGGAAGGACATGTTCTGGGCCATCCGAGGCGGCGGCGGAGAGAGCTTCGGCGTCGTCGTGTCCTGGAAGGTGCGCCTGGTGCCCGTGACGGAGACCGTCACGGTGTTCACTGTTCAGCATCCGCCGGCTGAGGAACGAGTCCGCCGTCGACCTCATCACCAAATGGCAAGCGATCGCGCCGGCGCTCCCCAGGGACCTGTACCTCCGCGTTCTCGTGCAGAACCAGCGAGCCAACTTCGTCGCCCTGTTCCTCGGCCGGTGCGGCAGCCTCGTGGACACCATGCGAGGCCACTTCCCGGACCTAGGAATGGCGGAACGGGACTGCCAGGAGATGAGCTGGGTGACAACCACCGTCTTCTTTTTCTACGGCAGAGCCGACTTGCCGACAGAGGTGCTCCTGAACAGAAGCGCTAATCCATACTACTACCTCAAGGTCAAGTCGGACCACGTGGAGCAGACGATGCCAAGGCACGCGTGGGAGAGCGTATGGTCCAACTGGCTCGACAAGCCGGAGGCGGCGCTGATCATGCTCGATCCTTACGGCGGCCGGATGTGCAGCATCTCGCCGTCGGCGACGCCGTTCCCGCACCGCAACTACCTCTATCAGCTCCAGTTCTACTCGGTATGGTACGACAACAGCACGGCGGCATTGGAGAAGCGGATGAGCTGGGTGAGGGGAGTGTACGAGTATCTGACGCCATATGTGTCCAAGAACCCGAGATCTGTGTACGTGAACTACAGGGACTTGGACCTAGGGACGAACGAGCTGGAGGAGGGGTGTAACGTGACCAGCTACGGCAAGGCTAGGGTTTGGGGGAGAAGTATTTCAAAGGTAATTTCAAGAGACTGGCGGCTGTGAAGAGCAAGGTGGATCCTCATGACTTCTTCAGGAATGAGCAGAGCATCCCTCCTCTTCCTAGCTTCTAGCTAGCTAGCTAGTGATCGTCGGTCAATCCGTGCCATGGATTTCATTTCGCCTCCGTATATAGATGTACGTACGTGGCTCCTACTTATACTACTACAAATCTACAATAAGATCTGCATAATCTATTTCTTGATTGGGTGGAATTTGTCTCTGTGAAGTAGCGTGTGCCAACTTGTTCTCGCTTGTTCAAAGTAATAATAATTACTATATTATTATTTTCCTTTTGTATTTATTTGTTCAAACATGAGATCTGCATGCACAAAATAAAGAGGAAGATTGGAAGTTTGGAACCTTCGATAGCACGATGCTAAACAATCTTTCTTGGGATTGGAGGCCCATTTTGTTTTCTTTTGTAGTAGTACACACGTACGTGAAGTCATGATCGCGGAAAAAAAAAAGGAAGATGAATACATTGCGAATACCCAATATGTATATATGATGAAAAAAAAGAAGTGTGTTTCTCTTGTTCGTTCAGCTGGATGAATAAGGCCATGTTTCTCGTTCCACAAGCTAAACTTTAATTAGGTGTTAGGTATGCAAATGGGTGCATCTAAGACTCATTTAAACTTTTGCTGCAAACCAAAAACTGGTGCAATGTATTCCTTTAGCTGGTTGAGCCCCTATGTTTAAAGACGGGAAACTGACCCCTCACAAAATCAATCCAACCTCCATTCTATTTTTTTTTCTATTAATTCTTTTTAGGAGGTGCCGCATTGCCCGTTTATTTCCAATTAGCTCAAGAATCTAAACACAGCCCCCATCTAAAGTTTATCTTTTAGCTTGGCAATTATATATCCAAATAGGGCCTAAGCAGGAAGCTCTAGCATCTTCTACTCTTCTCCATTTCGCTAGCTAGGTTATATCTAGCCAACAGCTGCTTGTTCTTGGATAATTAACAAACAAATAAAGACGCGTTCTCATCGTGCCAGTGGCACATGCAGGACGTACACGACCTGGCATGGGCTCCTTCTCTTCTTCATCTTCCTCTTCCTTCCTTCCCTGTCTTATTCTTTCTTCTTCCTTAAAAATCATGGAGCGGCTTAAACCGTATGTGATGCTAACAACATGTTTCCCTTAAAAGAAACATGCATCCTATGTCTTTTATGTTATATAAATAAAAGCTCAGAGCTAAGCAATGGAGGGCGAAAAAAATGAATCGACCCACTCGCGTCGTCCATCACATGGGCGGCCAGGCGGCGAACCTAGTCGCCCGCGCCCGCCCTCCTCCCTCTCCTCTTCCGTCGCTGCTGCCCGCAAAACCCACGCGACCGACCGGGCGGGATGGCGGCGGTGGGGCACTCTCTTCAGCGTCGGTGGCTCATGGAGCCGGGGGGCGGCATGGGCGCCGCCTCGCCCAAGCCATGTGGGTCTCGGCGAGGTCGCCCGGTCGCGACAGCGGCGGTGCTGGGCGAGAGCCCAGGCGGCGCTGGCGATGATGGCGGTGGCGGCCTTCTCATCCAATTCCGTCGTCCCTTCTCCCTCGTGTTGGCGCGCCTTGACCGGCTGCCCGTGGCCTGGGCGGGCGATCCATCTCCACGGCGGTTGGATCCGGTGGCCTCGGGTCGGGGAAGGGGGAGGGGCCTCTGGATCCTCGTCCTTGTGACGGTTTGGGGCCCTTTGGGCTGGGGGCGGCGCCCAACGTCGGCGGCGAGAGGCCTCTTCTTCGTGCAAGGTCTCCTTCTTGGATGGCGAGGTCCTACAGGCGGCGCCCGATCTAGTGTCTGGGTGGGCGGATCTGCCTTCGGACCGGTGGTGGGCACGGTGGTGCCGGGCGATGCGATGGCGGCGGTGGCACATGCTGTGGTGGCTCGGGCTTGTGCAGGCGTTGAGAGCCGGCTCCTCTCTTATGTCGTCCCTCCCCTCATGACCTTAGCTGCAGCGGCAGCCATGGCTGCTTCGACGTTGGCGCGCGGCAGGTGGACGCGCCTTGGGCGGAGCGGTGTTGGTTTCTTCGGCAGCTTTGCGGCCGTGGTGAGCAGTCGGTCGCGTCGATGCCCCTTAGCGAGGTTTCTACAGGACGACTGGCAACGACGGCGGTGGCGGCAAGCAGGGGTCCGGAATCTCGGCCGACGTCTAAGCTGGGGTTATCTTGGGGCGAAAGCCTGGCGACGACGACGCCTGCGGGCACCGTTCTCCCTGTTGGGGGCGTCGCGTCCCTAGTTCTTTCCACGGGTGAGAACCCGGTCCACTTGGACGAGCGACAGCCGCGATTCGAACGTCGTAACCTTCCTGAAGGCGTCACTATGGATTCTGATGCGGCTAGGATTTGTGAGTGAGGCCTTGGCTGGAAGTCGAAGCTGCGCTTGCGTTTTGCTTGTGCTGGGCAACGATGACCTTCTTGGCCTCGAGAGCTCGAGACTTGTATCTTTCTTGGGTTGTCGATCTCTCTGTTGTATTAGTGTGGGGTTGGTTTTGGGGCCCGGTTTCCCTCATAAACTGGGTCAATTCTATTCTACTTATTAATACCAAAGCCGGAACAATTTGTTTTCAAAAAAAGCAATGGAGGGCTCATAGATCAATGGCAGCGTCTCCAGGTGCCAGCGCTAAGTCATATAATACAACACATATATAGTATATAGGCGTGAAATGATAAATGTGTGACAACCAAATGCAACACATAGTATATAGGCGTGAAATGACGAATGTATGACAGCATGAATAAGTCACTCACACTAACACACAAATGCCGCGCACCCAAATACATTTTGAACGTTGTAGGCATAGGAACTAAAGATGTCTATGGGCCAGCTGAAGCCCAAGTCAGATGCTAGGAAGGATGGGGACTGTTGGTCGTTGTGTGCAAGACTTATTTTGTAACCACTCTTGGAGCCCGGTCAGACATTAAAAAGGTGGAGTAGTACAAGAAGATCTCAGGAGAGACAGCATGGACGATTGAGGATGGCAATGAAAACTTGGTGAAGTTGTCTCAAGGGAAAACAAAAAAAGAAATTGACTTGTAAAGGAGCGAGGAAGTGCAACGTATTGTAGCCGAAGCCGCATCCCGGCCCTGGCTAGCTGTCGTCATCCCATCCCATACGGTCATCTATCCCCGGATGAAGGATGGCAGACCCGATCTTCTGTGGCCACCACCCCTGCAGCCCCGTGACGCTGCTGTCCTGGTGCCGTGCACGACGATCTGAGGCGACGTCACTCGTGACACCGCTGTCATGCAATTCCGCTGAGCTTCTTTTTCCCGCCTGACACACAAAGAGTCAAAGACGGAACCTCCTCACACTGGGTCGCGCTCAGCCCTCCTGCTCTCACCTCGGCTCCTGCCTCCAATATATATAGCAAGGGTCCCTGCTCTCGATCTATCCCTACCTACACTAGCGACCAGCTAGATCGATCAGCATCGATCTCCAATCCATTACCCGCCACCTCCATTGATTGCTGCACTGCACGAGCGAGGCGAGAGCAAGAAGAAGAAGCTGGTCTTTGTGTGTAGCAGAGATGGCCGGCGGGGAGAAGACGCAGCAGGGCCGCCTGCAGCTGCTGGACTTCTGGGCGAGCCCGTTCGGGCAGCGCTGCCGCATCGCGCTGGACGAGAAGGGGCTTTCGTACGAGCACCTCGAGGAGCACGACCTCGCGAACAAGAGCGAGCTCCTCCTCCACTCCAACCCGATCCACAAGAAGATCCCCGTTCTCCTCCACGACGGCCACTCCGTCAGCGAGTCCCTCATCATCGTGCAGTACCTCGACGAGGCGTTCCCAGGGACACCATCGCTGCTCCCCGCCGCCGCCGACCCCTACGCGCGCGCGCAGGCCCGGTTCTGGGCGGACTACATCGACAAGAAGGTCTACGACTGCGGCACCCGGCTGTGGAAGCTCAGCAAGGGGACCGACGGCCACACGCAGGCTCGCGAGGAGATGGTCCAGATCCTCCGCACGCTGGAGGGCGCGCTGGGTGACGCCCGCTTCTTCGGCGGCGACGCCTTTGGCTTCGTCGACGTCGCGCTTGTGCCATTCACGTCGCGGTTCCTCTCCTACGAGCGGTTCGGGGAGCTCAGCGTGGAGGAGGTGTGCCCTAGGCTGGCCGCATGGGCCAAGCGATGCGCGGAACGCCCCAGCGTCGCCAACAACTTGTACCCGCCCGAGAAGGTCTACGACTACATCTGCGCGATGAAGAAGAGGCTCGGCATCAACTAGGATCGAATCGATCGATCGATCGCCGGTGCAGTGCAAAGCGGCGCGTCCAAGCTAGCTTGTACCGATCGATTGTGAACAATAAATGGTTTGGAATTTGAATAATAAATGGTTTGGAATTTCTGGTTAACGAACGTCTTATTCAGTCAAAAAAAAATTCCAGTCAAAAAACGTCTTCAGTTTGGTATAGCCTTTAGGTTCTTGTACGGGTGCTTTGGACATGGCCTGTCGGCTCTGAGCTGCCCGACAGGGCCTTATCGGCCCGTGGGCCTATCGGGCCAGTCTCCTCTGACCTGGTCTCGGGACTAGTAGTTGGCTGCTGGGAACCGATAGGTCCTGTCGGCCCTGCAATAGCCGACGCTGACCAGAGCGCGTGTTGCTGCTGCTGCACGCCCTCACTGGTCGGACGCGATGATGGATGCCGAGCCTCTTCTTCATCCCGTAGAAACCAACAAGGATCTATTGACCGACATATAGTAAACAACCAATTTACCTCGCAAAATAAAACTGACATATTTCTCGGTAACAACAATTTGTTGATCGGGGAACACAACGCACCTAGGAACAAACTGTTGATCTTTTGAGCGTGAGAGAACAAATTAGATGTCACTAATTAAAGAACCGAATCATCATGGAGCCAATTAAAGTTTGAACACATGGATTTGGTGTCCCTTCATCTGCATTATATTTCATGGAAATAGACATCGACATTGATCTCATGCATCGATCTGGATCTCTATATATCCATGGTGATAGAGAGTAATATTCGATCGAGATTCTTTGGTCACGCTTGGCAGGTAGCAGTACGAAGGAAGGGTGTAGCTCAATAGCGGCAGCAATACTACAGGCATGGATGCATGGGGTGGGGGCTTGTGTTTAGGAATTTGCTAAGCTTGTTCAAGGGGAGTCAAGCTCTGTTTGTCCCGTCTCTCAATATATTATTTGATTTGATTTGAGATGCAGAATTATTCCTGCCAATTGTTGTTGCTTCTATAAATGCAAATAACACGTGAAAAACGTGATGACGGAGTATATATCAATGTAATGTGAGCCCTTCTAATCCAAATGAGTCATGGATCACGCTGGGACACAAGAGTTGACGGCGCTGATCATGGCGACAACATAGACCCAAACGGCTACAAGCTTACATAGTCGCAAAACCAGTTTCTTTCTTATAAATTTTAAAAACTGGTTTCTTTCTTAATACAACAGAATATAGCGCCACTGTTAGAACTGGTGATCTTTGTCAAGTGTTTGCCCCATGTTTGTCCAACAGCAGTTCGCCGAAGGAGCGCAACACCCTTACATTCTAATTTCTCTCAATATGAAGCATGTGCTAATAAGCGTGCTTTTGAAAAAAGTCCGAATGGTTAGCACAATCGGTGAGACAATCAATGTGTTGTTATGTGAATATTTTAAATGCTCAGTTACTTTTAACCTATATTTGTTATGAGTGTCCATGATTTGAACCTATATTTGTTCCGGCTTTAATCATACCTTTGAACTTGGTATTGCAATATTTCAAGCACTTTGGTTAATGTTATTTCCTCTACAATGTATGTGTTGTTATGTGAATGTTTTAAATGTTGACATTGGATCCTAGCTAGTGTAATAAGGGCCCCTCAGGGACACTTTCGATAAACTATCGAGTTTATGTTGTCTCAAGTGTGTGGTATCGGTTAGAGGTCTATAGAATGGCAACATGCTTACGTGAGATAGCATAAATTGGTCAATTTTGGTACACATGGTCACCATCAAGATCTAGAACACATATGAAGCAATGTGTGTGTTGCATCGATACCATTGTATCTTGGAGGGCAATCAGTTGACCTTACTAGGGTCAATAGGCAACAGATATAATGTTTGGAAACTTATGTGTCGTGGTATTCTTAAGATTATATAATTCATAGAACTCGATGAGCACATATTACATCAAGTGTAATAATTTTCCACAAACAATACATATATTTTTGTTTAGCAGACATAAAGAAAGACAGAATCCCTACATTAGCCGAATTGAGGGCGTTGGACGTAGGCAATGGGAAGCTATAGGATGGAGGAGGCTACGAGATATAACAAAGGGACCACGTAGAGGTGAGTGGGGTGACAGACCAAGGCCACCACTGCACAAACAGTTCGCACAGATGATATGTTTACTGCTTTTTAGCTGTAGAGATATATATAGAAAAGAGATCGATGGAGATAGATATAGAGATTAGAAATAGAGATATAGAGTTACAAATAGAGATAGAAATTTAATATAATATAGAGATAGAGATATATAGAGATACAAATATAGGGATACCGATGATAGTAGACATATAAATATAGAGATTAGAGATATAGATAGAGGTATAGAGATATCTTTTTTATGAAAGAGATAGAAATATTATAGAG